>JAECXO010000265.1:0-600000 GCA_018152825.1 Scaptomyza hsui
CACACACACACACACACACACACACACACACACACACACACACACACACACACACACACACACACACACACACACACACACACACACACACACACACACACACACACACACACACACACACACACACACACACACACACACACACACACACACACACACACACACACACACACACACACACACACACACACACACACACACACACACACACACACACACACACACACACACACACACACACACACACACACACACACACACACACACACACACACACACACACACACACACACACACACACACACACACACACACACACACACACACACACACACACACACACACACACACACACACACACACACACACACACACACACACACACACACACACACACACACACACACACACACACACACACACACACACACACACACACACACACACACACACACACACACACACACACACACACACACACACACACACACACACACACACACACACACACACACACACACACACACACACACACACACACACACACACACACACACACACACACACACACACACACACACACACACACACACACACACACACACACACACACACACACACACACACACACACACACACACACACACACACACACACACACACACACACACACACACACACACACACACACACACACACACACACACACACACACACACACACACACACACACACACACACACACACACACACACACACACACACACACACACACACACACACACACACACACACACACACACACACACACACACACACACACACACACACACACACACACACACACACACACACACACACACACACACACACACACACACACACACACACACACACACACACACACACACACACACACACACACACACACACACACACACACACACACACACACACACACACACACACACACACACACACACACACACACACACACACACACACACACACACACACACACACACACACACACACACACACACACACACACACACACACACACACACACACACACACACACACACACACACACACACACACACACACACACACACACACACACACACACACACACACACACACACACACACACACACACACACACACACACACACACACACACACACACACACACACACACACACACACACACACACACACACACACACACACACACACACACACACACACACACACACACACACACACACACACACACACACACACACACACACACACACACACACACACACACACACACACACACACACACACACACACACACACACACACACACACACACACACACACACACACACACACACACACACACACACACACACACACACACACACACACACACACACACACACACACACACACACACACACACACACACACACACACACACACACACACACACACACACACACACACACACACACACACACACACACACACACACACACACACACACACACACACACACACACACACACACACACACACACACACACACACACACACACACACACACACACACACACACACACACACACACACACACACACACACACACACACACACACACACACACACACACACACACACACACACACACACACACACACACACACACACACACACACACACACACACACACACACACACACACACACACACACACACACACACACACACACACACACACACACACACACACACACACACACACACACACACACACACACACACACACACACACACACACACACACACACACACACACACACACACACACACACACACACACACACACACACACACACACACACACACACACACACACACACACACACACACACACACACACACACACACACACACACACACACACACACACACACACACACAACGGCAAATAAGAAGAAGGCAGCCAGCAACGCCATTTGGCAGCTTTTGATATACACATAGGTGCAAGCCCAAGCTGCCAAATGGCGTTTGCTAGCTTCCTACTTCTTCTTTGGCCTTGTTTGGCTTTCACACCCAATCGTACCGCATATATTTTTTTGTATAAGAGAGATTTGTCCGGTCTAGTTGAATAACATTGTCTATGTTGCAGTTGGAGTATAAGTCAGCAAGGACAGTACTAAGGAATGCAATCAGGATCAGCAAAAAGGAGTGCTTCCTCAAGCTTTGCGACTCTGCGGACCCGGATCCCTGGGGTAGAGCCTACAGGATGGTGGTCAAGCGGATTGGCAGAGGCAGAGGTGGAGCGCCTACTGAGTTCGCTCAAGTGAGGCACATAGTGGAAGCTCTTTTTCCTCAGAGAGTCAGTGCACTACCTGTTCAAGGACCGTCCACGGATGAGGGCTTCATACCGGTCACGATGGAGGAGTTGGAGACCGCTGCACGCAAGCTCACCGCCAACAAGGCCCCGGGTCCTGACGGAGTGCCAAATCGCTGCCTTAAACTAGCAATCGCCTTGCAGCCTGGTATATTTGCAGAGTTATACTCCAAATGCCTGCGCGAAGGTACTTTCCCGACAGGAGGAAGGTGCAGAAGCTTGTTCTCTTACCGAAGCCCGACAAGCCCACCGATGACCCCTCGGCATACAGGACTATATGCCTCATCGACAACGGTGGCAAGGTTCTGGAGTCGCTGATCTGTGCTAGGCTGGATGATGCCGTACGGAACGCTGGTGGTCTGTCGCCATTACAGTATGGTTTTAGGAAGGCAAGATCTTCAACCGATGCCCCAAAAAAGGTTGTCAAAATAGCGGCAGAGGCAATCGCCAGCACCCGCTGGCGATTTGGTAGAAAACAGTATTGTCTTGTTGTGGCCATCGACGTGAAGAACGCGTTCAACACCGCCAAATGGAGCTGCATCCTGGATGCCCTGGTGCTACTTCGGGTGCCTGCGTACCTAGTAGCGATCGTGAGGAGCTATTTTGATAGCCGCATGATGCGGTATCAAACGGACGAGGGTGAAAAGGAGTATGCTGTCTCTGCAGGAGTTCCTCAAGGATCTGTTTTAGGTCCTCTTTTGTGGAACATCATGTACGATGGCATACTAAGCCTTCAGCTACCACTGGGGGCTACCGCAGTTGGCTACGCTGATGACGTTGCCTTGGTGCTTGTGGCAAAGGACTTATGGCGAGTCACAGAGCTCTGCAACTGGTGCATGGAAGCCGTGACCCAATGGTTGTCATCCGTGGGTCTTCAGCTGGCTGCTCATAAGACGGAGACGGTGCTCATCAGTAGCAGAAAAATGGTAGAGTACGTGAACTTTACGGTGGATGGCGTCACGTTGAGGTCCAAGGATTGGATCCGCTACCTCGGCGTTGTTATTGACAGGCGTCTCAGCTTCGGAGAGCATCTCGCTTTTGTCAATAGGAAGGCGGCGGTTACCGGGCGCGCACTAGCAAGGATGATGCCAAACACGCGAGGTCCGAGGCAGTACACGAGGTTGCTGCTCATGCACGTAATAAAGTCGGAGATACTGTACGCAGCACCTATCTGGGTAGGCGCAACGTCGGTGGCCAGCTACATGAGGGGCTTAGAGTCAACCTATCGGCTCTCTGCCCTGCGTGTATGTCGTGCCTTCCGCACTGTGTCCTCGGATGCAGCGCGGGTGATTGCTTGGATGACCCTAATCTGGATCTCTGCCTTGGAATCCGTGGCGATTTTGGAAGCTAGTCCGTTGGAGAGAAGAACCGTTCGGGCGGCTGCCCGCCTTGAAGCCTGGCAACTACAGTGGGACTCATCCAACAAAGGGCGCTGGACGTATCTCCTCATACCAGATATACGTAGATGGGTGGAGAAAACGCGGGATGACTACATTCTACCTCACCCAGTCTCTTACGGGTCATGGATGCTTCAGGAGCTACCGAAGCGCTTTAAGCACGACTCCAGTGCAGAGTGGAGAACCTGACGGGCCAGCAACTGTCCCCAACAAACCTGGTGGCAAGTATGATTGAGAGATAGGATGTCTGGCATGCAGTTTGCGCCTTTGCAGCATCTACGATGGTTGAACTTCGAAGGTTGGAACGAGAAAGGGCGAGCTCATCATAGTTATTGCCACTGCTTCTGCGAAGCAATGCATCACGGCGGTCCCGCAGAGGCTGGCAATGACTGTGATGTTATACATTGTTATAAGTAATCGTAAGGCTTTGATATATTTTTCAAAAAAAAAACAAAACACACACACACACACATGGCCGACTTTACTGTTTGTCACTACTCTATGCTCCGGAGGACATGGAAGGACACGTGATGTATAAATATCACAACGAGTTGGGGCAGATGTTGAGAGATAAAATGATTGACAGTATTACGAAGATTTATTGGTTTGCAAATATGAAGGAGAAACGTACTAGTTACTAGGGCAAATAAGCATATTTTGGTTATAGTGGATGGGTTTACGAAGTTTGTAAGGTTGTATACAACAAAGACAACATCAACAAACGAAGTTATAAAAGCATTGGAAGATTACTTTAGAGCTTACAGCATGCCAAAATGTGTAGTATCGGATAGAGGTAGTTGCTATACAGCAAAATGAATTTGAGCAGTTTTTAGATCAGTCAAATATTAAACATATGTATAAATATAGCTACAGGATCTCCGCAAGCAAATGAAAAAATGGCATAGTAATTGTGTAAAGTACTTAGGTTAGGACTAGTACATCTCGATCGCAGACTAACGCTAAAAATGACATGGCTACTAAACAGAAATAGTGCAACATCTCTCGAAAATAAAATTCGGCTCTATAAAGCCAATCATAAAACGGTCTGGACCTATGGCTTAGAGTTGTAGGAAACTGCCAGCAACTCGAATATTGAAGTCCTTTAGCGTTACTAATCCAAAACGTAACCAACAGTAGTCAATGCTCCGTTTTACATTTCCAATGCTAACATACATAAAGTTTAAAATATCCCATTAGTTAAGGAAAAAATAAAAAAACACAGCAAAAACAAGTAAGAAGGCTCTAGTCGAGATTTCCCGACTAGGAGATACCCCGAACCCTGTACATAACGCGTACAGTCATTGTCTGTATGCATCTGTGACCTAAACTTTAATCTTCGATATCTCTGGTGTTTATAAACCGATTTCGATGAAATTTTCAGAAAAGTTCTATCGTTATCCATTATTTCAACCCCCATTTTACATTTTCCAAATTCGCGATTTTTTTGTAATCGATTGCATGTGTATATCGGAAACTAGAATAGTTATCGATAATTTGAAACAAACTTGTTCCGCTCATGGTATAGGAGAACTTATATTCAAAATCTGAAGTCTGTAGCTCTTGTAGTCTCTGAGATCGACGCGTTCATACAGACAGACAGACGGACGGACGGACAGACGGACATGGCTATATCGACTCGGCTGTTGATGCTGATCAAGAATATATATACTTTATGGGGTCGGAGATGCTTCCTTCTGCCTGTTACATACTTTTGGACAAAACCATTATACCCCTTTTACCCATTTTATGGGTTAGGGGTATAAATATATGGAAAGACTCCACAACCATAAAACAATCTAGCCTTAAGTTTATTAGATAATCGCCCGTATTCCCGTAGTCGTCGTCGACGTAAAACGTCGTCGTCTGACGACGATAAACCAAATTTGGTATTCTCGTAGTCGTCATTGGTACCTATCGACAACTATTGTCACATAATCGGTATTCTGTAAGTAAAAGTGACGACGATATTGTCTTGACACGACTTTGTTTTTGTCGTAGAGGTTTTAAGTGACGACTGCCAACGATTGCTTTAAGAATTTAATTGTTTTTGTTAAATAAAAAATAAATTTAATAAAAATAAAAATAACGAATTCGAAACAATTTGAAAAACTTGTTGAAGAGTTAGAAAAAAAGTCATCACGTGCAGGGGATTCCTAAGAAGAACTGTTAAAGCAAATTTCAATGAGGATTGGAAGAATATTTGTAACTAGTTTTTTAAACGCTTTTGCACCGCTAATAAGATATGGCAATGGCTGGCAGAAGGTATATTGGCGTATCGCATAAGATTCCGCGATTTAAACCATTCTATTGAATATTGGAGAGATTAAAAGTTTAAGGTGAAGAAAAAAATGATTCGTAATAAGGCAGAATGTAGGGCAACCGGTGGTGGATTAAACAAACAAGTTGTGGTAAGCTCTTTGGAGATACAGTATAATTTGCTTAGCTGCCTCGAGTACTTTACACAGGCATTTAAGGCAGTTAACTTAATTTTCTGTTCGCATTTTTATTGTTTTAAAAAAAATTTTGATGCAGATATCTTACCGATGCAGCTAAGTATCAAGGCAGCTAAGTAAATTACACTGTATCCTTTTTTTTCATCATCACTATTTATATCTGATGCGAAAAACATGTTTATCTTTATATATATGTATATTTCTACTGTACTTGTGTATGTAGTTAGACTCCGCCTAAACGGCTGGACCGATTTGAATAAATTTGTTGTATGCGTTTGTGTGGCGCCCTGGATGGTTTGGATTCACATATCAGCCCGGCAGATAATCCTTCAGGTACCTCTCATACACCTATGTCCTTTTTTCCGAACTTTTGTACTGGAGCTATGCCTATAAACTAATTAATCTCAACGAAACTTATGTAGGGAAGAGTTTTAGCTTTTAAAATGGCGGTTTTTAACAATATTGTTAGAGATATATTCAATAGTTTAACACTACATATTAGATACATTCAATAAAGAAAATGTTGTTTTGCGTAGCAGAACAACGTCTGTCCGGGTCATTTATCAAATTTATCAAATTTTCAAACAACTGTCAAATTTCTGTGTGAATGGTGTTTTTGCGATGAAACTATCGATAAAGAGACGTCGTCGTCACAAGTCTGTTACAGAATACCGAAATAGCGTCGAAGTAATACGATATTTATGTGATGTGACTACGACTCAAAATTGACGACGACGACGACGACAACGGGAATACGGGCGATTAGCTCTACAGTAAGACGACTGAAACGAATACATATTCTCGATCTCCCAGATAGGTAATTTAAGCAAACATATGTAGTAGAGTCCAATGGAAATCTATTACATAGGTCTACATAAAATTCCAAATGGTATTTTGGATTTGACATGTGTTTTTGATGTACTTTTGTGAGCTAAACACAAGCATACACAAGGCTTTCGTTCTCCTTTCAACGCTGTGCATGCCGAAAAATTATTAGAAAATGCGATGACCGTCTTCAGAAATCCCTTAGATGATTCCGTACTCCATGCAGTAGACCCGCCACCACCACTTAAAAACCGCAAAATTCTATACCAATTTATTCAAAAAAATATTGAAGAATAGCCTTAAACAAAAAGGGCCGACGCAATTGTTGACCTTCGACAATATTTTAATTTGAAGCATTTCGATGAGAATGTAGTTCCCATACAATACAGGAAGGTAACTATACCAATTTGCATGAAATATAATGAAACACATAAAAAACATTTCTTTAATTTCAGCTTAATGACTAATATGAAACATATAGTACTTAAATTTGTATGTGTTCCTGCCACATCTACAGAGTCTGAGTTGTAATAAGTAAACGCAGGGCTTCGCTTAAGGCGGACAATGCTGACACACTTCTATTTTTGCAAAGAAATGCATGGATAGAATAATATTTTTATACTTTGATACCGAAGGTCTCATAGTATATTGGTTTTGTGCAATGTCCGTCATGGTGTCCGTCTGTCCGTCTGTCTGTCTGTCCGTCTGTCCGTCTGTATGAACGCAACTTTTTTCGACACCCGTAAAGCTAGAGACTTGAAACTTTGCAATTATGTTTGTCTATAGGCGCGACAGATAAAGTGTCAAGATTGGGTTGCCACGCCTACTAGGAGGCTGGGAAATCGATAAATTCGATAACTGAAAACCGATAAAACCAAATATTTCTCACATTCTTACAGCTAGAGTTACCAAATTTTGCACGCAGATAGCTTATCATGTCCCTAAAAAAACTGCATCAAAATTTTGGATGCCACGCCCACTCCTTCCGCCCCCATCATCCCTGCTCCTTGAAACTGGAAACGCCTATAGTTCTTACATTTTTTGGGCTAGAGACACCAAATTTTGTGTCAAGATAGATATTGACGTTCCACAAAAAAATTCATCAAAATTTTGGATGCCACGCCCCCTGAGTCCGCCCCCATCCCCCCCTTTACCATGACATTGGAAACGCCTATAGCTTTCACATTTTTTGGGCTAGAGCCACCAAATTTTGTGTCAAGATAGGTACTGACGTTCCCCATCAAAACTTGGATGCCACGCCCCCTGATTCCGCCCCCATCCCCCCTTCTATAAGAAATTGGAAACGCCTACAGTTTTCACATTTTTTGGGCTAGAGCCACCAAATTTTGTGTGAAGATAGATATTGACGTTCCCCAAAAAAATTCATCAAAATTTTGGATGCCACGCCCACCTAAGCCACCCGCCTTATAAAATCGGAATCGGCTATATCTTTAACAGTTTTTGAGCTAGAGCCACCAAACTTGGTAGGAAGATTGATAGTGACAGTTAAAAACATTTGATTCAAAATTTTGGATACCACGTCCACCAAAGCCACCCGCCTTATAAAATCGGAATCGGTTATATCTTTAACAGTTTTTGAGCTAGAGCCACCAAACTTATTAGGAAGATAGATAGTGACAGTTAAAAACATTTGATTCAACAATTTAGATGCCACGCCTACCTCTGCCGCCCACCTTTTAAATTTGGGAGTTAAGTTATCTTCCACAGTTTTTGAGCTAGAGTCACCAAATTTGGTAACATGATAGCTGGCGATGTTTACCACATGGCCCACTCCCTTCGCCCCTGCGTTCCCCCTTATCAACCGTTCTTTTACTGGTATCAAAGTATTCCGCAGTCGGTTGCGTCCGACTGCAACGTTTTTACTTGTTGTTAATTACTTAGTCAAAACATATGACTTGAATTTTTTTGTTTTGTTAGAGACTCTCTAACTCTCCAATAGAGAGTTAATCTCCGATTGAGTTCCTTATATTTTTTATATCAAACTGAAATGATACAATAATTTTGATCTATGATATTGTTAGTTGTAGTTATAGTACTATAGCACTAAATATATAAAATACGAAATATACATTCGAAATTGCTTATAATTTTAATTTGAATATAGTTAGGTACATAAAGCGATACTATCAATAGTATCGAATTTTCGCTCTCAAAACATCGAAAATATTGAATGGGGCCACTATCGATGGTTTCCCAGCTCTATTTCAGGGACGAAACGCTTAGCTCGTGAACGGCATTTTGTGTGTCAATGCGTTTCAATGCGTTACACATTTGCGGTAACTGCGTTTCTGCTGCCTGGATTAAGAAAAAATTTATACTGAAAAATACTGAACATCGATAACAAATATCGCTTAAATATCGTGCTCTTCATATCTTTACTTTCATGAAACATGAAACACTATTTATATACATAGGCTGGGGTGTTTCATTGTTTCAAGAAATTTTTCTATCTAAGTTTTTGTTGCGGGACGTTTTAACAATGAAACGATGAAACGAGATGTTGCACACCGCTATTATTTTGTATAAAATTATCCAAATAATTTTTTACATTTTCGATATTAAAAATTTTAGTTTTATCGATCATATGTTTATACCGGAAAATAAAAAAAGTTATCGGTAATCAGTAATAACGGTTGGTAGAATTTTTGGCTCCTTAATGAGTTTATGCAATAATATTGAGGAAAAATCTAATACATTAGCAGTCCGTCAATGTAGTTTTATTTCAAGCGATAAAAATAAAAATCATCACCACATTGTGTATAGCTGTGAGTAAACTTTGATCTTCGATAGCTCTGTTGTTTCTCAACCAATTTCGATGAAATTTTCACAGATTTTAATTATTTTATATTAAGTTCCTGGTCTGATGAGCTTGTCGGATAGTTCGGTGGGGGCTAAGCTGAGGCCACCAGGCGGGTCGCGAGTTGCGGATAGCGAACGTCCCGTTTTTGGGGTTAGCTGTGAATAAGCGAGTATCCTCGTGAATAAGCAGTCCCGGACAAACAGCGGGTGCGGTAGGGTTTAACGCACCGACGGCTTGTGTCGCCGTCTTCAAATTATAGTCTCACATACTCCCAACTCCCTCACAAATACCCATCCCTACCCCTCACATCTCACTCCGGGCTTTTCTAAGGTGTCATTCGGACCGTTCCGAGAGTCAGCGTAGCTGGTGGCCCGTATTAAAAACTAGCCCAGTCTCAAACGGTGGGCTCAGGTAGTAGCGACCGCCTGTTCAATTTAGCCTTTTCCGGGTACTGCGGGTCTCTGCCCGGGCGGACCTTACTTTTTCCGCCACTCGTGGTATCTAAAACATTAAAAGTCAAAACAACAAAAATTTTTAAGTACAGCAGGATATCCCTGCAGCCACTGTCGCCAGACAGTTTGAGGATCGCCTCCTTGACGGGGAGCGGCCCTCCAGCGCGGGAACAGCCCCGCAACAGAAGCAGCAGGCGCAGCACACCACCTCAGCGATGCATGCCCCGCGACAGAACGTTTCCCCGCGACAGAATGTCACGCCGGCCTCAAGAATCGTTAGCGCGGCCGGACCATCCCGACCGACGCTGAATGCGGTTAGGCGGCAAGGTGGGCATGGGCGCCCACAACAACAGAAGGTGTGTCAGGAGGAGCGTCCGAGTACATCGAAGGCAGCGGCGATGGCAAAAAGAGTCAAGGTGGCCGTGTTGCCTGTGGAATATCCCTAGGTAATGCTCAGCCACGGGGACTTGTCCGCACTGGATGAGGCCATTCTGGAATATATCACTCTAACAGGATGGGACACGGCGATAGCGTTCGCCGGGATACACTTCAGGGTAGGACACCTGGTCATAGAGTGTTCAGACGAACACTCAGCGGATTGGTTGAGGACCATAGCGTTGAGGCTATAGACGTGGACCGACTTCTTAATGACTCTGGTGAGGAATCAGAATAAGATCGAGACCGAAGTGTGGAAGATTATCTCGAGGAGATCGGAGGTTGGAGGTGCGCTGTTAGTCATCGGAATAGATGAAGACTCCAAAGAAGAGATCGTTGCGAGAGGCTATCACTTAGCATTCCGTTTCGGGGCTATCCCCGTCAAGTGTCTGAAAAATACGAGCACCGGATCGACAACTGCCCCTACCGCAACACCGGCACCAAAAACAGCGGAGGTGGTACAGTACCCCCCGTGACGTGACGATGACGGGCAGCGGCGACGTGGGCAACTCCGGGCCTACAACGCCAGAAAACGGAGCGGCGGCTGTATAATGTCACCACCACCGGGCTAGCCCTGATAAACCTCCATCGGGCTGACGCGGCCTCGGCCGTCTTAGCCAGGATGTTTATCAACCAACATCTTGGGCTAGCCTTCGTACAGGAGCCATGGGTGAACGATGGTATCAAAGGCCTGTACACCGAAAATTCGATGGTAATCTGGGATCAAAGGGATCCAATACCTAGCGCATGTATTATGGTTATGAAAGGTATTCATTTTACTTTTGTTACAAAATTCCTCACTAGGGACACAACGCCCCCTCCAATGGTGGTTGCATCAACATACTTGGCTGGCGATGTGGCATGCCCACCACCGAAAGTGGAAAAACTGTTGGACCACTGGAGGAGTAAGAAGCTGCCAATTTAAATCGGCTGCGCTGCCAATGCGCACCACACAATATGGGGAAGCGGTGACATCAACACAAGGGGTGAGTGCCATACAGATTTTATATTTAAATATAATATAGAAATTGGAAATGTCGGAACAAAGCCGACATTCGTAACTAGAATTAGAGAAGAGGTACAGGACATTACTCTGAATAGTCGGTCTCTTATGCCACAACTCAGAGAATGGCATGTCTCCCCAGAGGAATCAATGTCTGATCACATGATCATCCTATTTAAACTATTTAATACGGATAGTAGCGTAACAGCTCGTAGCCCCAGAAAGACAGACTAGAGAAAATTTAGGTCGACCCTAGGACTTAACCCTGCCACTGAAAAAACTGGATTACCCAGACATACCGGTGAGCTGGATAGAGTTGTATGCAGTCTAAATAGTAGCATTAAGAATGCATTTGATGAAAGCTGAATATTAGGGAAAACGCGCAAGGAAAAAAATGCCCTATGGTGGAATGACAGTCTCCTAAATAAAGCTAAGAGACACAATTTATGGGATAAATACCGTGAAAGCCTGATCTTGAACAGCAAGGAGATTGGAAAGGACAAACGTAGGAACTATAGGACTTCTGCAAAAGCAGACAAAAGGTGCCCGGCTCAATAGAGCACCGGAGGCAAACCTAGCCTTGAAGCGTAGGTACAACACCTTTACGACCAGCAATATGCAAAAGCTAGAACTTCTGTTTGAGACGCATTTCCCAGGGAATACACTGTAACATTCATACGAAACACCTAAGACAGAGAATCAGCACAAACCAACTGCTCTCGACTGGGCATATGCCAAATCAGTAGTCACGATGGAGAAGATAAAATGGGCAATTGGTACCTTTCAGCATTACAAATCTCCCGGCCTGGACGGCATATCACCAGCATTCCTAACAACAATGGGTGAAATCTTAGTTAGTAGCCTTGCACTCGGTCATATACCGAGTACTTGGAGTAGAGCTAGGGTGGTCTTCATCCACAAAGCAGGGAAGACAGATATCACAATCTCGCATTTTTAGATTTTGAGGGCGCCTTTGACAGCGTCGTCTTGTGAGGGCTGCCCTAAATAGAAGAAACTTGGATAGCACAACTAGTATATGGATTTCATCCCTACTAAGATCTAGGCAGGCTACGGCATCTATTCAAGATAGTATCGTAACAGTTACAACCACAAGAGGTTGTCCACAAGGGGGTCGTTCTTTCACCACTCTTATGGAGTATTTTAGTAGTTGAGCCATTAAGTAGACTTGCCAGCAGGGGTACATAATGTCAGGGCTATGCTGATGGCATTGTGATAATAGCACGTGGCAGCTATGAAGAAACTCTCTGTGACATTGTCCAACTGGGACTTAGGATCACGAACGACTGGTGCATGGAGGTTGCATCATTCCATTCAAGGAATGCAAGGAACTCAAATACCTAACAGTAAATTAAATTTTCGGACCCATATTCGAAATACGATTTTAAAGTGCTGCAGAGCACTTAACACATGTCGTAAAATAGCCGGGAAATCATGGGGCACCTCTTCAAAAATAATGAGATGGCTATAACTAATGGTAGTAAGGCCCATGCTCACATACGGAGCAATTGCATGGGGGGATAAGGCACAGCAAATCACTGTGCGGAAGCAATTATATAAATTGCAAAGAATGGCCTGTGTAGGAATCACGGGAGCGATGAGGACCTGTCCCACATCGGCTCCAGAGGTCCAGTTGGAGATCACACCACTCCATCATACAGTTAGGCTACAACAAAAGGCAACCCTAACAAGAATGTCGGTTGAAGGATGCAGAATTGCTATCGGGTGAACTCCCCCTACTTTCGCAGCCAAGGGACGAAATGAAAGCCGTGCACATGTTCGAGCGAAAGTTTCAAGTCCACCTGTGCAACAAAAAGGAGTGTACATCTCTTGAAGAGGTTCACCAAATGAAATCACTTACCATTAAATGGTGCACCGATGGATCCCTAACCAACCAAGGCTCCGGTCTTGGTGTGGCAGGCCCTCGGCTAACATATCATGAGCCCCTAGATAAGCACACCAGCATTTTCCAAGCTGAGGTGTATGCAATAGGAAGGTGTGCGGACCTTAATCAGAAGCGTAACTATCGGAAAAGAGACATAGCTATTCTATCCGATAGTCAAGCAGCAATTATGGCAATCAGTAGGACCGAAATCAGGTTGAAAGTAGTTCGCGAGGTACGAACCAAGCTAGACAGTCTGGGATCGTACAATAGGTTAGCCCTAAGATGGGTCCCTGGACATGAAGACATAGTAGGGAACGAAGAGGCAGACAATCAAGCAAGATTGGGGGCGGCTACACCCCTCATAGGGCCCGAGCCTTACTGTGGAGTAGGTAGAAGCACAATACGACAGGAACTTTGAGATTAAGAGAGACTCCTGCGGGAAATGAGCTGGGCAAGGACTCCAGGACTCAGACAAGCCAAGTTTCTCTTAGGTAGCTACAATCTAAAACGATTTTAGCAAGTTATAGCTATGGGAATGAATAGACTTAGGGTACTCACCGGTCTTTTGACAGGACATTGTAGACTAAGGGGTCACCTAGCCAAACTAGGAATTGCCAGTAGCGGCACATGCAGGTTCTGTGAATGCAGAATGCATGGCAGTAGCCAGAAAAAAAAGTAGTTTTCTAGGGAAACACGTCATCCAAATTAGTGACTTGGAGACCATCGATCCAGCAAAAATACTAGATTTCATGCAGGAACTGGGTCTGATGGAAGAGCTATAAGCCAAGAAGGGGGCAACATAGATCTCTCAGGTCGCAGTGCAGTCACAACCATATAATAATAATAATAATATTAAGTTCCTAAAACGTGTTTCACATTTTCGATAATCATGATTTAAGTTGTATCAATACATGTTTATATCGAAAAGTGAAATAGCTATCGGTAATCGGTAATACCGGTGGCTAGATTTTTGGCTCCTTAATAAGGTTATACAATAATATTGGCAATACTAAGTTTTATTTTGAGCGATAAAAATTATCAACCATTATGATTATGCTCTAAAATTTATAAAATTACTTTAAAATTATGATAATCATTAAAGAAATCAAAACAAGTAAGAAGGCTCTAGTCGAGATTTCCCGACTAGGAGATACCCCGAACCCCATACTTAACGCGTACAGTCATTGTCTGTATGCATCTGTGACTAAACTTCAATCTTCGATATCTCTGGTGTCTCTTAACCGATTTCAAAGAAATTTTTAGAAAATTTATATCGTTACCCATTATTTCAACCCCCATTTTTACATTTTCCAAATTCGAGAAATTTTTGTAATCGATTACATTTGTATATCGGAATCGGAAATAGTTATCGAAAATCGGAAACAAACTTGTACTGCCTAGGACTTAGATGAGCTTATGTGCAAAATCTGAAGTCTCTAGCTCTTATCGTCTCTGAGATCTACGCGTTCATACATACAGACGGACGGACAGACGGATGGACAGACCGACAGACGGACATGGCTATATCGACTCGGCTGTTGATGCTGATCAAGAATATATATACTTTATAGGGTCGGAGGTGCTTCCTTCTGCCTGTTACATACTTTTGCACAAAAACATTATACCCCTTTTACCCATTTCATGGGTTCGGGGTATAAAAATGGTATAATAAAACTTATAATGATTACGGTCCCTGATGAATTTAATTATGATGTTTAAGGGTCAAGAGTACATAATCTAAATATATATAAAAGAGTTTGTCCTGATTGTCGACACTCCCACAGCCTAAAAAAAAGAGCTAGAAGGCTGAAATTTTCAAAAATTTTCACAAAATATTCCATGCAGGTAGTAAGTGAGCACTAAGAAAGGATTTATATTTTGGACAGCTCCGTCGAGTACCTCCCATACACCTATGTCCTGGAGCGAGCTCACTGTGACTCATTTCACTACTGGCGCCTGATTGTCGCACAAGCTGAGGGTTTGATCCTGAGCGAGTTTACAAAAACAAAACACATGCGCTGTGACGCCTTCGCCATTGTTTTGATACATTTTTAGAGCTGACATTTGTAACTTTGGTTGGTGTTGCAAATGCACATATGTATGTAAGTACATACATATGTAAGTACATTGTACATATATAATAACAAATGCAAGTGCAAATATAAATGCATGCATACATTGTTGACTTCTGAAGCAAGCTAAAAGAAAGCAACAAATGTTCACCAAATATATTCCGTTCAAAAACAAACACACTAACAAATAGAAACGAAAGAAAATTTAATTTTAAATATATGCAAAGTTGCGTACATATGTATGTACATACATGTAATTGTATTTGTTTTTCTATATTGAGCCCTTTGGGCGAAAATAAATAATCTCTAACACCTTTGTATAGGGGTGGATTTGCCTAATTGCTGTTATATATAACTCAGACAAAACGTATTACACTAATATTATTGTGAGAATGGGTCTGGCAACTCCGATCAACCGATTAAACCAACAATAATCACACGACAACTATCGATGGTAACAGAGACGATAGCTATCGATGAAACGCATTTAATCACAAAATGCCGTTCACGAGCTAAGCGTTTCAAGCATGAAACATGAAACGATGTAACGGAGCGTTTCATATTTTCGGTGACTGCGCTGCTGCTGCCTGAGTTAAGAAAAAATTCAATTTAAAAGCTTTAAGTAAAAAACGAATCCACGGAACACAAACTGGAAACAGTTTAAAAAACAAATCGAAAGAAATCTACCAAGGCCGCCCACGATATCATCAACAGATAAGTTAGAGAAGTCCCTGGAGACACTCAACAAAAATCTGGTGGGAGCCTTTCATAAAACATGCAGACTGTCCCAAGAGAAAAAGAGACACAAAGCCCCATGGTGGACTCCAGAACTCAAGGGACAGAGAATAGATGTTCACGAACTCTTTAAACTCGCCAAGCAAGCGGATGTAGAGCCAGTATGGGAGGAATATAGAATAAGGCTCCGTGACTTTAAGAAAAAAGTACGGGCAGCCAAAAGAAACGCATGGCACAGCTTCTGATCAGGCATAGAAAAGACATCTGACACCGCAAGGTTAAGAAAGTTACTTGCCCGCCAACAGACAGTACAAACCCAACTTAAAACTGACGATGGGATATGGACGGAAAAAAGCTCGGAGGCACATTTCACAGGCTGTAAAGAAGTCACTACTAAGACAGAAATGATGTATACACACACGCGGGCAGAAATACCTGCAGACATCATAACGACAGACAGGATACTGTGGGCTATAGACTCTTTAGAGGGTTACAAATCCCCAGGTCCGGACGGGATGTTTCCGGCCATGTTGCAGTATGTAAAGCATATGATTACTCCATGGCTTAGGGAAATATATAGGGGATGCCTTAGTCATGGCTATGTGCCTGTGGCCTGGAGGACAGCACGGGTAGTTTTCGTACCCAAAGCAGGGAAATGCAGCCACGTGTTGCCAAAAGACTACAGACCCATCAGCCTGACCTCATTCCTACTAAAAACATTGGAAAAGCTTATCGACATCCATATAAGAGAGAATACAGCTATAACCCAGGAAGCAAATGAACACGCATACACGAAAGGAAAGTCGGTGAAAACTGCGCTGCACTCCATTGTGGCAACCGTAGAAAAAGCATTACACCACAAAGAATACGCCTTAGGCCCATTCGTAGACATCGCAGGAGAATTCAACAATGTGTCCACAGAATTCATAATGCACAGCCTGAGAACTGTGACCCCCCCAAGAAGCTGTGTACTCCTGGGTACAGAACCTACTGCGCAGCAGGAGACTACAAGCGGAATGGGGAACCACCACCGCAATCAGGGAAGCAAAACGGGCACCCCCCCAAGGGGGACTGGCACTCGGGAGCAGAGCAAGTGGCCATAAACATATATACTGATGGCTCAAAGATGGAAGACGGAGTCGGTGCAGCAGTGTACTGCGCCGATCCACCACTGAGACTATCATACAGACTCCCTGACCATTGCAGCATATTTCAAGCGGAAATATTCGCAATAAGAAAAGCAGCAGAATCGGTCTCAAGAACGAATACAACGCAAATAAAGGTAAACATATTCGTGGACAGTCAGGCAGCAATAAAAGCCCTGCAAGCCCACTACATAAGCTCTCGGATCGTTCTAGCAAGCAGGGAAGCATCACAAAAAACGTCCACATCTACTGGATCCCAAGCCACCAAGGCTTTGAAGGAAACGAGATGGCAGACGAATTGGCTAAGCAAGGAGCAAAGAGACAATACAGCTACGCAGTAGAAATTTCAACCTCCCTGCGAACGATACACGCTCATATGGAAGCACACGCACGGGCCTCGGCAGTATCCAGGTGGAAGAACTGCAGACTGCAGAATCACGAAAATAATGTGCAAAACATACGATGACAAACGGACGGAATACATGCTGAAGCTTCTGAGGCACGCATGCAGACAACTTGTTGGTCTATTGACAGGCCACTGTCTGGTTGCATCTCATGCAAAGAAGCTAGGGATACTCGACAACGATGAATGCAGGAAATGCAGAGAACCAGGCGTCAAGGAAACACTGGAACATCTGCTTTGCAGCTGCCCAGCACTGGCAGCGAAACGTCTTAGACACTTCCAAGTACCCTTCCTTGCAACACATAAAGAAGTGAGCAGCCAATAACGTACAATAGTCCCTACCTTCTCCACACACCGGCCCCACTAAGGAACCCGAGTGTGTGACACTCATGGCGGGTCAGCCGGCACAACCTAACCAATGTAGGGTCTAACGATTACATATATATGTGTTTTTTTTAAATCGCCTTCTTGGAACGCAAGATATAAGGTGTGACCATATGGTTACGCTGGGTTCAATTAGGATAAATTGTTTTTTTTTATTTTTTTTATTTTGCTAAGTTCAATATGCGCGTGACCATATGGTCACGCAGGGTTGATTCGGGTTAAGTCAGAAGTCATACGCCAAATTAAATAACGTAAATTTAACCCCAGTGAATTCTCCTGCTACAAGATTTCGATTAAGACGTCGAGCATAGAGCTGGCACAAGTATACGCCATGCCGATGCCTTAAGCAGATATCCAGTCATGATGATCTCCAATGATAGTATGTACAGCAAAATCAAATATCTCCAAGCTCGAGACGACGAATTAAAGGCAATTATAGATATCATATCTGAGAAGGAAACTTACAATAATTATCTGGCCTACTACACAAATTAATTAATGACGATGAACTAATAGTGATTCCAACGGCTTTTGCAACGTGAAATTATCAAGCAGGCACACGGGAAAGGATATTTTTCTGTCAAGAAAACCAAAGGTATGATTAGTAAAGATTACTATATCCCAAAACTCGACGACAAGATTCAACGACAAATACGATGCTGCTTCCATGCTTAGTGTCAAACCGCAAGCTTGGTACGATGGAAGGAGAGTTGCATCCGCTGCCAAAAGAAGAGGCGCCATTGAACACGTTGCATATTGACTTTTTAGGCCCTCTTGAGTCAACAAAGAGACAATACAAGCACATCCTGACAGTTATCGATGGTTTCACCAAGTTCTGCTGGTTATACCCCACGAAGACTACATCAGCTAAGGAGGTAGTTATGAGGCTGCAAAGACAGAGCATAACATTCCGGAATCCTGTTCAAATATTTTCCGACAAGGGTTCCGCTTTCACATCCGAAGAGTTTAAACAGTACTGCAATGAGGAAAATATTAGACATCACGCTGTAACAAAGGGCTTGCCACGTGCGAATGGTCAAGTCGAAAGACTCAACGCTATCATAATATCAGTCTTATCCAAATTATTCATACGACCCAAGTAAATGGTACAAGTTTGTTGAAAAAGTGCAACAAGCCATCAACTCAACGTTTTGCAGAAGCACTCATATGACGCCGTTTGAGCACTAATTGCGAACTAAAGAAGACATAGTATTAAAACAACTTATTCACGAAGAAATGATATAAAATTTTAACGACAACAGAGAAGAGCTACGTAAGAACGCCAAGCAGAAGATCATCAAGCTACAAGAAGAGAACAAGAAGTCTTACAACTTACGACGTAGACCTGCATCAGCATACAAGGTCGGTGATCTTGTCGCAATAAAACGTACACAGCTTGGTGGTGGTCTTAAGCTGAAGCCCAAATATTTAGGTCCATATCGTGTCACCCAAGCTAAGGCACAAGACACCTATGACGTTGTCAAAGATGCGTACTTCAACGACGGTTCCAGTTCCACCTGTGTCGAACAACAAAGGCGCATGATCGGAGCGAGATTTTAAAATAATTTGTCATCCATCGCCGAACATGAAGAGCGATGCGCGCTCGCGTTCAAGTTTTAAGCCGCCTCTTTGGGTTTGGGACCAAGAGCGCGACTCACACGTATGAAGCAAACATGCATAGATTCGCTCAATTTTATGAATGTATTCATGATGCAGGTGTACCTATACCGACTGTCACCACAACACGAGAATGAGCGAATCTGAAAGTAAGAAGGCTTTAGTCGAGAAATCCCGACTTAAAGATACCCTGAACCAGTGCATTAAAATGACTTTAATTTAAAATATCTCCGGTGTTTCTTAATCGATTTGGCCCAAATTTTCACAGAAGTTATAAAGATTCCATAGTTTCAAACCCATTTTTACATTTTCGAAATTCGAGATTTTTTCATTATCGATTGTATGTGTATATCGGAAACCAGAATAGTTATAGTTATAGTCTTTGAGACCGACGCGTTGATACATACGGACGGACGGACAGACGGACATGGCTATATCGACTCGGCTGTTGATGCTGATCAAGAATATATATACTTTATGGGGTCGGAGATGCTTCCTTCTGCCTGTTACATACTTTTGCACAAAACAATTATACCCCTTTTTTTACCCATTTCAGGGTATATTCTAGTCGGGAACTAGAGCTGCGATAGTGGCTTACGAACCATGCCGGGTTCATTCCGCTACTTTTTAAACTGGCGACAGACTGACACACAAGCTGAGGGTATGATCGCGAGCGAATACATACATACAAGCATTGAAAATAAACAAATTACAACTAGACGCACAAAGTGGAGCAAGAAAAACTACCCTGTGTCCTAATATTCAGTTATGGTCCAATAATATCACAAATATATATTTTCATGATAAAGACAATGTTTGGAGGAAGAACTATATCCACCTTCGCACTAATTGCCAACGAATAATTTGTGTTCGGATTTATTTAATTATATTTGTTTATTAACTTATTGCGACACCGGGTAAGTTTGTTCGCTTCCATGCGCTTATCACACGAGAGTGATCGTTGGTCGTTAAAGCAAACGAGCTATAGGTGTAACAACTTTAACATAGAGATAAAGAGAGCGCAAGAGCTTTAACTGTGCAAGCATGCAAGCTTTAAAAGCATTCATAATAAAAGAGATTAACATATGTTTTAGGCAAAGCAAACATTGGCGCAGGCAATTACATTTACTACTATTTTAATACAAAGTATAAACTGAATGTTCTGCTCCCGACAGACAATTTACAATATATGTGTTTGTAATTAAAGCTATATAGCTTATGTTTAGTTATTTATTAATGAAAAGTTAACTTTAGTCTATACTACCCTCCTGTGTTACGCAGCAGCAGGCGGATTGAAGCAATAGGCAAAACACAACAAGACAAGCGAAGACACATGTGCTGGTGTTGTGGCTGAGATGCACAAGCTGAGCAGACCTTAAATACCCTCTATCGAAATATTCACTCCTAGTAAATATAATTATTAGCACATAAGTTTAGTATTATGATTACTTATGTTTAGTATTTGAATACAAAATACTTTTTGTTTAGTCTTAATTTCAGTTTTAAATTAAGTCATGTAAAATCCCTACCTAATTTCCAAAAATACTAGTAAGCGTAATGTATGGAAATCATATCTAAGTTTTTGCATTTGTCTGTTCAAAAACGCAAAGTCCATATCAAATGTAAGCTACTCTTCCATTTCAGACAGCAGCAAGAAGTTTGAAGCAAAAGTCTAAAATTGCCGAACTCATGGTCTGTGACAACAACAAGAGGAGTCAACTACGGCAACAACTAATCTTTGTCTCGCGCATCGCACACTTTGCGATCACAACAAAATGCAAAACAATAATGGCCGACTTATATGTTTTATCCACCTTATCCAGCACCAGCTGATGGTAAACCAAGCTGCAGAGTAGATAAGAACGCAATTCTTTCGTTAAGGGTTGCTTCCCCTCAACCGAGCTGGGTTTCTGCGTTTTTTAATTTCTGTTTAAAATACCAGCTCTTATTACATATCTATGTAGGTTTATTAGTCATGCACTTATGCCACCAAAAAAGCAGTTTTATTCATATTTCCAATTTTCCCCTGGCAATCTCGGCAAGACATGAGGAAAAACTTATGCAAAGTGTTAATAATATCTGATCGCCTAAAGTGGGTCAAAATTGGAGGTGGGCGCGGGCCGGGCTTTTTTTCGTGGCCCGCGGCTTGCATAGGCCCGGAGCGGGCCCGGGCCTCAAAATAGAGTTTCGTGCGGACTGCGTGCGGGCTCGGGTCCAGCGAAAAGGCCCGGCCCGGTAAGGCCCGAAAAAGCCCGACAAGCAACCACAAACCATTTTTATTAGCTTTTAATTTCAAAATAGTTGTGTATAAAAAGTGGTTAAAATAGTCATTTCTAGCAATTTTTTAAAAATCAGAAAAAATACTAACGAAGAGATTTTTGAAAAAAAAAATTTCCAGTCACTTTAAGAATGAAAACTTTTTGTAAGGTCAGTGGTCAGTTCCTTGCTTTTTTCATAAGGGATAAACCAAAAAATAAATAGAAAAGTTTAAAAAAACAAAAACTTTAAAAATTATTTGGATAAACTATTTGCATCAAAAAACGTTTCAAAATTAGACTTTCAAAAATCTTAATTTTCAATGGGTACTTAATGGGTTATGGAAAGTATTCTAACATTTAAATGGATTTTAAGAAGAAGTTTAAGCAATGAGTAGATTTAACTTTAAGTGTTGTGTAAATACTGATGACCTCCGCTGTAAATAGGAGCAGTTAGGACTTCTATTTATAAAACCACCACTGTTGCAGATTTGTTTTAATAAGTATTATATTACATACTAAGTAAATAAATAATTTTATTTTTGTATTTACAAACAAATTAATGCAAATCTTCAAATGCATATAGTTTTTATATGTACATTCATATGTATTAATTTCGGGCCGGGCCGGGCCTCCATGAAAAAAAGTCGTGCCGGGTCGGGCCGGGCCACTTAAGAAAGACTTCGTGTTCGTGCGGGCCCGGGCCTTAGAAAATAGGCCCGCGCCCACCTCTAGTCAAAATCGATTTAAGATGTGTCGGTAATAAGCAAACATACGTAAACATAAAAGCGTATTAACCCGAATCAACCATGCGTGACCATATGGTCACGCGCATATTATGTCACTTGTTTTTCTTGTTTGCACGAAAACAATTTACCCTAATTGAACCCAGCGCGACCATATGGTCACACCTCATATCTTGCGTTCCAAGAAGGCGATTTAAAAAAAACACATATATATGTAATCGTTAGACCCTACATAGGTTCCATGTAAAAATTTTCCATTATATTCGAAAAAAAAACTCTGGGTTAATTCGGGCTAAAAACCATTGGTTATATATTCGAGTGTATTTTTTCTTATGTTTGTTACCTCAAAACTTGCGACGGGGTGAACCGATCATGATTTTTTTTATTTGAAAGCTGGTGCTTTCCGTGTTGTCCCGTTTCAATTAGGTTCAGTTTTGAAAATGGCTTCCATAATAAAATCTTAGAAGTATTATTAACTTTTTAATTTTTATTTTTTTGTGTTTGCGTGTAAAATTCTTTTAAGCTAAATCAAAGATGGAAGCAGGTGCGCCCAACTGGGCTGAATGAACTAACACCAAAGTCACAAGGTTCTTAATATAATTAATTAATTAATTCTTTATAATGTGTAGTAGAGTTACACATTATTATTTATGATTGTATTCGAATAAAGTATTGGTGAAGATTCGCTTACAACATTTCAATATTCAACTTGACTATGAAAGACAATTCTAAACAAGTAAGAAGGCTCTAGTCGAGATTTCCCGACTAGGAGATACCCCAAACCCTATACTTAACGCGTACATTCATTGTCTGAATGCATCTGTGACTAAACTTTAATTTTCGATATCTCTGGTGTTTCTCAACCGATTTCGATGACATTTTCAGAAAAGTTTTACATTTTCCAAATTCGAGAAATTTTTGTAATCGATTACATTTGTATATCGGAAACGGAAATAGTTATCGAAAATCGGAAACAAACTTGTACTGCCTAGGACTTAGATGAGCTTATGTGCAAAATCTGAAGTCTCTAGCTCTTATAGTCTCTGAGATCGACGCGTTCATACATACAGACCGACGGACGGACAGACGGACATGGCTATACCGACTCGACTTTTGATGCTGATCAAGAATATATATACTTTATAGGGTCGGAGATGATTCCTTCTGCCTGTTACATACTTTTGCACAAAAACATTATACCCCTTTTACCCATTTCATGGGTTCGGGGGTATAAAAACTACAAATTCAGTTAAGCTTAACGTACCTTTTAATCCATAACAGTTACTTCTGGAAGGTTTCTTTTCGCCCTAGTTGGCATATACAAATAATTTGAATATGGTTTATAATTTTTTGTTAGCGTTTTTTTATTTTTTTTCGTTGTTTCCTCCTTCTAACAGTAAAATCAAAATGAGAAATATTTTTATAATTTTGTTTACTACTTTGCACAAAAAAGTGAACAATATTTATTTTTTCTCTAATTTAAGATTTGTATAAAAACAATCCTTTCACACAGTAAAATTTACAAGGATTCCTTATATGTTGGTGTCCAAGCGAACCTGATATAAAAAGTCTACACATAAAAAAAGTAGAAGATGAAACATACGTATATATTTCAAATTTTCAATGTATACAAAATTAAGGTTTTAAGACAAAGCTAATTTAAACAACATCATGATGGTTTTTTGAGATTAAGCTTAATTCTGAGATATTACCTTAATTGTAAAACAAAATTGTAATTTTTAGCCTTTAGTGTTTAAAGAGAGAACAATATTACAAAACACGGAGGTAAAATTTATATGTGGTTAATCTAAATTGGGATTGCGTTAAGGGTTTTTTGGTTTATTTTCTGCTTTTTCAGCCGCTAGTGCTCATAGCTTTTTTTGCATGAGTCAAGGTGCCAGTTTGCATGTATTGCGAGATTTTTTTTATAAAGTCATATTTTATTTTTGTTGCATCGTTGTTTAATTATGTTGTTATTTTATCATTAAGCTTGGCAGTCATATTTGTGTGTTAAGTAGTAAGTTTTAGTTTATTTTATTAAAGCAAATTCGCGTTCATTTAGAAAAAAAAACTCGTCACTCGAAAAATTGACTTAAAGTAAATGTTGGGCACTGCAGTTGTTGTGGATGTTATTGTTGCAGAGGGGCTTCTGTTCGATTCGGGTTGTTTTTAATGCTATTATTGAAATTTCAAAGGCCTTTGCGTCCATATTGGCCAATAAAGGAACCATCTTCGTTTATGCCTGCAGCATTAAGATGTTACATTTCGTTACATTTTTTTTGTTATTTTTACGTTTTGTAGATGTCGGATGTTGAAAAGAAAAAAAAATTATACATATAAGTTAATTAAATGGTGTGCAAAATAAAATAAACATTAACAAAGAATCGAAAAACAAAAAAAACAGCTTATACCTGCACTGCGAAGAATTCCCACCCTTGCAGACGGACCTCTATGACAGCTATGACATGACATTTTCAACTTCCAATTTCCAATTCCTGCGTGTATCTAACTATAGCACATGCTTAATATTACTAAAAATGACATTTTGTATGAAAAGTAGATAAAATTGTCATTTTTAGCTATTTTCCAAAAATCATAAAAAATACATGCGAAGAGATTTTTGAAAAATTTGGTTCTACTTACTTACTGTACATACTACAATGACTAATCGCATTAAGTGTAGGGTTAAAGGTATTTCCTAGTATTCTAACTTGTTTTTAATTTAATTAAACCCTCGGTCACGCTGAATTTTTTTTTAATTCTTTCCTTGTGTCTGTCTCTTTTGTTTTTCGATTTTCATAATCATAAATTATAAATAACTAACTAAACACTTTTAATTTTCTTCATAAAGTTAACAATAAAAATAAGAAGAAATATGCACAAAACCAATAAGGCATCATACACTGTTCAATTTAAAAAAAATATTCCAGTATGAAACTATGTATCTAAAACAGTGGTGCCCAGACTATTGCCCCGAGAGATCGAATTGTTTTTGTATTTGCCCCGAATATAGGAATACATCTTGAGTCACGGCTTTTGGAATTTTCAAAAGGTAGGGGCAACGGCTACAGCTTGGAAAGCTGTTGCGAATTAAATGGCTGATACTATAACAGAATTCGTAAGAGCGCCGTTGTCATAATTATTTAATTAAAAAGAGTAATGAAGGATGACAAAAATTAAATGTATAACAAATACTTGACAACGTTGTGGCCGGGCGCACCCGACACCGAAATACTCTGGGCGTGATCCTTAAGCACTTAACATTTTCAATGCAAGTCTTTGGGGGTCGACTTCAGCAGGAAACAAGTAAAAACGTTGCAGTCGGACGCAACCGACTGCGGATACTTTGATACCAGTAAAAGAACGGATGGGAAGGAGCTTGCAAAGGAGTGGGCTGGGTGGTAATCATCGCCAGCAATCATGTTACCAAATTTTGTGACTTTAGCTCAAAAACTGCTAAAGATGACTAAACTTCAAAATTTAAAAGGTGGGCGGCAGAGGTCGGTGTGGCATCCAAATTTTTGAATCAAATCTTTTTAAATATCACCATCTATCTTTCTATCAAGTTTGGTGGCTCCAGCACAAAAAGTGTTAAAGATTAAGCCGATTCCGATTTTATAAGGCGGGTGGCTTGGGAGGGCGTGGCATCCAAAATTTTGATGCAGATCTTTGGTAGATGTTGCCATCTATCTTTCTACCGAATTTGTTGACTCTAGTTCGATAAATGTGGAAGATACACGCACAATCGTATTAAAAACGGCGGGCGGTGAAGGTGGCAGCTGTGGGTGTGGCATTAAAATTGTTGATGCAGCTTTTTGGACAACTTCACTACCTATCTTGACACAAAATTTGGTGGTTCTGGCCCAAGAAATTTGAAAAATTTCAAGGAGCAGGGAGGATGAGGGCGGAAGGAGTGGGCGTGGTATCCAAAATTGTGAAGCATTTTTTTGGGGAAAGTCATTACCTATCTTGACACAAAATTGTATGGCTCGTGCCAAAAAAATGTGAAATCTATAAGCGTTTCAAGTTTGAAGGAGCAAATTTGGTGCCTCTAGCTGTTAAACTGAGACTGGTGGCGGACGTGGCATCAAGTTTTTAAATGTAGATATATTCAAAGGGAAGTCAAAACAAAATTTGGTGACTTGAGCTGGTTAAATGCAGAAACACACATATGTATGTGTGCTTTATCGATTTCCATCTCGAGGTATATCGACTTGTAACTGATTTCCCAGCCTCCATTGAGCGTAGCGCTCCAATGGTAACACATTGTCCAAGGTATTTGCAATGTTTGAAGTCTTTAGTTTCAATAAGGACTTTTAAGTGTCAAAATTGAGTACATTCGAATGCTTTCATTTTTCTTGCCTGCTCAGATAGCACGTGCATGTGCGATTTTTAGATCTTTATCCGATTGTCAGATTGTCAAAAATAATCACCATATCTGTGTGCACTGAACGAAGGTATACATATATACATAAGTGCAGGTCCATTTTTTTTTCGCAAAAATCGTCCAACAGAATCGAAATCTACGAAGAATTATAAACAAGTTTTACCATAAAATTATGTGTCTAAAATCGATTCTAAGAAGCACAAAGATTTGAAGTTGAGTTGCGAATTTTCACGGGTTTACGAAAATTGCAATTGCAATGGTTTTCATAAACTTTTTCTACGTCTATGTCACGAAAACAGAAAAATGTGAGACTCAACACACTCTTACTCATTTCTTATTGTTTCTATCATTAATTCAACTCAATTTAAATACATTTAATCTTCAAACAGTAATGAGTGAACCTCCAAGTCCATATAGACAAACGACATGAAGGAAATTGCAGAAAACCAATAAAACCTATTCCTTTGGTATCAGATTATTTAAAACACTTGTGATGAACTGGGGTTTCCTATCGCTTTTACCTGTATCGCCATCTCCATATTCTGCCATCGAATCGGTATCGCTCTCCACCCCGGGCTTATTTGCTGAATTAACGGATTGGCGAGCAGCGCTTTTGTTGTCCAAACTGTTAAAAAAAAAAAAGAACAAGTGTTATCAATTTGATTAAGCACATAAAAGCCATAGTTTTGTTATCGTGCTTACGGTTGTGAGTACTCATGGAAACCACCTTCATCCGGATAATCGCGCCGGCCATTAGCTAACTCACGATCGTGCACATCGTACTTGCCGCCTCGATTTCGTCTTATGATGCAAATGATGATAAACAGTATAATGATAATAGCAAGTGCCAGCATCATTCCAATGAACCAGCCAGCATTCGCCAAACTCTCACTTCGCACCATTATTGGTCCCTCGATGCTGTTCGTATCAATTTCGCTGGTGGCGCTTTCCGTGTGGAAATGTCCATCAACGGATACAACGCGAAATTCATAAATGGTATCCGGGTCTAGGCTGCCAATCTCCTGATAGTCGAATGCCTTCTCAGGGCTTTCACTTTTCCATTCCGTTTCGCCCTTGATTCTGTAAATACTTGGTCATTTATATTTGTTAAACAAAAAAAAAAACCAAATGAAAACTTTTTTGAGTGAGTGAGGGGGGGGGTGTTATTGTTCCATATAGCTAAATATCAAAATATCAAATTTAAATTTCACGAATTCCACGGTTTTGCATGGTGCTATCAGGCTCATTTTCTGCATACTTTTATTTATTCTAAGCTATTTATTTACCAAGTTTCAACTGAACCGATTTGTTAATAAGCATAGCTCCCATACAAATTCGAAAAATAACCATTATATGCACCTGAAGGAGTAGTCGGATCGGGTCCAGATTTGGTATGCATATTATGTTTACACGCCCTTATGTTTTTATCAAGTTTCGTTCAGATTGATTGTTTAAAGGCATAGCACAGTACAAAAGTTCGAAAAGTAAGGACATAGGTGTTCAGGAGGTACCTGAGGTAGCAACTCTTTTTGGCCATATTTGCTCCGAAAAATTTTACCGAAAAATGAAGTCTCCCTAGCTTCTGGCACACCTAAGGTTTTATTTCAAAGATTTGAAAATCTACTCGATCCAAAATCTCTAGAGATTTCTGCCACACCCCTGCATTTATTACTTTATGTAAAAAGACTACACCTCGCATTGTTCTGCGATCAGAAAGGGGAAGGTAGATTTATTAGTAAAAGTCTAATTTAATGTTAGTGTCCCAATTTAGTCCCCTAAGGGCAAAGAGCAAAAATTGTTTTTGTACAGATTCTATTCTATCCTAGTGAATCCTGTATTTTGGATACCAGATACAAGATCCATATTCAAGAATAGGACGTACCAAAGACGTATAAAGGGCTTTGGTTATGTAGGGATCGTCAAATTCTTTAGACCAGCGCTTAATGAACCCCAAGGTACTAGAGGCTCGATTTGCAACTGAAGAGATATGCTTGTGAAATTCAAGTTTCGGATCAAAAAGGATACCTAAGTCATCAACCCATTCAATGCGATCGAGTGGGCTTCCATCAAGAATATATATATTTGAAAAGGGAAGGCATCTATAAAAAGACATGACTTAACATTTATTGCAATTAAGATTTAATAAGTTAACACGACACCACTTTTGAAAATTTTCTAAATCAGTTTGTAATTTTTGAGCAGACAACAGAGCAGTACCCGACATGCATAATTTTACATCGTCAGCATACACCAGCACTCGGGAGTGGTCAATAACAGATGGAAGCTCATTGATGAACAGTGCAAATAATAAGGGTCGAAGGTGACATCCTAGCGAACCACCGGAAAAAACCACCAATTGGTAAAAGGGCTATAATGGTTTTGTGCAAAAGTATGTAACAGGCAGAAGGAAGCATCTCCGACCCTATAAAGTATATATATTCTTGATCAGCATCAACAGCCGAGTCGATATAGCCATGTCCGTCAGTCCGTCCATCTGTCCGTATGTATGAAAGCGTCGAACTGAGACTATAAGAGCTAGAGACTTCAGATTATGCACATAAGCTCATCTAAAACCTAGGCAGTACAAGTTTGCTTCCGATTTTCTATAACTATTTCCGTTTCCGATATACACATGTGATCGATAACATAAAAATGTTGAATATCGAAAATCTGAAACACGTGTTAGTATCTTGATACAAAATAATGAATATCTGTGAAAAATTTGAAATCGGTTGAGAAACACCAGAGATATCGAAGATTGAAGTTTAGCCACAGTCGGGGAATCTCGACTAGAGCCATCTTACTTGTTTTTCGGTGGCTAAGGCCCAATTTCTCAATGTCCGGCTAGGTAACTTATTTTAAGTTTAGTCAAATTTGAGTTTTTCAATGTTCGATTAGCACTTACTTTTCCGATGCTCGGAGGTCCGGTTACTACATATACCGATTGTAAGTTCCGATATATAAATATCAATACAATCATCGTAAGGCAAACAGCTGACTCAAGCTGACACTGCATTGTTTTTTGTTTTTTTTTATGAAGCGAAGTTGCAAAATGCTTATTTGAAACACATGCTCCTTAACTACTAAACAGATTTTTCCTCGTTGTCGTTTACAACAGGGCTCATAGAAAGTTATCTATACATATAAAAGAGTTTGTCCTGATTGTCGACAGTCCCACAGCCTAAAGGAAAAGAGCTAGAAGGCTGAAATTTTCACAAAATATTCCATTCAGGTAGTAAATGAGCACTAAGAAAAGATTTTTACCTTCCATACAGCTAGGTCCGAAAACAAAACACATGACTCATTCCACTACTGGCGCCTGATTGTCGCACAAGCTGAGGATTTCATCGCGAGCGAGTTTACAAAAACAAAACAAATGCGCTGTGACGCCTTCGCGTCGCACAAGCAAAGTCAAAAAAAAAATGGTTCGTATACTTGCAAAAAAGAAACGGATTTCCGCTTCCTAATGAATAAGTGCATACACAAATAAGTGAATAATGCGCTTAAAAATTTAAATTTCATAATTTTATGTACATGTATCGCTTCGCACAGTGGACAGTTTTTTTCAGATTTGTATGCCTTTGACAATTGATTTACGACCCAAGTAGCGTTTGTTATTGTTGTAAGTGTTGTTGTTGGGCTCGCACTGCTACTTTTTGTTGGTGTCATTGATTTAAAACTAATCAAGTTAAACTTAACTTGGTGCTTCTACAAAAATTTTGCACACCAGAATATGTTATGGGGGTGGTTTACCTACTTGGTAATTATCAAACTCAGACAAAGCGTAACACACAAACACAAACATAGAAGCACAAGAAATTGTACTTTTGATCTACCATTTGCCATTGTTTTGCTATATTTTTGGAGCCGACATTTGTAACTTTGGTTGGTGTTGCAAATGCATATATGTGAGAATATACATATGTAAGTACATTGTTGTACATATATATTAACAAATGCAAGTGCAAATATAAATGCACGCATACATTGTTGAAATATATTCCGTGTAAAAACAAACACACTAACAAATAGAAACGAAAGAAAATTTAATTTCAAATATATGCCTTTTGCGCGAAGACATAATCTCGAACACCTTCCCGCCAGTTCACTTTGTAGTCAGTTCCAAAACTCCACTAGTTCTCAACTAGTTATTTTGCAACTAGTTCTCAACTAGCTATTTTGCAACTAGTTCTCAACTAGCTATTTTGCAACTAGTTCTCAACTAGTTATTTCGCAACTAGTTCTAGAACTGTTTGTAAGTAATGCGACGAGGAGTCATGTGTAAAACGTTTTTTCTAAACAAGGAATGCGAAGTAAGCTAAGCTAAGGTTCGTTTAAGATTAACATTAACTACTAACTAAATGTGATTGGCAATACCTCAATAGCTAAGGCACCCGCCGCATTATTGAGAGATCTCAAGTTCAAATCCCCGTCATGGTAAGTGTGAAAAAATTTGTAATGGTTTTTTCTTTAATTTCCAAAATTTCTAGACAGCATGGGAACATCAGATATTGCCACTGCACAGATGGTTCTATTGTAAAAAAAACTGGCAAAAAGTCGAATATTGCAGATGACGAGCCTGAAACTTTATCTAATAAATAAAAATCTCGTGTCACAAATTAAGTTGCTAAACTCCTCCGAAATGGCTCGAAGACGAAATATTGGTCGGCAGACTCGGAATTTACAGTTCATCCAGAACAATCGGTTAAATAGATTGGCAGAAGATCAATTGACGGACAATGAAAGTTCAAGAAATCAGATGGCAATCTTACGTGCTAATGAAAGTCAACAGCAACGCATCAAACGCCTTCGAGCTAATGCATTGAGACAAAGATTGGCCCGACAACGAGTCACCGACACATTAAGAACACGAAAGCAACAGCGTTTGCAAGTGTTAAGCGCATTAGCACGTGCATCACTTCTTCGCCATGCGTTCGAATATAAATCGGACATCGACTTTTCGTCACTTTCACAAATTGTAATCGGTGCTATGAACAAACAATGCCAACATCGTCATGCACTCAAAAACAAAGGTAAATCGGCCGGTTTCTGCTGCGCTTCTGGAAAGATTGTATTGCCACCATTGAATTCAAAACAGAAAATGTCTGTCTGTGAGCTTATCGGTTAGGCTCGCATCCTCGGGTGGCGAGGACTCCGAACGTGCACTCGCCAGTCGCGTGGATGCACGTTGCGACTATCATAATCTCATAGCTCTGTTAAATGAGCACAATGAATTATTGAAATTATTCAAATCACACATGCACAAACTACAAAGTGGCAATCACGCTATTGTCATCAATCCTGATAGAACACCAGCTGGAGAGCATATACGTAGATTTTAAATGCACCTGTTGTTGACGACGTTGCTGGAATCAACGTTGGCGACCGTACAGCTACGCGACAAGTCGTGATTCGTGATTCGTGATACCCATCGTTCATATGACGCTCTCCAATATCCACTAATTTTCTGGAAGGGACAAAACGGATATTGGAGCCGAAACAAATAGAACGTTAGCTCGATGGATTTTTATTCGTATAGTTTGATGATTAGACGCGGCCGAGACAACATCATTTTACGATGTCGTGAGCTTTGCCAACAATTTATGGTCGACATGTATGTAAAGATAGAGAGTGAATGACTACGATTCTTGCGATATAATCAACAGAAGCTGCGTGCGGAAGAATACATTCACTTGCGAGATGCTATTGCGAACAACGCTGACACTGCCGAAATTGGTAATTCTGTTAACACACCATCATCGTACGTAGGTAGTCCACAAAACATTCAAGAATACATACAGGATGCTATGACTTTCGTGCGTGAATATGGACGACCGTGTCTTTTCATTACTTTTACATGTAATCCGAAATGGCAGGAAAATACATCGTTGCTATTACCAGGACAAATTGCAATACATCGTCATGGCATAACAGCACGTGTGTTTAAACAAAAATTTAAGTCTTTAATCAGCTATATTACAAAATTGCATGTATTTGGCCCCACACGTTGTTGGATGTATTCAGTTGAGTAGCAAAAGCGTGGATTACCTCATGCTCACATTTTAATTTGGTTCGTCGACAAAATACGTGCTGAAGACATCGATAGTTTGATTTTTGCAGAGATTCCAAATCCGTCCACTGATCAATTACTATTTGATATTGTTACTACAAACATGATTAATGGTCCGTGCGGAAATCTGAATCGTTTATCACCTTGCATGGTAGACGGAAAATGTAGAAAGTGTTTTCCTGAAGATTTCGCAAACGATACGGTCACACATGTTGACGGATATCCAATATATCGTCGAAGAAGTACCGAAAATGGCAGACAATCGTTCGTTAAAACTATCAGTAACACAGACATCGACATTGACAATCGTTGGGTGGTACCATATTCACCTCTGCTAAACAGAACATTCAATGCTCATATTAATGTTGAGTCATGCAGTTCGGTGAAGAGTATCAAATATATTTTCAGGTATGTGAATAAAGGAAGTGATATGGCTGTATTTAGAATTGAAAATACTAATGTAAATGCTCCTGCGGTGAATCAAAATGATGAAGTTACGAATTTCTAAATTGGCCGGTATATCAGTTCCAATGAAGCTGTCTGTTGTATATTCGGATTCCTAATTCATGAACGGGATCCAGCAGTTATACATTTAGCTGTCCATCTTGAAAACGGCCAGCGCATATATTTCACGGACGGTACAGCGCTTGATCGTGCTACAAATCCACAAAAAACTACGCTCACCGAATTTTTTAAACTGTGCAATCGTGCGGATGCTTTAGTGCCTTCGCACAAACACTGCTCTATTCTGAAGTTCCACGATATTTTACATGGCCTGAATCGAAAAAATGTATGCCCCGCAAGCAAGGGACAGCAGTTGATGCGTGCCCCGGTTTATTCAAATCAAATTTTTTGGGTCGTGTATATACAGTCAATCCAAGGCAGACTGAGTGCTTTTATCTGCGACTGTTGTTGGTGAATGTCACCGGACCATTGTCATTTCTAGATATACGCAAGGTAGATGGACAACAGTATCCAACGTATGCCCTAGGCTTGCTAGAAGACGACAATCATTGGGACAGTATGCTTGCTGAAGCAGCATTAAGCTGCACAGGAACACAAATTCGTCTACTATTTGCTATAGTACTGACTACATGTTTCCCGGCCCGAGCACAAATGTTGTAGGATAATCACAAAGATATGAATCGTGATCTGCAATACGATACTGTAGAAATGGCAGGCATTGTTAGTCGCAATGTTCCACTACTAAATGATGAACAAAAAGTTATTTACGACCGCATAATGCTGGCAGTTTCGGCAGGACAAGGAGGATTTTTTTTTTGGATGCACCAGGTGGAACTAGCAAAATGTTCCTTGTTTCGCTACTTTTGCCGAGATATGATCAAAAAATGGCATCGCATTGGCCGTTGCATTTTCTGGCATTGCAGCAACTTTATTATATGGAGGCAGAACAGCTCATTCAGCATTTAAGCTGCCATTAAACATTCAATAATAATACAGATGCAGTGTGCAACATAAAAAAACAATCGTATATAGCCACAGTGCTGAAACAATGTAAAATTATTATCTGGGATGAATGCACTATGGCACACAAACATTCGCTCAAGGCATTGGATAGTACATTAAAGGATTTAAAAAACAAAGATAAACTGTTTGGCGGCACTTTTACTGCTTTCAGGTGGTTTTAGACAAACGCTTCCCGTTATTCCACGTTCGACGTACGCTGATGATAATGTTGAAAAAGTACATCATCCGCCGAAACTTTCTCTAAACAACTGTTAGATATTGGCGATGGGAAAGTTTCTGTACATGAAAATACTAGATGCATATAACTACAGACGGACTTCTGCACAATCATCGACTCGCAAAATACTCTTATCGATAACATATTTCCCGATGTACACACACAATATGAAAATCATAATTGGCTGGCAAAAAGAGCGATTTGGCAGCAACAAATGTGGACGTCAATGGGTTATATTTAAAGATACAACAGTTGTTGCCTCGGGACTTGGAGTCATACAAATCTATCGATGCACTTTGCGATACCAACGAATTTTGAATTATATAATTGAGTTTTTAAATTCACGACATTCACATGCCAGCACACAATTTACAATTGAAGGTTGGATCTCCAATCATTCTGCTTCGTAACTGTGTAATGGCATACGATTAGTCATTAAAAAACTAATGAGAAACTTTATTGAAGCCATCATTTTGAATGGAAATTTCAAGGCGAAAATGTGTTGCTGCCACGAATCCCTATGATTAATACAGATGTGTCAGTTGAATTCAAACGCAATCAATTCCCAACTAGATTGGCATTCTCTATGCCGATCAATAAGTCACAAGGCCAGACATTGTCTGTATGTGGCTTAGATTTTGAAACACCATGCTTTTCCCACGGACAAGTATATGTGGCATGTTCTCGCGTGGGAAAACTATCCAGTTTGTTTGTGTTGGCTAAATACGGACTAACCAAGAATATTGTACACTCTATTGCGCTGAGAGATTAATCATTATTTTTTTTCAACTGCCATAATTGATAAATAAATCCCCGCATACTTTTAGTGGATAGATATTTTTATTGATCTGAAAAAATGTTTCCTTGATATAATATACATGGCAAAACAACGTTTGCCGGGTCACCTAGTATTTAATAAATATATGACTCTTAATATTAAAAAACATATATGGCAACATTGCGTATATGTACTTTATTTGAATAATATGGCCAAATATCCAATATTCAACCGCGGTAGAGTTGCGACCGTTGTCAATCCACACGTCCAGCTGCGTTGCATAACCGAATTCAAGCTCATCTACAAGATAAAAGTACCGCAAGAGCCGCAAAAACCCGCAAACAGGTTTATTACTAGCTTTTAATACACACTTTAAACTTTATTTTAACATTCATTACTGATCGCAGTAACACGCAGAAGGTTAGTTTTTACTCCACAGAAGAAGAATATTTTAGTTCGGTTTTCTTTAATTTTAGACAACACAAAACAGTACACATAAATAACATATAACAAATTTAACACTCATCTGTCCCTAAGAAAAAATAACAAATCAGTCCCTGGTACGTCAATTTGACACAATCAAAAAAATGTAAGGAAAAATATATTTAAAATTTAAAATATTTATTTAAATAACAAAATTAAATAATAAAAACAAATATATCTATGAATCGCATGTTTTGCATAGAACAAAGCGATGTTGCGGGCAAACTTTTTTCATGCACCTATCGCATTCGGCAGAGTGGATGTCTGCATTCTTTGCCTGTTGGCATATGTGGCACCTTGCGCGCTTCCCAGTTGGAATGTGGTGCATCAAGCGACTGTTCGCAGATGCATCAGCTTCGGTTTGGACTAGCTGCTCGCCGTCCTGAATCCCACGGACTACCGACAACGCTCTCTCGCCTCGAGGTGCTCGTTCCCGTTGGTCGATATGCGGCGTGACTAGGAGTACCCGAGTTCAATCAAAAAAAGGCGGCGACGGATGTTTTTTTGGCCAAATTCCAGTTTGGATTCAATTCCGTGAATAAAATGAACGCATTCAACGCAGATATATCTAGCATATTGCAAAATACTGCGACAGGCCATCTGTTGACTTTGCGTTTGCAGCGATAAGTGCCTACCATCTCATCCACAATGTCGACGCCGCATTTCGTTCTATTATAAAAATTTATAATTTCCGGCTTTTTTTAACGTCTTTCTCTTCTATTTGTGTCGATAGATGCATTGTGCTGAGCAACGTAACGAAACGACGTCTCTTCGTTACGTACGAAACCACTGTCGAGTTCAGCACGTGATCGAACACAAATTGAGAATGGTACAGTGGTTTGTTCTGTTTTTACGAATAGTGCCAACGGTTGTCATTTGTCTCTGCTTCAATTTTACCGCAAGAGCGTGGGATCTGAAGAAATTGTCGGTAGTAACGTTTCTCCCGTTGAGTCCCTCTGTAAGCTGCAATACAACCCGTTCTGCCAGGTTTACTTCGGGTGCACAGTTGCGGTTACGACCAATGTAAACATCAACAGCATACACGTAAAATGCTGATGCATCACACAGCATCCAGTGTTTGATACCGTATTTGCAGGGTTTCGACGGGATGTACTGCGTAAAAGGACATCGACCACGGTATGGTAGCAACTGCTCGTCGACGGTTACATTTTTGCCAGGAAGATAGCACAATTTAAGTCGGTATGCCCATTTATCAAAAATTGCTCGAACTGGAGCGAATTTGTCTCGAAAACGGAAGTGTGCTCTCTCTTCCCGATCGTCGAACCGCAAACACCGAGTGATCTGCTTATAACGCTTGAGCGACATTGTTGCTGCAAATATCGGTCGTCCACTTTTTAGATTCCACAGCTCAGTGATGCATTCACCATGCGACCGATACACTCCTGCAAGCAGCAAAACTCCATAATATGCTCGCATAGTGCAGATGTCGACATTCTTCCATTCACTTCCACATGTCCGTATGCCGTACAAATTGGTCATGTCGACAATGGTCTGCTCCATGGGTTCGAGAAATAAGAGCATTGCAGCGAGCTTATCAACACAGCGTGATACTGCGAACACTGTGGCACCTGACGACGGAAATAAGATGAATAATAAATACCCTGTTGAATACTAAGCTTACGACGCAAATTATTTGTACCTGAGCTTACACGCAGGTAACAAATAGCTTGTCGTATAGTATTCGGTTGGTCCAGCGAGTACTCAATTTTTTTGTCTTTTGACAAAAATTGTAAGCTCTGCAACCAATTCTCGTCTCACCTCCTCGCATAAAAAGTCGGTATCGCTATCAGTTTCAGTTTCCACATCAGTCTCATTTTCATTTGGCTCGTAGTCGCTGTCATCGTCATCTGATTCAAACGGATCGATCTGCTCGAACTCCTCGTCGCTCATCACTTTATTTCCTGATGCAGACGCCATATTCTTGGTTTTTGATATCCTGGAATATTTTTTGTAGGTCCTCTATAGGTTCAAGCTTGAACCAGTTGTGAATTACAAGAAGAAAAAAACCCATGCCAACTATTTTGGTAGTACATAGTAGGTAACAGGCAATAAGGAAAAACCAAAGTGTCCGTAATTTTCCCATATGTGTCAAATTGACACGCCAGGGACTCTTTTGTAACTTTTTCATTTGCAACGAAAATAACAATGGAAATATATTTAAATTATGATTTCCTGAAAATTCGTCAAAATTCGTTCAGTGAGCCAAAATTTTATTCACATTCGATAAGTAGAAAGGCCGCAAAAGCATTTTAAATCTCAAAATTGTGTCAAATTGACACAAGGGACAGATGCGTGTTAAACACAAAATGCTTTTTACTATTAAATTATACATACCCTGGCCTTCAAAATCCATTTTGTACAATATTTAATTGTTACAGGGTGTGAAGTTACCAAGCGGACAAAGTAAACAAAAGTTTTCCGGCAATTTTCTCACAGAACTCAGCTGACTAATCATCTGACTTTGAAAGTCGATAAAAATTACAGAGTTGCATTTTAAGCGATAATATTTATAAATTCTTCATAGCCAGAGTATCTATTTTCAATGTGTTAAAATAATAATATTTGTAATAAACTTGATCTGCCTATGGCTTAGAAAAAGTAATGGTCCAAATTAGAAGTCTCTAGCTCTTATAGTCTTTGAGATCGACGCCATCGTACATACGGACGGACGGACGGACATGGCTATATCGACTCGGCTGTTGATGCTGATCTAGAATATATATACTTTATGGGATCGGAGATGCTTCCCTCTGCCTGTTACACACTTTTGCACAAAACAATTATACCCTTTTTACCCATTTCATGGGTTCAGGGTATAACAAGTGAAAACGTTGCAGTCGGACGCAACCGACTGCGGAATACTTTAACACCAGTAAAAGAACGGATGGTAAGGAGCCTGCTTGCAAAGGAGTTGGCCGGGTGGTAATCATCGCCAGCTATCATGTTATCAAATTTGGTGACTTTAGCTCAAAAACTGTGGAAGATAACTTAACTCCCAAATTTAAAAGGTGGGCGGCTAAGGTAGGCGTAGCATCAAAATTTTTAAATCAAATCTTTTTAATTGTCACTATTTATCTTCCTACCAAGTTTGGTGGCTTTAGCTCAAAAACTGTTAAAGCTATAGCGGATTCTAATTTTGTAAGGCTGGTGGCTTGGGTGGGCGTGGCATCCAAAATTTTAATGCAGATCTTTGGAAGATGTTGCCTTCTATCTTTCTACCGAATTTGGGGGCTCTAGCTTAAAAACTGTGAGAGATATCGAAATTTCCGATTTTAAATGGTGGGCGGCAGAGGTGGGTGTGTCATCCAAATTTTGATGCAGATCTTTTGTAGATGTCACCATATATCTTCCTACCAAATTTGGTGACTAGTTAAAAAATGTGGAAGATGTAGCATCCAAATTATTGATGCAGTTCTTTGGAAAACTTCACTACCTATCTTGACACTAAAATTGGTGGCTCTAGCCCAAAAAATTTGAAAACTATTGACGTTTACAATTTCAAGGAGCACGGAGGATAGGGGCGGAAGGAGTGGCCGTGGAATCCAAAATTTTGATGCTGTTTTTTTAGGAACGTCACTACCTATCTTGACACAAAATTTGGTGCCTCTAGCCCAAAAAATGTGATAACTATAGGTGTTTCCAATTTCAAGGAGCAGGGAGGATGGGGCGGAAGGAGTGGGCGTGGCATCCAAAATCCGTTCATACGGACGGACAGACAGACAAACTTGATCAGCGCGCGTGTCACTCTTATGACTGCCGCTAGATATAAAATAATTTGAATGCAATCATGCGCCTTTGTTGTTGCCCATTGACGCTCACTCTTTTATTTATGCGCGCGCTCTGCATGTCAAACATAAATCTTAGTATCCTTACCTCCTCCGCACTCACTAAGCTAAGCTAAGCATAACTAAGAGGCTGCAGTTAAGGGAATGGCATTGCCTAATTACATGATGCAATAAACAAAAGGTGGCGCAAAGAAGTGAGCGATTTTAGCTAAGCAAGAAATAAAAAAAACGATCAGCTGTTGCTCTCTCAGTACTGTGGTTGTTGTAAACGAAGCAAACTGTGACTTCACAGTTTGTCATTCTACCATAGGGATTTTGAGAGCGGTGAGAGCGACACATAACGGTCCTGCGCATTGCGCCACCTTTATGCGGGATATACACGTGCAGCATGCTGCGTGCTGAAAGCGAATACATTCACAAAATTCAAAGCCCAAAGAGGCGGCTCAAAGCTTGATCAGAGCGCGCACATCGCTCTTATGCTGCGAGCGTGAATTCAAAATAATTTGAAATCACGCTCGCAGCATGTATGTTTTTTGTTGTCTATTTACGCTCATGCTCTTATCTTTGCGTGCGCTCTGCATGCAAAGCCAAATGCTTTATATGCCTACCTCCCTCGCACGCACTTGATCAAAGCTTATCTAAGCAAAGAGGCTGCTGTCAAGGGAAATGCTTTGCTTAAATTCACACGTACACGCGAGTGCGCGCAGCATGCTGCACCTGTATATACCGCATAAATCTTTCCATCATGGCCTAATTTGCACCACTCACACCTAGCTCTTAAGTGCAAGCGATGTATGTAAGAGCTCGGTATGTGTTGCTTAGAGGAATAACTGTAAAGCTCTTTCCCACTTTTTGTTTTTACATACTGTAATATTCCCATATAAACCTAAAATATAATTAATAGAGGCATAAAAGCATTTAGCTTGAGTGTGGCAGCAACAACAGAACAGTTAAAGCGCCATCACTTGGTCAAAAGCGGAAAAATTATGTGGCAGCTCCGCTCTAATGTCAACGGCAATTCGTTATGCATCCTTATTATAGCGGAAATGCAAGTTTGGATTCAGGTTATGCCGAGGTGTGATAGCTAATCGCTCTGCTCGGCTCTGTCTTTTCAAATCTGGCAGCTGAACCAGCCACATGTGTTTAGGAAAAATTCCTAAAAATTATTAAAGTAAAAAATTTTGCACAAAAGTATCTAAAGTTAATGCTTGCTAAATTATTGCAAGATAAATTGCATTGGATTTTTTATAACAAGCTAATTATATTCTGTGACATTATTAGAAGAAGAATATCTAGAAAAAATCCAACAATTTCTACAATAAAGTTTTCTGTAGTTTGCCTGCTGCGGCGGCGCATTATTTGCATTAAATTGCATTTGATTAAAGCTACATTTGAATGCTAACGACAATCTCACCTGTACTTGGTAAAGAAGTGTGAGCCCGAGCGTCCATCAGTGCTGGGCACCCAATTTATACGATATCTGGGCATGCCATTAGGCGACGAAAGTTGCTCCCATGTAAGTATAGGCGTGGAAGGCGGTGCAATATCTTCTCCGAGTGTACTCTTTTCAATGTAATGCCTGAAAGATAAGAAAAATAATTTGAAGAAAGCGCTAAGAGAAAAATTAAAGAGGCTTACTCGGTGCCCTCGCCCATTTTGGTGGTAGCTGTAATAGAGATGCGATACTTGGTGTTGGGTTTCAGTCCGGCCATTTTCATGCGCGTAATGCGTGGATCTGTTATGTGTGGGTCATATTCGCGTCGTTCGCCGACATAGCTGCCACGAACAACTTCGTAGTATACCTTATAGCCGGTTAGTTTGCCGTTGGGATTGAGCGGCTTCTTCCAGGTTAGCCAGAAGGCGGAAGAGCCAAGTGGGTATGCCTCAAGAGTTTGCACCGCGGACGGTACACCTTCGGGAGTATCGAAGTCAATTACAGCGCTGGGCGGTCCATTAAATCGTCCGTTGTAGGCCAGTACGCGAGCGTAGTTCTTGGAGTCAGGCTTGAATTGTGTGACCAGCGCACCGTTGTGGATCGTATGAATCTCTCGCAATCCCTCTTCTCCCTCTTTCTCAGTCCAGGTCTGAATCTTGTAGCCCTTAAAGTGGCCCCGAACTGACTGCTCGCTTACTGGATTCCAGCCTACATAGGCATGGGTGGCACTGGTTACCTGCTGCATACTAAAATTTGTAGGCGCTTCGAGTGGGCGATCCTCACCAGAGTAGCCAATAATTTCTTCGGCGGCAACATTCGATTCGCCGCGCTCATTAATGGCAACCACCTTGATGTGATACTTGACAAATGTCGGCTGATCGGCAATAAATAGATTGTTTTGATGCCAATCGTAAATATCTTTGTTCTGCCAGGCGGCAGCGGGTATGTCACGTTTCCAGCTAACTCGATACTGGAAGTTCGGTGCATTGTGATCAATTTCCGGCATCGGTGTCCATGTGATCACTAAATTATTTGGTTCTGTTCCCTGGCCAACCACATTTTCTGGATTTGTAAACGGCACATCCGGTTGTGTGGTGCACGCATCGCTGTGCCCCGATGGTTGCGATTGGCCAATTTTGTTAAATGCTATAACTCTGTAAGTATAATTAGCCCATGGTGACATCTGCACAACAAATGAAAAGTCCGTGCTAGGCACCTTTTCGTAAGCTGTATCCCACGACGCGGGCGTAAAAGAGGTGTTAAACTGGATTGTATAGTGTAAAATGGGAGACCGATTGTCACCCTGCGGTTCCCAGGAGATCTCCGCCTTGTCCGCCTGGCATGTGATGCCAATCAATCTGGGAGCATTAGGCACATCCTGAACTATAAGATTCGCCTTTGCTGTGGCCTCGTCTAGTTGAGTGCGAGCAACGCATGTATATTCGCCTGAATCTAGTTCCATGGTTTTGGCAATTGTCAGAGAATTGTCATTGGTCTTTACGAAGCGCGCCTCTGCATCGAAGTCAATGGTCTGTCCATCCTTTAACCACTCGATCTGCAGGTCCAGCGTATCATCGTGCGCCTCATTGCAACGAAATGTTGCCGATTGGCCAGCAGCGACCTCATAATTTTGCGGTTCCTGTGTGATTCTGGTGCGTTCCTTTACCACCAGAGAACCCTGAGCCGTGGCATTACCAAACTTGTTGACCGCCAGGCAAGTGTAGTTGCCATTATCGGCAAAGGTCACCTCCTGTATCTCCAGATCTCCCGAGGCGAGAACATTGTACCGTCCGCCAGTCAGCCAGTTGTTGTTTTGGCGCCATTTCACCTGTGGCTTAGGTGCACCGAAGACACGACAGCGCATTGTAATGCTGCGTCCGTTGACGGTTGCTTCGGCGCGTGGCGGTTCCTGAATCTCTGGCGGCAGTGCCTGCACATTTAGATAAACATCCTTGTAGACATAGCCAAGGGAGTTTGTGGCGTTGCAGCCGTAATTACCCGTGTCCTTTTTATTAAGATTAACGATCTTGATGTAATTATTGGTAACGATACGTCGTGGATTAGGCTCGCTTTGTGCAATGGGTTTGCCATTGTGTATCCATTGGATAGTTGGCTCTGGATGTCCAGCAGCCTTGCAGTTAAATATAACCTCCTCATCCTCGGCAGCGTTCTGTATTTCCGGCTCCTCGGTAAAATAGGGAATAGCATGTATTTTTAAATTTATTGAATACGATTGTGCGTTTCCAACACCGTTCGACACGTCGCAATTGTAACTGCCCTCATCGTCAAAATTGGCCTGTCTGATAACCAAAGACTTGCCATAGTTGCCTTGGGTTATTCTGTCACTCCATTGCACACGCAGGCCATCTTTATACCACACGGTCTGCGGTAGCGGTGTGCCTCCATAAATGCAATATAATTCCACGCGCTTGCCACGCAGCGCTACCTCATTCTTACGTGTCACGTACTGACGCTTGGGCGGATAACGGTTCTGTGAGGCACTAACGCCCATCTGTTTGACGTCCAATAGTATTTTGTTGCCGATCTTGTACTCGTTGCGGAAAACCGATGTCGCGGAGCACGCGTACCAAAAGTCACCGCTAGCATCATCACGAGTCACATTTGAGAACCAGAGAGTGCCCTCCGGGTCCAGAGTCATTCGCGAGTTATTAATCGACTTTATTCCCGCATCGATGGTTTGTTGAATCAGCCAGTTGACCGTAGGCTTTGGCCAACCATCGGGTGCTTCGCATTGCAGAGAGAAGGGCTCACCTTCGACGGCTTCAACGCTGCGTGCTGCCTCGTCCTTAAAGGCATTTAACTCCGCCTTACGCACAAACACTGAGTTTGAAGTGGCAACGCCAAACTCATTTGTTGCAAAACACTGATACTGTCCGAGATCCTCATCCTTGGGCGATGTAATCACCAATGTGCCACGTCCAGGCTGGCGCAACATACGATTATCGTATGCCTGCCAATCAAACTTTTTTCCGTTCTTGATCCAGCTATAGCTGTAAACAGACAAAAGCTCGCATTAAATAATTAATTTAGTGCGCATTAAGAGAAGCTACTGCTTGTATTTTTTATTTTTATCTTTAATCCCTTTTTTTTATTTATTTATTTAAGTTGTATTTCCTATTTTTTTTTATTACTACTACTATTATTATTACAACTTTTATCTTAGGGCAGTAGTTGCAAAAAAAATGTTTAATAGTGCATTTACACTGGCGCCGTAAGCAACGCCGCAAGCAAAAGTATAGTATGACGCTTTTTTCCGAGAGAATTGTCAGAAACTTTTGTCTCACATTTTTGCAAAATATTATTTGTGCATGCACTAATTCTCTTAAGGGCTGTTTACACCTAGATATAATGTCATGACATCTGAAAAATTTTTAAGTTGCAGAAGTGTGAACAGAAGCGACATTTGACTGAGTGACTCATTGCACAGCACATTGCACGTAATAGATTTGAAACCATTCGTATGCAATGAATCGTACAATTAATTTTTAAAGAGCTGTCAAAGTGCGCGAAAATCGTTAAAATTTTATATTTTAAAGCTGATTTGTTTAAACCTCGAGTGGAAAGGTTATTTTGCATACACTAATGGAAACCTTCGTCAAATCGACGAAGTCTCATTTAATCTTTAAAATGTTGAATGAAAACTTTTACACACAAGTTGGGCATTGTATTTAAAATCAAGAATATACCTTAACAAATATAAAAACGTAAAGGTTTTGTATTTAACCGACTGTGGAGTACTTTGATACCAGTAAAAACACAGAAGGGTCGGCAGGGATTGGCCGGGTGGTAATCAAATTTGGTGACTTTAGCTCAAAATTTATGGAAGATAACTGAACTTCCAAACTTAATAGGTGGGTGGCAGAGGTGGGTGTAGCTTATAAATTTTTGAATAAAATCTTTTTAACTGTCACTGGCTATCTACCAAGTTTGGTGGCTCTAGCTCAAAAACTGTTAAAGATACAGCCGATTTGGATTTAATAAGGCGGGTAGCTTGGGTGGGCGTGGCATCCAAAATTTTGATGCAGATCTTTTGTAGATGTCACCATATATCTTCCTACCGAATTTGGGGGCTCTAGCTTAAAATTGGTAAGAGATAGCTGAATTTCCGATTTTGAAAGGTGGGCGGCAGACGTGGGCGTGGCATCCAAATTTTTGATGCAAATCTTTGGGATCCGTCACCAGCTGTCTTCCTATCAAATTAAGAGACTCCAGCTTAAATACTATAAAATATATATGTGCTCCTAGTTTGAAAGGGGGTTAGAGGTGGCAGGTGTGGGTGTGGCATCCAAATTTTTGATGCAGTTTTTTGAAGGTCATTACCTATGTATCTTGACTCCAAATAGCTCTAACCCAAAAACTGTGAAAGCTATGGGCGTTTCCAATTTCAAAAAGCAGGATGGCTGAGGGCCAATATGTTTATAATATTCTTCCAAAATTTCAAATCGATCCGAGTAAAATTCTAAGAGACAGACCCTTCAGAAGTTCCGCCCGTTAGGCCATTATCAGTGCAGTGTGAAATTTTAAACGCGTTTATCTTAAAACTTAATTTTTAAAGTCGGTGGACACGATTCCTCGAAAAGTTATGAACCGATTTTGTTCAAATTTTGCACACATCTTTGCAATAACATTATCAAGTTATTGAACGAAGGATTGTTTTTTATTTTTATTACAACTAATTTTTTTGGGCCAATATATGGTGAAAATTTTACCAAAATAGGTGATTTTTCTTTTCAAAGTCTGTGAAAATTTTAAATTTTACTTTTTTTCCAATAACGAGAAATATCCGTATACTATCGATAATGCTTTGGTTTTTTGATTTTGGATGAACCAATCACGCTATATCCTGTTCACGGCGAGATCTTTTTTTTTTTTTTTAGACGTCAAGGGAGATGAGGTACCAACGGCTGAGTTTTCGGAATTTTCAAACGATATTTTCAGAAAATAATGTTTAAATCTGTATCTTTGATAAGCTGAATTCAGAAAAAAAAATATATTATTTTATATTTAAAAAAAAGTAAAAATACTCTTTTTTGAACCTCTGAAACCCACCTAACCCCATAAACAAACATAATTTCAAAGTTTCGAGTTCCTAGCTTTACGGGTGTCGAAAAAAAAATGAGTTCATATTGACGGGCAGAGACATTTCACATAACCAATATACAGTCATCGGCATAAGTATTTTGACAATACTTAAAGTTTAATCTACTCATAATTTGAACTAACTTCATAAAAGATTTGGTATCAAATTACAAATCAGCTCGTCTTAATTTTGCGGAAACCTACGAATTTTGGCAAGACAATGGAGTCGTCATCTTTACCGACGAGCAAAAGTTTAATTTAGATGGTCTAGATGGCTAAAAGTTTTACTATCATGATTTGAGAGCCCCAAAGCAAGTTCGCAAGCCGGAAACTTTCAAGGCGGATCACTAATGGCTTGGGTAACCTTTGGATTCAATGGAAAGGCCCTAATGTGCTTCGTAACCCATCGCATGAATGCTGAAAAATATGTGGAGCTCTTGGACGACGTTTTTATTACCATTTCGGAAGTTTTTTGAGGGGATTCGTGGTTTTTTCAGCAGGACCAATTAACAATCCATGTAGCACGACTTACATGGGACTTTTTTTCAAAACGAAACATTAATCTCCTGCAATGGCCAGCTCGCAGCCCGGAATTAATTTCAATGGAGAACCTTTCAGCTATTTTGTCACAAAAAGTTTATGGACGCAGAAGACAGTATTCCACATTGAAGAACCTAAAAGAAAGCTTTTGTGCGAAAATGGTTCCAAGTTGAAGACACCGTCGTACACAACGTTTTGCTAATTATTAGCATAAAAGGAGACTCAATTTAATATTTTTTTTTTAAGACGTATTGTATTTTGACATTATTTTGAGAAGAACTACGTATTATTTTCATATGTCCCCGATTTTATTTCGCTTGGAATCATTTGTTTTGTAAATAAATTTATTTAATACTTTCAAAGAGAAATGTTGTCCTAGTCGTTTTTACATGCTTTTATTTAACTTGACTTGTCTGTTTGTATGTTTGTACCGGATACTTGTAATCAAATTTTCACCAAGTTCCCGACTAGCTAGAGCTCTGAAATTTCCCCCAAAGATGTGTTTTAGATGACATTACATGTTTTTAAAGTTTTCGGCACGATCAAATATGTAATATCATGTAAAAACCACGAAAAACCGTTTTCCCTTTTGCTTAAGTTACTAATTTGACTGCCACAAGCTATGGTGGCATGAAGGGAAGACTGCCGATATATAGATATATTGATGATGGTTCTTAATTTTATTTTAAAAAAGTTGGGCTGTCCCAGAAACATAAGTCAAATTCCGATCTAATAAAATATAAAGAGGCCAACGCGATTGTAAAAATCCGTACTATTGGACCAAATCTCTCAACTCTCAACATCAAAAAAGGTTGCACTGATATAAAACGTTTGGCTTGGGTCCCCCGAGCCCGTTATCTGTTCCTTCCATATTGCTGAAGAGTTTGGCAAAGCATGGTTAGCAGATGATTTTCGGTAGCAAATGTACTGCAATAGAATATTTATCATGGCGCTATTCTGGAGACAGATTTTGAAAGCGTTTTTGATCACGTAGGGTACATGCACTGTTTCACCGACTCAAACACTGGTGGGCATAAGTACAAAGCTTTCAATCTTATATAGCCGAGTCTATATTAATCACTAAAGCACCAACAAACAACTCTAACGGAATCCCGCAGGGCTCTTCACTATTCGTATTTCTCCTTAAAATTGCACTTATAAGAGTATTTAACATATTCACAAAACGTAAAGACATAAATGTATCAGTTAACGCCGATAATGAACTTATTTATACATAGCTCAAATAACATAAACATTATAATAACTAAATTTATAGATATATTACACGGCTTGGAAGAATGCTTCAATTTTAAATGTTTTGGCGAGAATACAAAGCTGGACGAACGTCATCACAAACACTACGAAATTTAGTTTTCGCAAAATATACAAAAGTAATTTCCCACAGTGCACTGGCAGCACAACAGTTTTTGAGCTCTCTGAGAAATCAAAAATTGGAATCTTTTTGTAAAAATTCAAGCAGTACTGTGACTCACAGCACAATTGGTACAGGCTTAAAAGAAATTGCCTTTGGCTGTAACTTGCAATCTACAATCAATATAGGAAAATGTAAAAGCCGTTATAGTATCATACCCGGCATGCAAAATAAGATTAAACGGAGTACTAGGAATTTTACAAAAATCTGAGTTTTCCGGCACGCAGGCGTCCATAATAAATCTGTACAAACTGGCCTGTGGCCTAAGATTAGGGTACTATATTGCAAAGAATGAGATAGCAAGTGGGGAAATACCAGTATATTGGGGTCATTTATAAATTTTGGTGTTTTGAAAAATTATCACAGCCAGCCAATTAATTAAAATATTTTCTCGACACGCCAAAAAAGTGGCATAAAGTAAAAAGTTCTGTTGAATTGATAAATATTTTCGCTTAAAATGCAACTCTGTAATTGTTATCGACTTTCAAAGTCAGGTGATTGGTTAGCTGAGTTCTGTGACAAAATTGGCAGAAAAATGGATTTTGAAGGCCAGGGTATGTACAATAAAATAGTAAAATACATTTTGTGCTCAAAGTTTTTATATGTACTGCTTTGTGTTTTCGAAAATTAAAGAAAACCAATCTAAACTCCTAGTTTTCTGTGGAGTAAAAACTAACCTTCTGCGTGTGTATTAAAAGCTAGTAATAATTCTGTTTGCGGCTCTTGTGGTACTTTAAACTTCAAGATGGGCTTGACGGCAACGGTCGCAACTCTACCGCGCTTGCAAACTGGATAATTGGAGTTATTATTTACATAAACTACATTTACCTAACAAAAAATAAAAGAAACCTAACTCCCTTTTGAAATTTTAGCTTTTTGTCACTGCGCTTAAGACTTTCACGTATTCGCAATGTTGCCATGTATGAGCGACCCGGGTAGGCGTGGCAAAATGAGCTTGAAACTTGGTTTTTAATATTAAGAGATATATATTTACTAAATATATAAAGTTTCAGCTCGGCATCTGCAATATTCGACTTTATGCTAATTTTTGGCGATTTGGCCCAGTGGCACTGTACACAATGAGCTGTGAGCCATATGTACGTATTATATTGTTTCGAAAACGTGTCCCTGGCCACCGTTTCGAATATTCCGTTCTTAGGCAAAGCTTTGTTTCGAATCGGACTAAACTTATGACATGAACTGTGCAGCGTCTGAATTCCGACTGACTTCATTATTTTTCGTGTGTTTGTGTGGATGGATTTATTTTGTGCTTTCTGTCAAGGCCAACTTCTCCTAAACTAATAAAAGAACGGATGGTACGGAGTCTGCTTGCAAAATGGAATATGCGGGGTCGGAAGTGGTTGGCCGAGTGGGGAACAACGCCAGCTATCTTGTGACCAAATTTGGTGACTCTAGCTCAAGCACTGTGAAAGATAACTAAACTGCAGATTTTGATGAGTTGGAGGCAGAGCTGGGCGTGGCAGATCTTTGGTAGATGACACAATCTATCTTTCTAAGAAATTTGATGAATCTTGTTCAAAATACACGGATTCTCGTTTTAAAAAGGTGGAGCGTGGGAGGTGGCAGGCTTGGGCGTGGCATCCAAACTTTTGATGCAGTTCTTTGAGGGAAGTCGCAAGCTATCTTTCCACCAATTTTGGTAACTCAAGCAGTCAAATGCGCGTTTTATCGATTAAGACATTCAGATGTATCGACTTATTATCGATTTCCAAGCCCTATATATTGACACTTTGACTCAGACATGGACCACGGCCATATTTTATTTAATTTTAATTTTATTTTCTAGCGCTACAAGAAGTACTACTTTTATTTTAGAGCATTGGTCACTTTGGATGATTAATAATTGAATACTAAAACTTAATCACAAGACTAGTTTTTATAAAAGCCAAAAGAAGTGGCACTATTGATTAAGTGGGAAACATCATCATAGTTTGAACATAAAATCAAGAAAGGGTAATGAAAAGCATAGTTAGAGTCAAAAGCTTGAAGAGCAATGGGTAGAAAATTCCTTCTGATCGGAACAGTAAAACTAATTTGGTTGATCAAGTCAAAGGAATCAATTTAACCATTTATTAGTTTGCCTAGCATAGTTCTGTTATCAGAGATAGAAGAAAGATTTATTAGTAAAAGTCTACGATGGTAGATGTTGTCTCCCAGTTGAGTCCTCTAAGGGTGAAAAGCAAATATTCGCCGGTATTCCCGTTTTCGTCGTCGACGTCGTCAATTTAGAGTCGTTGTCACATCACATCAATATCGTATCACTTCGACGCTATTTCGGTATTCTGTAACAGATTTCTGACGACGACGTCCTTTATCGATAGTTTCATACCAAAAACACCATTCACACAGAAATTTGAGTTGTTTGAAAATTTGATAAATTTGATAAATGACCCGGACAGACGTTGTTTTGCCACGCAAAACAACATTTTCTTTATTGAATGTATCTAATTTATAGTTGTAAATTATTGTATCTATCTCTAACAATATTGTTAAAAATATTTTAAAAGCTAATACTCTTCCCTACATAATTTTTTTCACACGCCCTTATGTCTTGACCAAGTTTCGTTCAGATTGATTAGTGTGAATCTAAACCATCCAGGGCTGCACACAAACGCATGCTAGTTACACATATTCTTCTAATCCTTATTGAAGTTAGCTGAAACAATTCCTCTTAGGAATCCCATTGCACGCGATGGCTTTTTTTCTAACTCTTTAACAAGTTTTTCAAATTGTTTCGAATTTGTTATTTTTATTTTTATTAAATTTATTTTTTATTTAACAAAAACAATTAAATTCTCAATGCAGTCGTTGGCAGTCGTGGCAAGACAATATCGTCGTCACTCTTACTTACAGAATACCGATTATGTGACAATAGTTGTCGATAGGTATCGATGACGACTACGAGAATACCAAATTTGGTTTGTCGTCGTCAGACGACGGCGTTTTATGTCGACGACGACAACGTGAATACGGGCGATTGTTTTTGTACCGATTCTATTCTATCCTGATGAAGACTGCGATACCAGATTCAAGAAAAATATAAAGTGTTTTTGCTATGTAGGGATCGAATAAAATTCCTTTGACCAGCGCTTAATGAGCCCCAAGGTACTAGAGGCTACAAAAGAGATATGCTTGTCAAATTTAAGCTTTGGGTCAAAAAGGATACCTAAATCGTCAACCCATTCAATGCGATCGAGTGGGCTACCATCAAGAAAATATATGTGAGAAAAGGGCAGGCGTCTATAGAAAGACATGACTTTACATTTATTACAATTAAGATTTAGTAAGTTAACACGACACCACATTTGAAAGTTTTCTAAATCTGTTTGTAATTTTTGAGCAGGCAACAGAGCGGTAGCCGATATGCATAGTTTTACATCATCAGAGTGATTTATTTCAGACGGAAAATCGTTTATAAACAGTGTTAACAATAAAGGTCCAAGGTGACTTCCTAGTGAAACACCCCAGGTGACTAACCACCTTAGTGACAGAGCCATTAAACCAGACTGTGTTCTACGAATTAAATTTTCCTTTATTCACAGAATAAATATGGTTGGAAAACTTCAAAGTTTAAGTTTGCAAAGTAAAATTTAGTGACTAACACAGTCAAATTCCTTTTTGCAATCAGTTTGCATTTTAATTTGAAGGACCTTAACAAAATGTGATGTAAATTCAAACAAGTAAGTTGTAGTATATCTTTGTTTAACAAACCCATGCTGCTACGGTGAAAAAAAAAATCTGCAAAGGTGTTGTAATTAAAGGTTATTAATTTCTCCAACATTTTTGGGATAGCGTACAATTTAGAGATACTACTGTAGTTCTCAACATTGGACTTGTCTCCCTTTTAAAGAAAGGAATAATAAATTACTCTTTCCAGGCAAAGGCCTGATCTGTCAACTCTCGTGTAAACCACTCAAGTTTGTTATTCCTACTTGGCTTACAACAAGGGACACACATGTCGAATAAATTTTGTAAACTGCTATAAAAAAATACTGATTGCTGTATCCAAGTCCTTAGAACCATTGAGGGACGACCAGTCAGCCTGGGCTAAGAGCCGGGTAGGTTTCACAAAATATTTTTTCCGAAATGGACGTACTCGTCTGAATGGTTCTCTGCGCTGGCGAAAGGCAGGCAAGGTGATCACCATTTCCAACGTCGGGTGGTGTAAGTCTTCAAGAGTGGATATGGGAAAACATCTTGACACAGATAGAGTGGATGGATCCAAAACAAATACCAAATCAAGTATTCTACCAAGGAAATTTGGAATACCATTGATCTGACTCAATGACATTTCAAATAAACCAACCAGAAAATCAGTCTGCACCATGGGATTCAACATGCGTGAGTCCGGAGTTGAAATCCAAGTAGCATCAGCAATATAAAAATCACCAAGAACTACAAAAATATCACGATCAGAAAACATAGAACAAATGGAAAGTATTGCTGACAAATGTTCATTGCAGAAAGAGCTGTCAGATAAAGGTGGTAAATAGGAACAAGAAATATAAATACCAACACTATTAATATTTAGATGAACAGCAACAAGTTCAACATCTATGGAACTACTTAATATTACTGTCTCAGAGGGAAAGCCCACATCAACAGCAATTAGCACCCCACCGCCACGGCGCAGAGGGCGGTCCTTTCTATAGATGCAGAATCTGTTAGATAATATTTCAGAATTCAGTATGTCGTGTCTTAACCACGTTTCCGTGAAGGCAACGACATGAAAGGGAAAAGAATGGCTATTAAGGTACAAAGTACTAAGTTTACTACAAAGTCCTCTAACATTATGATAGCCCAGTAAGATGGAGGTTGTTAGGTTTTTGAACTATCAGAAGTGGGTGGAATTGTATTAGGCCTAACCACCAGAGAGGGGGATAGAACCGGAGTATATTCTTTCACTATTATGTGTTGAGGCCAAATATCTTTTGAGCAGGGAGCATCAAATTATTGGTTTAAAACACTGATCTTGAAGGACGAGATATAGCGGTCATAGGTTAATTTAAATTTTTCCACCAAAACTATGGCTTTAGATTTGGCCTGTACCGTCTGATCATTAAGTAGGTATACATAGAGGAGTCAAACGCAAAAATTCCAATAGCCTAATTGGTCCAATTTGCGGAGGAGCCACCCTCATTCGGCTGCTGAAAGCAGCGAGCCGAACGCAAATTTTGACTCGATACAGACGGAGTGCCAGCAATTTGCTGTGTATACGTCTGTATGTCAGCGACAAGATCGCCGTTAGGTGTATATATGTGTATATATGTGTGTATGTATGTTTCTGTATGCTGTTTGCTCTGAGCGGCTGTATATTGTGGAAGGGGGATAGCAGCAGCAGAGTGCGAACAACAACAACACATGTGCATTTTTTCTGTATTTGGTGGCTCCGAGCTCATATGAAGCAAAAATCATTAAGGCGAATGTATACCTAAATACACATATATATATGTGTGTGTGTTTGTGTATGTGCGCATGCATATTTTTTTAGTTTTTGGTGGCTCTCAAGTGATTTGGGATTTTGTTACTTTTCTAGCAACGCATATCCATGTGTGTGTGCATGTGTATGTTCATGTGCAGCACATTTGAATGTATGCGTAACAATTGCCTTGGCTATTCTTTATGTGCATCAATTTATAGATTTTTTTGCAATTTTATAAAAGTAGGGATAGGTATAAAAATAATGTCATTAATCTATAATTTTTTTTTAATTTTTAAAATTCATCTTAATCATTAAGATGCTTGTCCATAGTTCATGATATGACTAATAATAATTTATATATTTTAATATATATATTTATATATATATATATATATACACAGCAAATTGCTGGCACTCCGTCTCTACCGAGACAAGCGCCGGCGCATGAATGACTTGCACTTTATTTAGCTACGCAAATGGTCTGCAAAATTTGCGTTCGGCTCGCTGCTTTCAGCAGCCGAATGCTGGTGGCTCCTCCACAACGCATTTTTTCGGCAGTTGGGAAAACGCGATTTGACTCCTCTACGTATACCTACTTAATGGTCTGATGTAAAATCTGGGGGAAGCCGAGATTCAAGTTCTTGTTTGGTAGGTGGAACACATACAAATTTTTTTAAAATATCCCCGACTTAAGTCGCTGTTGGAGCCGCAGTCTGTGGTCAACGATTTTTTGGTTCATTTTGTAAAGCAAATAAATCACAGGCAAGCAGACGTGTTTTCTTTATGCTCCGGCTACAAATTGATAAACACAAGAGTGAAGTGCCTAAAAACTAAAAAAAAAATATAATTTACGCGAAAAGACGCTTTGCGCAGTAAAATGCACATATATAAGTTATTTTGGGTGAATACAGAAACACACACTATTTACAAATAAACAAAACTAAAATAAAAAACAAAAGCTTAACCCCGCTCAAGACAATGAGCCAGCACGAAATTCGCTCTCAGCGACAGCGCGAGCAAGACGAGCGCCGGCTCTCTATGCAACGGAACAACGCGTACTTTGCCTATGTCGCATTACTGTTGCTCTCAGCGCACGACAGTTAACGTTCGTGCTCCCCTTCTCCGTCCCTCTTTCTCGACAAAATCCGAACGCGCACGGTCAACTACACTAAACGCGACCAACGAACTCTTGCACGTAGCACGCACATGAAAGCAAAAAAAAACTTTAACACGTACAAACTAAAAAGCAGCAAGGGCCTGCAAGTTGCACTGAAAGGCAAAGAGTCTGATGTCACGGCAAATGAAATCCATCGAAGGCTACATGAGAAAGGATTCTGCGTTAAAAAAGTTTTTCATATCCAAACAAGAACAGCCTGGTCTGATGAACTTGTGGGATAGTTTGGAGGGGGTTAAACTGAGGCCACCAGGCGGGTCGCGGGTTGCGGATAGCGAATGGCCCCTTTTGGGGTTAGCTACATATAAGCGGTTAGCCGTGAATAAGCAGTCCCGGACAAACAGCGGGTGTGGTAGGGTTTACCACACCGACAAGACGCTTGTGGCGCCGTCTTCAAATCACAGCCTCACACACTCCCAAACCACCCCACAAGTACCTACCTCCATCCCTACCCCCACATCGGGCCGGACTAAAATTTCATTCGAACCATGCCGAGAGTCAGCCTGGCTGGGGGCCCGGATCAAAAACCAGCCCAGTCTTTAACGGTGGGCTCAGGCAGATGGCGACCGCCTGCGGATCTCTGCCCGGGCGGACCGTCCTTTCTCCGCCACTCGTGGGATACAACATAAAGAGTAACAACAACAACAACAAAATAAAAGTACAGCAGGACGTCCCGGCTGCCACTGTCGCTAGACAATTTGAGGAACGCCTCCTTGACGGAGACAGGCCCTCCACCGTGGGAACAATCCCACAGCACCCCAACCAGGGGCAAAAGCAGTCGCAGCACAACATTTCGGCGAGGCAGGCCCCGCGACAAATCGCCTCCCCGAGACAGAACGTCGCCCCGCGGCAAAATGTCGCGCCGGTCGCAAGGACTGAGAGAACGGTCGAAACATCGCGACACACGCTGAGTGACGTCAGGCGGCAAGGTGGGCATGGACGCCCACAACCACAAAGGATAACGTTGCCGCAACGTGGAGAACCGGGAGGCCAGGATGACCCAAACCGTAAGGGTTTGTGTGGATCCAGGACGAAATGGAACCTAAGATACCTTCAGCAGGGTTACCCCCTGCTGAGGCCCTGAAGAAGAAACGGGGACCAACCCCCAAGCGCCTAAATAGCACTTTGACGCCTCCTAATGACGCTCCCAAGAGGGTGTGTCAGGAGGAGCACCCGACCACATCGAGAGCAGCAGCGGCAGCAGCAGAAAGGAGACCCGATGTACGCGACGATGGCAAAAAGGGTTAAGGTGGCCGTGCTACCTGTGGAATATCCCCAGGTAATGCTCAGCCATGGGGAATTGTCCGCACTGGAGGAGGCCATCCTAGAGGAGATTACTCTGACTGGATGGGACACTGCAATCGCGTTCGCGTGAATCCACTTAAGGGTGGGTCACATCGGGATAGAGTGCTCGGACGAACACTCGGCGGATTGGCTGAGGACCATGGCGTCGAGGCTGCAAACGTGGAAGGACTGCAAGGTGGGTGGTGACATTCCGTCACCACACAACATCACTATTTTCTGTCCCAGGAGTGCAGATCGGTCCACCGATTTCTTGATGGTTCTGCTGAGGAACCAGAATAAAACCGAGACCCCCCAATTATTTTCATATATAACCTAGAAATTGGTAATGTCGCATCAACACCGACATTCGTAACTAGAATTAGAGAGGAGGCACTGGACATAACTATGACCAGTCGGGCTCTTTTGCCATATCTCAAAGATTGGCATGTCTCCTCAGAAGAATCAATGTCTGATCACAGGGTTATCCTATTTAAACTTCAAGTTAATACGGATAGTAGCGTACCAGCTCGCAATCCCAGGAAGACAGACTAGGAAAAATTTAGGTTGACCCCAGAGATTATACTAGCTACCGAACAAACTGGACTACACAGATAAACCGCGGTGAGCTAGATAGAGTTGTACGAAGTCTAAACAGTAGCATAAAAAATGAATTTGAGGAAAGCTTCCCATTAGGGAAAATGCGTAAAGAGAGCGATGCCCCATGGTGGAATGACAGTCTAGAGTTACAAATGAATGGTGTATGGAGGTTGGTCTCAACCTAAATCCTACAAAAACCATCATTGTTCCGTTCACCAGAAGATACAAGTTACAGAGAATGAGTGACATTAGGCTCGCAGGAAGTCCAATAGAAACAAGCAACGAAGTCAAATACCTTGGGGTCACATTTGACAGTAAATTAAATTTTGGGACCCATATTCGAAATACGATTTTAAAGTGCTGCACTCTACACATGTCGTAGAATAGCCGGGAAATCATGGGGCACCTCACCAAAAATAATGAGATGGCTATACCTAATGGTAGTAAGGCCCATGCTCACATACGGAGCCATTGCATGGGGGGATAAGGCACAGCCAATCACTGTGCGGAAGCAATTATATAACTTGCATAGAATGGCCTGTGTAGGAATCACGGGAGCGATGAAGACCTGTCCCACATCGGCTCTAGAGGTCCTGTTGGAGATCTCAGCACTCCATCATACAATTAGGCTACAACAGAAAGCAACCCTATTAAGAATGTCGGTTGAAGGAGTTGGCAGAGGACACATTCTTAGCCAACTTGATGCAGATAGGTTATCAGTCGAACTGTAATAATATTGTAATATTATCATGTAATCGATAGAATAAGATCAGCTCATGTAAACGAGAGAATAAGACCAGCTCATGTATTATGTAATCGATAGTTTAAGTAAGGAGGGCGCATCCCTAAGTGAGCGTCTTCCTCTTCTTGATCAGCGCTGAAACCAAAGAGTCACGAATAAAAGTTGTCGCTACAAAATAAACAATTATTACAAACATCATAATTATTACACGAACTACCCCTACTGACCCAACCAAGGGACGATGTGAAAGCCGAACATATGTTCGAGCGCAAATTTCAGGTCCACCTTTGTAAAAAGAAGGAGTGGACATCTCTTGAAGAGGTCCACCAAATGAAATCACACACCATTAAATGGTACATCGATGGATCCCTGACAAACCAAGGCTACGGCCTTGGAGTGGCAGGCCCTCCGTTAACAAATCATGAGCCCTTAGGCAAGCACACCAGCATCTTCCAAGCTGTGGTAAGCGCTATAGGAAGGTGTGTGGACTTTAATCTTAAACGTAACTATCGGAACAGGGATATTGCTATCCTCTCCGATAGTCAAGCAGCAATTAAGGCACTTAGTAGGACTGAAATCAGGTCAAAAGTAGTTCGTGAGGTACGAACAAAGCTAGACAGTCTGGGATCACACAATAGGACTGATGGGTCTCTGGACACGTTGACAAAGCAGGGAACGAAGAGGCGCACAAACAAGCAAGAATGGGGGCGTCAACACCCCTCATAGGACCCGAGCCGTACTGTGGTAGGTAGAAGCACAATACGACAGGAACTTAGAAATGAAGAGAGACACCTGCAGGAAATGAGGTGGGCAAGGACTTCAGGACTCAGGGAAGCCAAGTGTCTCTTAGGTAGCTACAATCTAAAACGATTCAAGGAGGTTATAACCTTGGGGGAAAATAGACTTAGGATACTCACCGGTCTTCTGACAGGACATTGTAAACTAAGGGGTCACCTAACCAAACTAGGAATAGCCAGTAGCGGCGCATGCAGGTTCTGTGACATAGAAGAAGAATCCTCCTTTCACATAATAGCGGATTGCATGGCCATAGCGAGGAAAAGAAGTAGTTTTCTGAGAAAACACGTCATCAAACCTAGTGACCTGGAGACCATCGATCCAACAAACATACTAGCTTTCATGCAGGAGCTGGATCTGATGGAAGGCTAAAAGCCAAGAAGGGGGCGCAAAATATCTCTCTCAGGTCGCAGTGCTATCACCCCAACATAATAATAATAATAATAAACATGAACAAACAGCCGCAACCACTCTTCAAAGTTGAACCTGAGCCTGAGACGGAGATAATTAAGACAAGTGAAAACGTTGCAGTCGGACGCAAATAATAATAGTATTACCAAATTTGGTGACCTTAGCTCAAAAACTGTGAAAGATAACTAAACTTAAAAATTTAAAATGTGGGCGGCATAGGTGGGTGTGGCATCCAAATTTTTGATGCAGTTTTTTGGAAAACTTAACTACCTAAGTTGACACAAAATTTGGTGGCTCTAGCCCAAAAAATGTGAAATCTATAGGCGTTTCCAATTTCAAGGAGAGGGGGATGGGGGCGGAATCAGGGGCGTGGCATCCAAAATTTTGATGCAGTTTTTTCAGGGACATGACTAGCTATCTGCGTGCAAAATCTTGTAACTCTAGCTGTAAGAATGGGTATTTGGTTTTATCGGTTTTCAGTTATTGAATTTATCGATTTCCCAGCCTCCTAGTAGGCGTGGCACCCCAATCTTGACACTTTATCTGTCTAGCCTATAGACAAACTCAATTGCAAAGTGTCAAGTCTCTAGCTTTACGGGTGTCGAAAAAAGTTGCGTTCATACAGAAGGACAGACGGACGGACACCATGACGGACATAGCACGAAACCAATATACTATGATACTTTCATTATCAATGTATAAAAAATGATTTCGACCTAATCTGAAAGCTACAGTTTCTATTGCACTGCAGAATCACCGTTGAAGAGCCACATAAACGCAAGGGCCCGGTACAATGCATGAACTGACAAGAATAATGACTCGTCGCGCTGCCCAGAAAGCCAAAGTGACTCCAGCAAAAAAAAGTGCAGCAACTGCGGCGGCAATCACACAGCTAACTACAAAGGCTGCCCAATTTAAAAAGAACTTATGTCTCGCCATCCATCAGAGCGTGAACACAGCACGCACGCAAAACGCACAGCTTAACTACACCCAGACGTCTTCTTTTCGACTGCAGCCAGGTCCTCCATTGGTCCCGTATCCGTATCTATAAACGCGATTTATGCAAGCGCCTTACGATCAGGACTGGTGACTTCTGCCTTTAATGCACCGTACACACAAGCAAAGCATGTGGATCACAATACCGCACAAGACAACAAGCCACAGAAGCAGCAACAAAGCAACTTCGAAGCAATGATATGTACGCTGCAGCAGAGCTTGACAGAGTTTATGTCATTTATGCGCACAACTATGCAAGATTTAATGCGAGATCAAAATCTTTTTGTACAAATGCTTGTATCACAATAGTTAAAAGTTAAAATAATCAATTTCTTCGCTACGTTTATACATACGTTTAGCATATACTTGAGTTAACTCGATTCCTACTCGACAAGCACATCGACGTTATGCTGCTCCCCGAATCCTTAAAAATACATCTTAATGGTGGTAGCCAAATTGCACTAGCTGCCGTTTACTCCCTTTCTCGATTCACCATATCTGAAGACCAATTTATGGAATTTTCCAACTCATTAGGAGAACACTTTATAGCAGCATAAGACTATAATGCCAAACACACACACTGGGGATCTTGCCTTGTGAATCCAAAGGAAAAGCAGCTGTACAACGCACTTGTAAAAGTAAACAACGGGCTCACGTATGCTCCCCCTGGATAAGCCATTGTGATCAGCTACTAAGCAAATTAGTACATGCACAAATTAATGAACGATACGCAGGAAAATTAATATGACATTTCTTTTTTTTTAATGTACAAATTACTTCGCTCTGTGCAAGTTTTTGATAAGTACTTACTCCGGTTCCGGTTGTCCATCGGCCTCGCACTCAATTATAAATGGTTTGTCGCTCTCCTTGTTCTGTTGCGCCACTTTAAAAAGCAGCTCATCAGTGGGTGGTTGTTTGATTATTCGCGGCGGAGAATTACCTAATCAGAATTAAAAACGAAGAATAAGTCAGTTTGTCAGGGTAACTGGAATGGGTATTCTCAACTGTTCTTTGTCGAGATCGCCGAACACATGTGTAAGTTTATTTAAGTAGAGAAAAGGTTATTTATTGGTACTCGGTTGTCGTGAGTCTCGGGTTTTTTTTTTTAGCTGTCGACACAATGAACCATTAATACTCTTTCGGAATGTGTGTGCATCTTTTGTATGTAAATGCACAACTGTATGGTAGTTGTGTCAAAAAATTGTTTGCTAGTGTCATATAGTTAATATCTCGAAAGAGTATGTATGAACAGATAGTGTCTTTTTTAGGTTTTTGTAGGCAGATACAAATGCGCGCAAATTTTGAATTTGAACATTGGCAATCGACATCAAATATGTATTTACTTTCAAGGGTCGAAAATACATAATTATATGTATAAATAAAATATAAATAATGATTAGACAAATGATTAATTATGCACCTCTTAACGATTTAAATGTATTTTAATAATTAATAAAAAATAAAATATAATAATAATATAAATTTTATTCGTATCCTCAACTTGTTATGAAAATTGCTGAAAATTCTAAAAGTTGAGGCAGGTCAAAACTAACAAGACAATTGCGACGACGCATACATAAAAATGTTCTGTCTTTGCATACATGTACACACACACACATGTATATGCTGTGCTGAGCAAACGAAACAAAATCACAAAAATCTCGGCAAAGCTAGCCCACCAAAAAATGAAGCCAGCGCAAGTGCAAGTATACTCAAATGTATTTTTACCGTTACTTGCATTCCGATGGTGCGCTCTCTACCCTCAAAACACTAGTCGGGCTGCTGCAAACGAACAGCAACTGAAACAAAAGCATCTGCAATTGCTGCTGTCTCGCTCTCTCATCATTGAAGAGCGGCCAAGAAGGCACTAACACATACATGTCATGTGTCCGTGTGACTAACTGCTCGCTCACATATGCACGCATACATACACGCGACTTTAGCTCCAGCCCAAGTCCGTTGTGTTGCTTACAGCAGTGCAAGAAACAGAATGACGTTGCGCTTTTGCGCGGCCAGCTCTGTCTGTTAAGTTTTCGACTCTTCTTCTTCCTGGATCGGATGTTTAACATTTTGACGGCAATAAGATTTGAGTCGATTTAAGGTCTCTATGTATTCTATGCTCAGTGATAAGACGCAAGAAGCGAAATAAATATAAATTTTTAAAAGAAATTAACGGCATGAGTGGGATTTAAACGCAACCGCTCAAAGCGCAGGGTCGCAAGGTGCAGCGCGCTAGTTACCATAGACTCAACCCCCTCACCCGCTAAACCCCCACGCCTCAACACAGCATAAACCATCCCGGCACAACGAACCGGGAAGCCCAGCATAAATGGGTCATATGTTTCTTTGTCGGCAACGCATCCGGCCAACTGCTGACACAGCAGTCAGCAGTATTCATGTAGGCGATCAGCAACATTGTTGCAACCATAATTCTAAGAACTAAAACAATACTATGCACAAGCAGAGGGCTCATGCTCAGACGCTTGAAGTTACAATAAACACTTGAATTCTGACTCTTAACGCAGAGAGACGTCTTTTATTTTAAACATTCTAAAACATACAAATATACAGCAACTCTATCAGGATCCACCAGGACTTCAACTGGAAATTCCCCACCCATCGACCACGTACCGCTAACTGGCGCAGCCGGAAAAAAATGAGTTTCTACTCATTCACCCTTACTTACTTGTAAGTAGAAAATAAGAAAAAAAAAGCAAAAGAAAAAACATAACCAGTGTCAATAAAATAATAATACGGTACAACAATGATGCACTAAAACTAAAAGAAAAAAAAAACTAAAATAAAGAAAAAATGCATTGCATTACACACATACAAATCTCACAATGAGAACTAATATAAAAAAAAAATTATACAAACAAACATGCATGTAAACGTATTGTTGTAACGTGGAATCTACCGCTGATAACCACTGTCATTGTATTACACACACACAAATCTCGCAACGAGAACTAATATAAAAAAAAATTATTAAAAATTATACAAACAAACATGCATATAAGTGTACTGTCGTGACGTGGAATCTACCGCTGATAACCACTGTCATTGCATTACACACATACAAATCTCGCAATGAGAACTAATATAAAAATTTTTTTATACAAACAAACATGCATGTAAACGTATTGTTGTAACGTGGAATCTACCGCTGATAACCACTGTCATTGTATTACACACACACAAATCTCGCAACGAGAACTAATATAAAAAAAAATTATTAAAAATTATACAAACAAACATGCATATAAGTGTACTGTCGTGACGTGGAATCTACCGCTGATAACCACTGTCATTGCATTACACACATACAAATCTCGCAATGAGAACTAATATAAAAAATTTTTTATACAAACAAACATGCATACAAACGTATTGTTGTGACGTGGAATCTACCGCTGATAACCACTGTCATTGCATTACACACATACAAATCTCGCAATGAGAACTAAACTAAAAAAAAAATTTTATACAAACAAACATGCATACAAACGTATTGTTGTGACGTGGAATCTACCGCTGATAACCACTGTCATTACATTACACACATACAAATCTCGCAACGAGAATTAAAAAAAAAAATATTCTAAGAACACATCACAAGCCGAAATTCAATATTCAACACAAATTCACAAGTGCACACATGTTGAAGTGGAAATGCGAAAAATAGTGTATGAAAACTCACTTGAGTATCGTCAAGTTCAATTGCATACGCCACTCGCAATTGTGAGCACTTACCACAATGCAACATTTTTGTACCAAGAAAACGATCGTATTACAAACTTAAATACGACACACATTGCTACAAACCCATCGACACTACATATGTTTATTCTCTTGGTTTTAAAATTTTTAGACAAATAAATAACTCTTATTATATTACAGATAGAAAAACAACACATTGTAAAACAAAATAAAAAAACACCACAAACACATAAATTAATATCGTAATTATAAAACACTTTAAAATATATTTGTAAACACAAACAACAAACACTGCATACACCATACTACACAAATCCCTTACTTAACATTTGTTCATTACACCACTTGAGCTATTAACTTAATACTTTGGAAAAGAAAATTTCATTTAATGTCAAAGAAATTGGCCGACAACATTAGAAGTAAAACGCGTTCCGTTTTGGGGGTACAGCCAACTACTACCAGGAAAACACGTTCGAACATCCGCTTAAACCCACTACCTTCAATAAGGTAACTTACAATGGACTCAGGTCACGATTCTGCCCCTACACCCCCACCCCCACTTTGAGCAACTTCAGCTCTTCCTTATTAACAACTTTTAAACCGAAAGATGTAATGGCATTTGTCGAGCACTTGCCAACTTTCGATGGAACACCTAGGCAGTTAGACAGATTTATAACAAGCGTCGAGGAGATTCTTATGCTCATTAGAGGAGCAGACCAGACACCTTATGGCCTTCTCACCCTGAGAACTATAAGGAATAAAATAATAAATAGAGCAGATGAGGCACTCGAATTAGCCAACTTCCCATTAATTTGGGATGAGATAAAAAAGAATCTCATACGTCTCTACTCCAGTAAGAAAATCGAAGCTAATTTACTTAGCGAACTTGGAACATTTTCCGACCAACAAAGCCTGGGTCAGCTATTCTTCGGAATATCAAAAATAAAAAATCAATTGTATTCCGTTCTTAAAAATAATGAACAATATGTCGCTGTTATAGAAGCCAAGAAGGTGGTATATAACGAAGTATGTTTGAATGCTTTTATCGTAGGTCTCAGGGAACCTCTTAAAACAATAATCAGATTGAAATCACCCACAAACATAGAGCAAGCCTACGAACAATGTCAGATAGAACAATCACTTTATCGCACTAACAGACCCCAAACTAACCGTAACCAAGAACGAGGACGGGACAACCGCAACAACGGTAACAACCAAAATTACTATAATAACAGGAACGAACAAAACAACTACAAATCATCTTACCAAAATTCAAACCAACCTAGAAACTCTAACCCTAGTAAAAATAATCCGTTCAAATCACAAAATAGTAACCACCACAACATAGAAGAAAACAAACAGACACAAGACCAGAATTTTCAAGAAAATGCCTCGGGAACTCAACAGGATACATAAGCCCTGCGACTCATAACCCTTTACTCCCCTTTATAAAAATCCAATTTCCACACACGCCACCCCTAAAATTTCTGGTAGATACAGGTTCGACAAACTCCCTCATAGACCCCAAATACGTTGAATACGATAATTGCATCGAACTTCAGACACCTATATCACTTAAAACGGCTTTGAATAATTTCACAATTCGTCAAAAGATCGTATTCCCATTCCCGTCAGAATTCCAAGCTACGGGCCAAATGACCCTATTACCTTACTGTCACATCTCGAAGCACAAATCGATCTACCCAATTCAAGATTAAAAATCTCAAATACAGCCCTACAAATTTCAAAATATGACAATAGAACTTCAAATGTATTCAACATCTCTGCTCACACTAAGACAATATTACCTTTACCAGTTAAAGCTAAACAGGGGGAGTTCTTCTACAAAACTATTAACATTTCTGACGATTTAATAATACAAGGCGGAATTTATAAGTCACAAGACAATACAACAAATTTCGAAGTAATTAACTATAGCGACTCAGACACATTATTATACCTCGAAAATCCAATCGAAGGTACACAATACTTTTCAATCAACAACGTAGAACTATTCAATATAACATCCACCCAAACGACCCAAGAATCCCCGGACTATTTACAAAATATTTACATAGAACACCTAAATTCCGAGGAAAAAAAGGGACTAATCTCCTTAAGCAAAAAATACATTGACGTTTTTTACAACGAGAAAGACAAACTTACCTTCACCAACAAAATCACTCACTCTCTTAAAACCACGGACGATACCCCAATACACGTCAAATCCTATAGATATCCATTTATACATAAGGAAGAAGTCCAAAAACAGATCGAATCTATGCTAAGCCAGGATATTATAAGGTCTAGCTATTCTCAATGGAGCGCACCCGTTTGGGTCGTACCGAAAAAGGCAACTGCCACGGGGGAACAAAAATGGCGGTTAGTCATAGACTATAGGAAACTAAACGAAAAAACGATTTCGGACAGATACCCCATCCCAATATAAATGACATCTTAGATCGTTTAGGCAAGGCAAAATATTTCTCAACATTAGACTTAGCAAGCGGATTTCATCAAATAGAAATAAATCCAAACGACGCACCAAAAACAGCCTTTTCAGTAGAAGGGGGACACTACGAATTTGTTAGGATGCCATTTGGACTAAAGAATGCCCCCGCTACCTTCCAAAGGGTGATGGACAGCATTTTAGGCGACTTGGTCGGTTTAATTTGTTTGGTGTACCTTGACGATATTATATTCTTCTCCACCTCCCTGCAAGAACACCAAAAACATCTACAAACCGTGTTTCAAAGACTAAGGGACGCAAATTTTAAAGTCCAGCTAACCAAATCAAATTTCCTCAGGAAAGAAACAGAATTTTTGGGGCATATTATTGCCCTTCCCATGCCCGAAAACCAAGAAAGCTATTAAATCATTCCTCGGCTTATTAGGTTACTACAGGAAATTTATCAAGGACTTTGCACGAGTTACGCAACCAATGACAAAACAACTAAGAGGGAACAATCCTGTCTCAATAAACGACGAATTCCGCAGGACCTTCGAGTTTTGTAAAACACTACTATCAAACGACCCCATCCTTCAATACCCAGACTTTTCAAAACCGTTCATATTGACAACGGATGCAAGCAATTTTGCATTAGGAGCTGTTTTATCACAGGGTACATTACATAATGACAAACCCGTCTGTTTTGCAAGCAGAACCTTAACAAATACCGATACTAATTACTCAACTATCGAGAAAGAAATGCTTGCAATAATTTGGGCAGTCCAAAATTTCAGACCATACCTTTTCGGAAAAAAGTTTACCTTCGTCACAGATCATAAACCATTAACGTGGCTAATGAACTTTAAAAAACCAAACTCTAAAGTTATTCGTTGGAGACTCCAAATTTTAGAATACGATTTCGACGTTGTTTACAAAAAGGGCTCACAGAACGTTATAGCAGATGCCCTCAGTAGACCAGACGGTTCTCTAAACCACAATGAATTACTTACCACGACCGAATTTACTTGTCCCCTGTCCGATAAGCCAGTAAACGAATTCAATATTCAATTAATTCTCAAAATTGACCCAAACCAAAGATGCATTACTATAGCCCCATTTAAACACAAGCTTAGAAGAGAACACTATAAACCTTCATTTGACTCCAAAGATATACTTGACATACTCAAACAAACATTGAAACCGAATAAAACGTGCGCTGTATTCGCATCCGACGATATCTTTCAAATAATCGATAAAGTATTCTAAACTTATTTTTTAAACAACGGCATATTCAAGCTTATAAGGTGCCTATCTTTCCTCCCGGAAATTACTGACAATTCCGAAGTATTAAAGACAATAACCGACTATCACACGAAGAACAACCACCGAGGCATCGATACATCCATACATGAAAGATAAGATAACTCAAGTAATTAGAAACTGCGAAACTTGTTTAAAATTAAAATATGATAGACAACCGCAAAAAATTGCTATGCAAATTCCAGAAATACCTACAAAACCACTTGACATAATCCACATTGATATTTAAACGATCAACGGTAAATATAACTTTACAATAATAGACAAATTCTCTAAATTTGCAACCGCACATCCAATAGCAAATAGGAACTGCGTGAACGTCATTAAATCCTTAAAGAACTTCTTTAGCTTATTTGGAACACCCAAGAAATTAGTTTATGACCAACGGGCCGAATTTTCCAGCGATATGTTCAAAAACTTTTGTTCACAATTTAATATAGAGTTACATGTTACATCCTTCCAACAGTCATCAAGTAACTCACCAGTAGAACGGTTACACTCTACGCTTACAGAAATATATAGAATCGTCCTCGATACCCGGAAAAAACAAAATCTGACAATCGAACATGACGAAATGATGTCAGAAACCTTAATCACTTATAATAATGCCATTCACTCTGCAACAAAGCACAACCCATTCGAACTTTTCAATGGTAGAACACATATTTTCGAACAAACAATCAAAACTAACAGCGAACACGACTACCTAATTTTTTGAAAACACACAAAACACAATTTATAAACAATTGAATTCACAAGACGACATACTAAAGAAATTGCTGTATATTAACAAAATTAATTACAACATCGAATTACTCCTTAATCATTTAAGCGACATCAATGAAAGCATGTTGTTAGCAAAACTAAATGTTATCCCTAAGTTTATTCTCAATGAACAGGAAATAAGCAAAATCAAAATTATATTACAAAACCAAAATGTCGAACTAGAATCAGAACAACATGTCCAAAAATAGACACAACGTTCTTCTGCGATAAGAACTATTTTTCCGAAACACCACAAAACAATTCCGGTACTAAAGATATACTAAATGGCAAAAACAGCTCCTGCAATATGCAGGAAATGGGACCAGTCACCGACATATTCGAGGCGGAAAGAGGATTCATATTCATCTTCAACGCACACTTACTGAAGGTAAATTAAATAACGATGACGACATAACAATTAACGGATCGGCGATATTAAGATACGCAAACGAAACACTGCGAATAAATGGAATCACATACGAAAACACGGTCGACACAAGCATCGATCAACTGGATCTGGTACTACCCCCGCTGCAGAGTACAAGAACACTACCGTTCAAGTACTAAGTTTAAAGAAACTACACCTTGAAGCAGTCGAAATATCAGGGAAAATACTCAACATCCGCCACGAAACCAATCGCCACACTTGGACTACATACACCGTCCTCATTTTCGTTATACTCCTAGCCATCCTGGGTTGGCTACACCAACGCACAAAACACATCGTTCATATACAACCCGACTACCAACTGCCTATCTACACTCCGGCAATACCTTCGCTATGGCCGTCGCTTCGAACTGGGGAGGGAGGAGTTACCATAGACTCAACCCCCTCACCCGCTAAACCCCCACGCCTCAACACAGCATAAACCATCCCGGCACAACGAACCGGGAAGCCCAGCATAACTGGGTCATATGTTTCTTCGTCGGCAACGCATCCGGCCAACTGCTGACACAGCAGTCAGCAGTATTCATGTAGGCGATCAGCAACATTGTTGCAACCATAATTCTAAGAACTAAAACAATACTATGCACAAGCAGAGGGCTCATGCTCAGACGCTTGAAGTTACAATAAACACTTGAATTCTGACTCTTAACGCAGAGAGACGTCTTTTATTTTAAACATTCTAAAACATACAAATATACAGCAACTCCATCAGGATCCACCAGGACTTCAACTGGAAATTCCCCACCCATCGACCACGTACCGCTAACTCGCTAGCTGTGATCTTTAAATCCACCACGGTCGCATGGGGAGTAGCAAAAATGCAGCTCGCGCCGAGGCTGGAGCGCGACCGATTCAAGAGTTGCGAAATACCAGCGTAAGTGAGTGGACGTGCGAAAATCGGTCGGCAAGAGTAAGAAAAGGCGAAAGAGTGAGCGAAAGTGAATAGACGCGTGAGGATTAAGCCAGCGATTTCAGTAAAAGAAGGTAAGCGGGTAGATACTTGGATTTAAATAAATCGATCGCAGGTGAATCCGCGATCCAGTGAAGGAATAGTTTCTTGTGTTTTTATTTTATTTATACGTGCACTGTTCTTGCGTAGTAGAATACCAGCGTACGCAGTGTGCTAACATAATCCCTTGTTTTCTAGTGGTGCGTTCGTTAATCAGCGTAGTTATTTTCTTGTACCGCCGAGTTAGCGTATAATCCGAACGCGTGGCTAGAGGCTTAAAGTGGCTTGACCCTTTACATACCCTGGTGCTCCAGTCGCACCCGTGTGGTTGGCGGGCAGCAGAATATCCTTCACAGTATGTCACTGCTTGTCGTATGAGGCGACTAAAAGAGACACTTGGGTTTCCAGTCCCGGGCTTATAGCCAAAACTGGCAGCACCCGTGTGGTTGGCGGGCAGCAGAATATCCTCCACAGTATGTCACTGCTTGTCGTATGAGGCGACTTAAAGAGACACTTGAGTTTCCAGTCCCGGGTTTCTAGCCAAAACTGGTACCAGGTGCCCTAAATCCGAGTCTGTCGGGACTAAAATAGGGAAGCCACCCGAGTCCTTAAGTTGTAACCACGGGTTGAGTTAGCCCTCCATGGCTACTAATTGAGGTTGGGTGGGAATGATAGTTCCAACCCTCACCAATTGGGATAATGTACACCCGAACAGTGTGCATTTAAAAACTGGTACCGTAAAAGGGGCGTTAGTCTGGCACCTTAATCGGACTCGCTGTGCTATATCCTCGGATATGCGAGCACCGTGGCTGTAATCCTTCATATGGAAAACGCCACGTTATATAAACACCTATAGAGATATAGTACGAATGGTGCTCCAGTCGGTGGGTTAACGTGTCCCTAGTAACCGACACCCGTTCTCGACATTTGTAAGCCACGCGTTTTACTGTTCCAACAAGTACAAATATTCTTGTAAGTTGAACCTGGCTGGACTGAGTTTTATACCCCGGCTAATTACTACTTAACAAGGGTTTTGTATGCAGATAAAAATGCGCCCCAAATTTAAATTTTTAATATTGGCTGTCGGCATTTAAATGCATTTACTTATGATTTTCAAGGGTCAGTCAAGAGAACATAATTATATATGATCAACTATGCACTAAGCATCTTAATAATTAAGATAAATTTAAAAATAAAATTAAGAATTATTAATAAATAACTTTTTTTATAGTTGTCATTAACTTGCTTATAAGCTGCAGAAAATCATAAAAGTTAAGGCAGGTCAAAAATTGACAAGCCCGCCAGTTCACTTTGTAGTCAGTTCCAAAACTCCACTAGTTCTAAACTAGTTTTTTTGCAACTAGTTCTCAACTAGCTATTTTGCAACTAGTTCTCAACTAGTTATTTCGCAACTAGTTCTAGAACTGTTTGTAAGTAATGCGACGAGGAGTCACTTGTAAAACGTTGTTTCTAAACAAGGAATGCGAAGTAAGCTAAGCTAAGGTTCGTTTAAGATTTACATTAACTACAATCAAAATGTGATTGGCAATAGCTCAACAGCGAAGGCACCCGCCGCATTATCGAGATATCTCAGGATCAAATCACGGTAAGTGTGAAAAAAAAATGTGTAATGGCTTTTTCTATTTCTTAAATTTCTAGACAGCAAGGGAAAATTAGATATTGCCAATGTTTAGATTACACAAAATTTAATTTTAATTCTAATTCTAACTCAAAGTAGTCAGTTGTCAACTAGTTCCAGTTTTGACCAAATAAAACTAGTTGTGAACTAATTCAAGGTAATGCTAAGCAGAACTAGTGGCCCTCGTAGGACATCCCCATGTAAATGTAAACAGTTATTAACATTAAAAAGCAATCGAGCGAGAACTACTTATTGCCACTTTACAACTACTTGGCTACTAGGCTGTTTCTGAACTAGTTGCCAATACTGGCCGGACATAAAAATAAAAAATCCCAAAACGCATCAGAGCCACCAAAAACTAAAAACATATTAATACGAACATACAAACACACATACATATGTACATTTATCTATGTTTGTATACATTCCCCAGTACGGCTGGTGTCAAGGCATACCCGATCCTAGTTCTATTATGCATCACTAGTAGCTAACTAAATCGCAAGGTACTAGTAATGCAAAGGGCGTTAGGCAATGAAAAACAGCAAAGAGAATAGAAGTGACAAAAGCAACTGTAGAAGATAAAGCGAGAATGGCAAAGTTAACGGTGTTTTAACCAGAGCTGCAAACCGGTCCGAAACCGAACCGTGTGGAACCGGTTCTCAGCGGGTTCCACACTGTCTGGAACTGAACCCTGACCCGAACCCAAACACCGTATCGAAACCGTGAACCGAACCGGTTCCAAAAATAAATATATGTCTAATATTTGAATGTTACTTTGTCTAAATTCGAATTTCCATGGTTACTCAGTAAAGAGATAAAAAATAACGCATACAGATATCCATACATACATACATAAGTTTACTGTAAATGTAAATGTTTTTTTTTTTCTCATTAATCCTAAACGGGTGTTTGCAGTAAATTGTTTAGAAACAGATCTTCACATTTTGTTACAACTGAATGTACATACATGCATAGATTTTTTCATGAATTTGTGGTCGAGCTTTGAGCTTCTTGCCGGGCGCACACAGCCTGTATGCAAAATGCATGTATTAGCTTAGCTTTTGTGCCAGTCTGACGCCAATTACAAAAAATAATTCCGGCGGCTGTATAGAACTATAAAGTTAAATATGAGTGAATATAAAACAGTGATGTCGCCACCCATAACTCCCATACCTACTTTGTTTCTGTAATGGCTCTCAGGCATAGGCGAGCAGTTTGTGTTTACATAAACTGCTCGTTCCATAAGCAATGCAAAGTACAAGAAAAAGTTTTTGTTTTTTCTTATTTTTGTTCGTCACTTCACTGCCTATGTTCAGCAGTAAAGTAACGGATTTTTCATATATTTGTTGTTGGGCAACGAATTTTCAAGGAATTTTTTTGTTTTTTTGCAGACGAGACTGCACTAAAAATAAGTGTGTTTAACAATCAGCTTACGCACATGGGCATTATTATTACTTTTTCTTGTCGTTCAAATGTATATACAAATATTTGCAGTGATACCTGCCTTACTTGTTTTAGTGAATTTTCTTTATTAGTATTGTGATAGCTCTTCCATAAGCATTGTTTTGACATCACTGATTCAAAGTATGTATTATGTTGTTGTTGCTAACTCGCTCGCGCACAAGTTGCCATTAAGGCGACACTTGTTAAAATTTCTCAGAAAAAATTTGTTGTACGTTTTTTGAGTTATCCCTTTTTGTCATTTATTGGCATTAAAGAAATTAACGTTGTTGGACAATGACTTCCAATGTTTTTTATTTTCTTCCTCGACGAACCCGGGTTTGGAATCGAACCCTGGGTTCCAAAATATTCAGAACCCGGTTTTGGAACCTCTGCGAATTTTTAACCTAGTGTTCGGAACCCGAACCGAACTCACGCTGTTTTTTCAGGGGTTTACAGCTCTGGTTTTAACTGGTTATAACCAGAATTTTGTCAAATTTTGTTTTTGATTGTGCTCTTTTGTTTTTGGTCGCGAATACATTTTTGTGTGCAGTCAGAAGTCAAAAGCGTTCAACCGAGTGCGCGTGCAGTTTAATGAAATTCTAGTAAGTACATAAGTTTAAAAAATTATAATAAACCTATGCCCCGATTTACACTGAAGATAGGTTCCAGACAAATTCGTGTAAAATGAAATCATTGTTTCCCCTATATTAAACCGTGTAAAACGAAAAAAAATTCGCACTTAAGTCATTTACTCAATTGGAACAAGGGTACAACATATCCAGAAACTATAAGCTAGGTATAATTTGCCCAAAAAATGGCGTGATATCGTAGTGAACTTGTTCTTAAAATGAAAACAAAACTGTAAACGAATTTTTTTTCAAAAAGTACCTGCTGAAACCTAACAAATTCAGGTACATATGTTCGAAATTTATTCGCGTTTATGAACCGTGTAAAAGCGAAATCGTGTAAAACGAGCATCGTGTAAATCGGGGATAGGTGTAGAAGTAAAATAAGTGTTAATCAAAGGAATCATTATATATTAACTTAAACGGTAAAAGTGTTTCTGTACTATATTTTTTATTCATTTATATCAAAGACCGTATATAACAGTTATGGGTAAAATAAAAAAAAAATGTTCATGGACACAAAAAAGCTTTTAATGATCACAAAAAGTCAAATGCGTAATAAACTCTTATTTTGCAATTTAAATGAAAAAAGGTTGGAAATAATAGTAATTTATAATTTTTTTTCTAAAGTTAAAAATTATTGTTACTATTAATTTTTATAATAAAAATTAAAATAACTATTATTTTTAAATTTAAAAAAAAAAATCACTTACAATGGTTATCAAAAACTTTAAAAAATACAAGTAAAAACGTTGCAATCGGATGCAACCGACTGCGGAATACTTTGATACCAGTAAAAGAACGGTTGATAAGGGGGAATGCAGGGGCGAAGGGAGTGGGCCATGTGGTAAACATCGCCAGCTATCATGTTACCAAATTTGGTGACTTTAGCTCAAAATCTGTGGAAGATAACTTAACTCCCAAATTTAAAAGGTGGGCGGCAGAGGTAGGCGTGTCATCCAAAATTTTGAATCAAATGTTTTTAACTGTCACTATCAATCTTCCTACCAAGTTTGGTGGCTCTAGCTCAAAAACTGTTAAAGATATAGCCGATTCCGATTTTATAAGGCGGGTGGCTTAGGTGGGCGTGGCATCCAAAATTTTGATGAATTTTTTTGGGGAACGTCAATATCTATCTTCACACAAAATTTGGTGGCTCTAGCCCAAAAAATGTGAAAACTACAGGTGTTTCCAATTTCTTAGTGAAGGGGGGATGGGGGCGGAATCAGGAGGCGTGGCATCCAAGTTTTGATGGGGAACGTCAGTACCTATCTTGACACAAAATTTGGTGGCTCTAGCCCAAAAAATGTGAAAACTATAGGCGTTTCCAATTTCATGGAGAAGGGGGGATGGGGGCGGAATCAGGGGGCGTGGCATCCACGTTTTGATGGGGAACGTCAATTTCTATCTTGACATAAAATTTGGTGGCTCTAGCCCAAAAAATGTAAAAACTATAGGCGTTTCCAGTTTCAAGGAGCAGGGATGATGGGGGCGGAAGGAGTGGGCGTGGCATCCAAAATTTAGATGCAGTTTTTTCAGGGACATGACTAGCTATCTGCGTGCAAAATTTGGTAACTCTAGCTGTAAGAATGTGAGAAATATTTGGTTTTATCGGTTTTCAGTTATCGAATTTATCGATTTCCCAGCCTCCTAGTAGGCGTGGCACCCCAATCTTGACACTTTATCTGTCGCGCCTATAGACAAACATAATTGCAAAGTTTCAAATCTCTAGCTTTACGGGTGTCGAAAAAAGTTGCGTTCATACAGACGGACAGACGGACACCATGACGGACATTGCACAAAACCAATATACTATGAGACCTTCGGTATCAAAGTATAATAAATTAAAAAAAAATCATTCTACAACTTCTAAATAATATAAATCTTCTGGAAAAATATAAATCTCAAGAATGTTTTATAAAAGTCTTTGCTTAAAATACCGCATACCTTGACAGATACAATCTAAAAAATTATATTTTACCACAGTTTTATTTACTGCTTATTCATTTTAAGAAACAATAATTTTTTAAGCATATAGGCAGACAGATTGGATCTCAAGTCCGACTGAATTAATTTTTTTCGCGGAAAATGCCCTCTCCAAAGATACTTGGGTAGCAGGAACGCTTTGCACTAACGCTTCTAATTGATATAAGTGCGGATTTAGAAATTTTCTGTCTTCCCAATAAGTCATTATACATGTATTAATATCCATGGATTTAGGGCTGTAATCCATTATTTCATTCATGGCGCTTTGCATATCTTCATGAGTCTACTTCAATAGTGTTTAGAAATGCACTCATCAACTTGCGTTTTGTGATGGAAGCTTCTGCGTTTTTGGATATAATAACAACAATTTACTTAATATCAATTTGACAATAGAATTATCTTTAAAAATTGTTACATACTCTCTCTTTAAGACTGTAAATCTGACGAATTGTCCGCTTCAAATGAGTCCTTGCCATCATTAATTGAATTGGATATGTCATCAAAAGCCTGAATAGTCTTGGATTGTTTAATAATTGGTGCACTTTGTCAGGAGCGCGCTTTCAAGACCGACACTTGCTTTAACTGTGAGTTTCATTTCTAGCCACCGTTTATAAAAATCGACGAAAAACAATTGCTCTTCCTGCAATTTCTTTGTAGCTATATAAACTGGGTCTAAAATGCCGACAAGGTTGCCTACTTCTTTCCACTCAGCCAATGTCAGATTTTGCTTGGAACATGGACCTCGCAGAATTGTTTAAGGTCTTGTAGCCTGATTAGCATTCTGATAGTGGAGCACCATCGAGTTGGCGTGTCGATTTCCGGCTGCAACAGCTTTTCATTTGCAAGCAAATGTCTAAAAAGCAAAAACACTTCAATTTATTACTATAAAATTTTATGAAATTAAATTTTTAACCATTTCAGAGTTTTTGCTAAGCCACGAGCCTTCTTAATTCTTGATTCTTTAAAAAAATCTTTTACTGCGAGCTGTAGTGTGTGGGCAGCACATTTAATAGACTGTATGTTATGCGGCTTAATATCATCCGCAAATTCATCCATACTGTCATCATTATCTTCATTGCATAAATCGAGCTCGTTCAAACATTCCACAGCTTTCACCATATTTTCCCATTGTCTGTTGTGACACAGTAGATTTGATTTTTTTCTAAATCAAAATCTTTCAAGATATCCTCGACCTCTTCGAATAAATTAAATGCTGTATGCCTTGCCTTCTATTTATTTCGACCATGCCGAGAGTATATATTTTTCAAAATTTGTATTGCAGTAAATCGGTGCTTTTACGCCCAGAACGCTCCGTCTTAGCCTTGTAGCTGAGTCAATTTTAAGGCATATTAATTAGCCTTTTAACTCTGCCCGAATACTAATTTTGAAGGCATTGTACTCCTCCGAAATATATTCATTTATATTTCTTGAAGTTATTGGGGTCATATCAAGTCCTTCCAAAATTTGGTGCGTCAGCGTCTTAAAAGCTTCGCTATCAAAAAGTGAGAACGGCACTTTTTCAGATGTAACCAACTGAATACAGGCTTTTTTAACTTCAATTTTCCCCATATGAACAGTAATCCTCGTTTTCTTCTCGTGTACTTCAGTGTCTTCAACAATCCCTTTCCATTGATCCACATGTTGTGTTTTCAAATGACGTTCCAGGTTCGTAATATAATTTCCCTTTAAAGTTGTTTTGCAAATTATGCACTGTATCTTAGGGCTTTCTCCTTCTTTCGTATCTGATTTAACAAAATTTCGTACAATCGCTTTTGCTTTCGTCCCATTTTTAAAATCACTTCACTTTACTTCACTTTAATAACTATTAATGTTAATGCTCTATACTATATGTTGTAATTGTTTCAAGAATCAAAAGTGCTTCACAGCACATCCACACAGCTCAGAGGTAACCGCAAGAATCAAAACCGTGTGTTTATATATTGGTAGCAAAACTGACTGTACATTCTTACAAGAATAGCCAGAATTAGGTAGTAAACAAGATATGAATAAAAAAGTACTGGTCGAAATTATGCGCTTGGGCAAGCCTTTTACAAATACATACAAGGTTAAGCTGCGCTCTGCATGCGTTAATTCAAAGCTTTCACGCATACATTCAAGGTCAAGCTGCGCTTTGTAACGCATCGAACTGCGTGTAATAACTCAAGATTACCAAAATTATAATTAAAGGGTGTCTGGTCCAAACACCGTGAAACACCAAAATTGTCAAACTACCAAATTAGTGTTCATTAGGTATATAATATTTTTTTCTAATACTATTATCGATAACATTATACACATTGATTTTCAATGTGATATTTTAACACTATATTACAAAGTTAAAAACAGTGTTGAACTTTAATGTAATAGTTTTATTTCAGGCCCCAGAAAGTGCACCAGGTGATTTTTGCAATAAGCAAAGGTGGCAACTTTTGCGGTGTTTGCTGAGTGTGTGAATGTAACAGTAAGAAGAAGAATTTTATTAATGGAAAGTCATTGAGCGTCCAACATGTAAGTTAAATTATGATTGCATTTAATTTTTATACTTTGATACCGAAGGTCTCATAGTATATTGGTTTTGTGCAATGTCCGTCATGGTTTCCGTCCGTCTGTCCTTCTGAATGAACGCAACTTTTTTCGAAACCCGTAAAGCTAGAGACTTGAAACTTTGCAATTATGTTTGTCTATGGGCTAGTCAGATAAAGTGTCAAGATCGGGTTGCCACGCCTACTAGGAGGCTGGGAAATCGATAAAATCAATAGCTGAAAACCGATAAAACCAAATATTTCTCACATTCTTACAGCTAGAGCTACCAAATTTTGCACGCAGATAGCTAGTCATGTCCCTGAAAAAACTGCATCAAAATTTTGGATGCCACGCCCACTCCTTACGCCCCCATCATCCCTGCTCCTTGAAATTGGAAACGCCTATAGTAGTTTTTACATTTTTTGGGCTAGAGCCACCAAATTTTGTGTCAAGATAGATATTGACGTTCCCAAAAAAAATGCATCAAAATTTTGGATGCCACGCCCCCTGATTCCGCCCCCATCCCCCCTTCTACTTGAAATTGGAAACGCCTATTGTTTTCACATTTTTCGAGCTAGAGCCACCAAATTTGGTAGGAAGATATATGGTGACATCTACAAAAGGTCTGCATCAAAAATTAGGATGCCACGCCCACCTCTGCCGCCAACCCTTTAAAATCGGATATTTCGATATCTCTTATAGTTTTTAAGCTAGAGCCCGTAAATTGGGTAGAAAGATAGAAGGCAGCATCTACCAAAGATCTGCATCAAAATTTTGAATGTAACGCCCACCCAAGCCACCCGCCTTATAAAGTCGGAATCGGTTATATCTTTAACAGTTTTTGAGCTAGAGCCACCAAACTTGGTAGGCAGATAGATAGTGACAGTTAAAAACATTTGATTCAAAAATTTGGATGCCACGCCTACCTCTGCTGTCCACCTTTTAAATTTGGGAGTTAAGTTATCTTCCACAGATTTTGAGCTAAAGTCACCAAATTTGGTAACATGATAGCTGGCGATGTTTACCACATGGCCCACTCCCTTCGCCCCTGCATTCCCCCTTATCAACCGTTCATTTACTGGTATCAAAGTATTCCGCAGTCGGTTTCATCCGACTGCAACGTTTTTACTTGTTTTTCACTGCCGTTATGATCAGCTCGGAGGCTGGAGTTAGACTTATTTCCTGGTGCCAGCAGCCGGCCTTATACACAAGAGCGGCCGCTCTGCTAGCACCAGCCGTCGTTGGCAGCGAAGGTCCCGTTGACAGCGCGGCGACGCAGCTCTCTGCCGCCGGCTGCCGCGACGCGCTCCAAACCACGAATTGCATGGCAAAAAGGGGGGTGGCAAGGGTTTAGGTAAGGGTTTTTGAATAGAATCTGGGACTTGTATATTTTCTGCTACATATAAACAACACAAAACAAAAGGACATGGAAAGGACGATAACAGACTAAACTCTGCGCAATGGTGTCGATCCCGGACCTCCCCTTTCTGTACAACCGTTGTACTAGTGGTTATTTAGGCCACAAAAAGGGGAGGGGCTCCTTTTTAACAAGTCTTCCAGTGTCCCTACTCGGGCACCATCTGTAAGGAAGTTTCTTGGCCGAGGTCGGCGTCTCAGTCGCGTCCGGGGCTTCTTTACAGATTATTTGTAAGATACTGGGACACTGGAAGGCATTTCTGCACGGATTTGGCCAACTTACCCTGCTGTAATGGTTGTATGCGTGTGTATGTGTGTGTGTGGGTGTGTGTGGGTGTCTACGCGACTGCCGCTTGTGTGTATGAGTGTAGCGTGCATGCCGGTGATGTGCCCGTGTGTGTCTCTGCTGTGTGTGTGCAGTGGGTGTGTGTGTTCCGGCGTCCGTGACGGCGCGGCGTGTACGTGATGTGTGTGGGCAACTGGTGGGTGTGTGTGTGTTTTTGTGGGTGGGCAACTGGTGGGTGTGTGTGTGTTTTTGTGGGTGGGTGAAACTTGTGTGTGTGTGCGTGTGGCTGTTGGGTGTGCGTGTGTGATGCGTGTGGGTGGGGCGCGTTTCCTTGCCAAAGGTTACCGGAAACCGACACTTGCACTTTGCACCTGCACTCGCACTATTTCATTTGCACTATTTCACTTCACTCCTGTTCCTGGATGCACTTTCCTCGCTACCTCCGAATCCCGTGCCTCCTTGCTGCTACGCCCTGTTGTTGCGGGTGTCGCCGCGGGGTGCAGTGGCTGTTCGCTCAGCTGTTGTTGTTGTTGCTGCTGTTGATTTTGCTGCTGTTGCTGCGGGGTGCTGCGGCTTTTCGCTCTGTTGTTGTTGTTGTTGCTGCTGTTGCCTCTGCTGTTGATGTTGTCGTTGCTATGGCCGACCGCTGCTGCTGTAGTTGTTGTTGTTGCCTCGATTGCCCTTGCTGTTGTTGTCGTTGCTACGCTGGCCGTGGCTGCTGCCGTAGCTTTCTCGCTGTTGTCGTTGCTGCTGGTAACTCCTGGTAATGATGGCTGCTGTGGTCGTTACTCCAGTGGCTGTGGCTGTTGCTTGCTGCTACGGCCACGGTTGTTGTTGTGGCTACGGGGCTGCGGTGGCCGTCGCTATTGTTGTTGTTGCCGTGGGGCCGCCGTTCACTGCTATGGCCGTTGCGGTAGTGGCTGTTGCCGATGCTGGTTGTTGTTGTTGCTCCGGGGGATGCTGCGCAGGTCGTTGCGGTGGTTGCACTTCACTTAGTCGCGTCACTTCGGGTCCCGTGCCAAAATTCAACTCCCTTTTTCAAAAGCTGCAAAAATCGCTGGCTCATTCCTTGTCTTACGCGAAGTTGGCGTCAAGTGGGCTGTCCCGGCAAGTGCTGCCTGGCTCACTTTTGCGTTTTTGAGGGCGCGCAACGATCAGACCGATCGTGCTATCGATGTCGTTTGGCGCTCTCTTTTGCGCAAAAGTGGGTGACCATGGTACGGTGCGATGAGTTGTTGTAACTGGCAGCTATTGTGAGGTAGCAAAAATGCTACTTCAAATCGTCCCTCTGTTTTGAAAAAGTGGTTGCTGAGAAGGAAGCCGGGTAAGGTTATATGTAAACAAGCGAATTGTGGCTGTGTAGCTGCGTGGCTGTGTATGCAGCAGCATTGCTGTATGTGGCTGTGTATGCGGTCGAAGCGCGAAGCAATACGCCGATGACAACGCTGTGTGTTTGCTAACTGGCAATTGCTGAGCGCCACGATAGCTTTGCCTGTATAATATGGTCTTTGTATGTGTATATACATTTGTTTCATTTTTGCCTGGACTAGCTTCGCCGCGATTTTCGTAGTTTTGTGTCCACAATGGACTTCAATAGCTCGCTAGAAGAAACCAAATACCAACGAGTATGTATATCTAGAGGAATATTTTCTAGGGCCGAACTTTGAAAATCCAAAACCCAAACAGCTGTTAGTGCCCCAGCGGCAAACCGGTTGTTGTTGACTGCGCTGCGTGCGATTAGTGGCAGAGCTGCAGCCGACAAAAAAGGTTGGGTCACGCCGCTCTGTGCTTAATATGAATTTACGTAAAATGTTGTACGTATTTTTTTATGATAATGATTTTTTTTACAGGTGCAGGGCATATATAAGAATAAGACATATATTCATGTTTTTTTTTTAATAAATTAAATAATTAAAATAAAATAAATAAATGTTAAAACAATTGTCAAATTTTGACCATACAATAACCAAAATTTAATTAAAAGCAATGTCTTAGTCAGATTACATAAAAGTGTTTTTTCATTTATATTATATTTTATATTACAATTTTTTGGTTTTTTGTTTTAAGAATAAATTCACAGATGTTGAGGCAGGTCAACAAATGACAAACAATTGTCACTCATACATTTAAACGTTCTGTATATGCATACATGACACACACATGCACAAATGCTGGGTACAAAAAAAAAATACAAGAATCTCGGCAAAGCTAGTCCACTAAAAAATGAAACAAATGAAATACACACATATACAAATACTGATGCATTTTCGCCCTTCAAATTTGCAACGCACCTCCCATACAGTTTTGCAATTACATATACAAAGATCCACGCATATTTTAAAAGGGTATGCAAAAGTGTGTGTGTATCATGTATGATAGAAAAAGTCTGGCTCGCGACAAATTTCTACCTACATGAACGCACACAAGTTTTTAGCGATCGCAGAAATACACTTGTGAATACTCTTTTAATTTTATTTACAATGTGAATGGGTACACTTGGTAATGTAGCAAGTAAGAGTAGTTTAGGTGCAGCACTGAAAATACATATTGCTGTGTTGCTGTTTGTTTGCATAAAAACATGCATGCATACACACACACACATACATTCATATGTGTTGGGTGATTACTCAACAGAACAACCCTTATCTATCATATATTGTGCTGATATTACTTAATTATAAATAAAAAACCCTTTTATGTAATCTGACTAAGACATTACTTTTAATTAAATTTTGCTTATTGTATGTCCAAAATTTGACAATTGTTTTTACATTTATTTATTTAATTTTAACTATTTAATTTATAAAAAAAAAGAGAAAGAAATATATGTCTTATTCTTATAAACTGTAAAAAATCATTATCATAAAAAAATACGTACAACTTTTTATGTAAATTCGTATTAAGCACAGAGCGGCGTGACCCAACCTTCTTTGTCGGCTGCAGCTCTGCCACTAATCGCACGCAGCGCAGTCGACAACAACCGGTTTGCCGCTGGGGCACTAACAGCTGTTTGGGTTCTGGATTTTCAAAGTTTGTGCAATTCGGCGAGCACGAGTTCGGCCCTAGAAAATATTCCACTAGATATACATACTCGTTGCCTATACCCTAAATGCTATAAAAAACGACATGGCCAAATCGAGTCGCCTTATGATGCTGATCAATAATATATATATAATTTGATCAGAAATACTTCCTTATGCATGCTACATACATTCCCCAAAACCAATAAACCCGTTTCGTGTGTGCAATGCTGTGTGTATACACATCGAGAATGGGCAAATGCTAAAGAATGGGCAAATGCAAAAGAACGAAACAACAACATTTGCTGGTTGCTGTGACGTAAAAACGGCACACTGTAAAAATACCCTTAGTATCAATATTTAAGTATAGTCAATGAAATCTCCTTATATATATTTGAAGTATTTAAATAGAAAATACGTTTATTTTATTCCGTATTTATATTCAACATATTCAGCTAAATAATGCAATACCTAATTGCCAAAATGTTAGTAAACATGTATTAAAAACATCATGTTTAGGTATATTGCATTCATCTATACAATTACGCTAAGTTCCAATGAAGTCAAACTACCCTTCCTTGCTAGGGTAGCAGCAAGCGATTGAAACAAAAGTCTTAAATTTGCTAAGCTCAACTTCTACGACAACAACAAGAGAAATGCATTTAGGCAACATTTAATCTTTGCCTCGCACATCGCATTTCAAGGCCAAGTTTACTGTTTTGTCACAATTCTATGCTCCGCCCCTTTGTTTTGAATTTTCCTTATTTTTATTACTTTTCTTACACCGCGCTTTGTTTGCAAATTCAAAACAGCCGCCAATGTAAGCTACAAATTCAAAGCAGCCGCAACACGCAAGCAGTCCACAGCACACCGGACTTCCACCGGCTACATTTTCATGCAGTGTCAAAAAAGAGAGGGACGATCCCTCTACTTAAATGCATTCTCTTTGCGTCCGGGTTCAGCGGTGGCAGGTCGATACCGAGGGATGAGTCGGGGAGCTCATCCGTGGGGACAACGATTTCGGTATTTCTGCTATCCTTCGACACGTAGCCCCCGGGTCCGTTTACCGTCTAAGCCGCGCTTTGTTTGCAAATTCAAAACAGCCGCCAATGTAAGCTACAAATTCAAAACAGCCGCAACACGCAAGCAGTCCACAGCACACCGGACTTCCACCGGCTACATTTTCATGCAGTGTCAAAAAGAGAGGGACGATCCCTCTACTTAAATGCATTCTCTTTGCGTCCGGGTTCAGCGGTGGCAGGTCGATACCGAGGGATGAGTCGGGGAGCTCATCCGTGGGGACAACGATGTCGGTATTTCTGCTATCCTTCGACACGTAGCCCCCGGGTCCGTTTACCGTCTAAGCCGTGTCCTTCGGCTTCCGATATCTCGTCTGTAAATACCACAAGTTTGATATTTACGTGTAAGTCTGCGACTAATGGATTTCCTCGGGTAACACGATTTGAGGAGGTTGGTAGGGGAACAGAAGTTAGGTCAAGGGTGATTTCGTGGGCTTCCTCGTCATTGTCTGCGTGGAACGGCTTTAAGTCACCCGTTTCTTCATGTCGGATTCTTACGACGTTTAGGGAGACGAACTTTATGACCTGATACGGTCCATCGAATTTTGGTGCCCGCTTCGCTGCAAACCCTTCCGCCGCGTTGGACAGTACGTGGTGCTTAGCCAAAACTCGTGTACCCAGGGAAGGTCGCCAATCCCGACGGTGGAGGTTGTACTCCTTCGGCTGGTCCTGAGAAGCCCTCTATGGGTTTCTTTTGACAATGTTGAAGACTTCCTTCAGCTCCGTGGCCCGTGTCGCGGGGTCTACTTCCTGCCGACCACTTCCAGGGGTGACTTGGTCGTATAGGGCGTTGGGTAGCCGGGGCTCACGTCCTTGCACCAAGTAGGCCGGGCTAAACTTGGTCGTGTCCAAGATTCATGTATTTATAGCTTTCCGGCAGCAGTTCGTCCCACGTATTTTGATGTCCCTCGACTTACTGTGCCAGCATCGTTTTGATCGTCCGATTAGCCCTCTCCGTGGGGTTTTGCTGGGGACTGTAAGGGGCGGTATGCAGTAACTCCATCCCCAGTTGTTGGCAGAATCGGGTAAAGGACCGGCTCGTGGTGTTCCGAACCGGCACAGTATTCTCTCCCTGAACGCCTTTTCCAGGTGGGCCGTCGTGGCCTTGCGCAGAGGTACCAATTCGACCCATTTGGAAAAATGGTCGAAAAACTCCAACAGCATGGTGTTCCCGTGTTTCGACCTGGGTAAGGGTCCGACGAAATCCGCGCAGAGCGTTGCGAATGGCTCCTCCACTTGTCTGGTCAGCATCCTCCCGGCAGGTTTGAGCTGGCTCACTTTTTACAGCTGGCACTTGGCGCACTGTCGGACGTACTTAGTAACGTCTCGAAGTAGGCCAAGGTGGCCGGCAGTAGGGCCATCATGACATTCGCTTAGTACGCGGGGACGTTGGTCAGTAGGCACGCAGAGCTTCCAGAGTACGTACTCCTCTTCCAGGGGGCGATGACCAAGGTGCCGGTATACCGTACCGTTTTCCAGCGCATAATCCGGGTTCTTGTCCGGGTGATCATTGACCCGTTGGACCAACTTGCGTAGCCAAGGGCAGTCGAGGATGTCGAACTGCACTGTCTGCAACGCCTCCTCCAGTGGTTGCCGGGATAGCGCATCTGCAGCCACGTTCAGTTTCCCCGTCGGTAGTGGATGTCGAACTGGTACTGCTGCAGTTCCAACGCCCACCTTGCGATTCGGCCAGTCGGGTTTTCGATGCTGTTCAGCCACTTGAGCGCCAAGTGGTCCGTCACTACATCAAAGCGGTAGCTCTCGAGGAAGCATCTCAATTTGCGGATGGCCCAAACGATCGCTAGACACTCCTCTGTCTCCGAGTAGCTCTCCTCGGGCTTGGACAGTCTCCGGCTCACGTACGCTATGACTCGTTCGGCTCCATATATTTCCTGCATCAGCACAGCCCCTACACCAAAGTCGCTGGCGTCAGTCTGCAGCGCAAACTTGGCCTCAAAGTCGGGGCACGCCAGGACAGGTGCCTCTGTAAGGCGCCGCTTGAGCTCGTCAAACGCGGCTTGTTGTTGCTCTCCCCATTCCCAGCGCTTGCTCTTCCTCAGCAGGAGCGACATTGGCTGCACCATCTCGGCGAAGTTGGCCACAAACCTCCTGTACCACGACGCTATGCCCAGACATCGTCGCAGTTCCCGAATATTGGAAGGGGGGGGTCAGCTTCCGGACGGCGGCGATCTTGTCCGGATCGGTATGGATGCCTTGCTCGCTGACGACGTGGCCCAAGTAGGGCCGCATGTTTGCCTCCCGCAGCCGTCGAAGGACCTCTTGTAACTTTTGCAGGTGATCATCTATGTCTGACCGGGTGATGATATTATCGTCTAAGTTGGCGAAGGCGTATGGTTCCATGTCCGGTCCAATGACTCCATCGAGAGCTCACTGGAAGGTGGCTGTGGCCGAGTGGAAACCGGCATGACCTTCCAATGAAACAGTCCTCATCCCGGTACCGTAAAGGCGGTGTATTGACGGCTATCTCGAGCCATCGGGATCTGCCAAAATCCACTTTTCAAATCCAATGTGCTTATGAATTTGGCATTCCGTACCCGTTCGAGGATGTGATGAATGCGGGGCAAGGGGTATGCGTCAGGGACGGAGCGTGCGTTTAACTGCCGGTCTTCCCTACCAGCACGATGGGAGCGCTATGGGGTGACTTTGAGGGTTCTATGCATCCGTTCTTTAGAAGTTCACCCACTTGGTCATAGATGACCTTCTGCATGGCGGGGTTTTTCGGGTAGTAGTGCAGCTTGCTGGGTCTCTCGTCCCGCAAGTGATCACATGCTCTGCGATGTGAGACTCCCTTCACCTCATCAAAAAGCGCCAGCTCTCGCTCCAAGAACGCTCATACTCTGGGGTCGGTCTCCTCGTCGGCTTCATTCGGTCTCTCCGGTGGGTCCTTGACTACTGGCCCCTGGTCAACTTCTACCACTTGCGAATGCTCGGCGGTCACCTCGCGACTGCAGACTTCGGGCGTCTCCAAGGGTCTTCCTCCCTTCGAGTGGCTGTCGGGAGCGGTACCAGTTCCATGGGTGGTGCAGGATCTTCCGCGGTAGTCCTTCGTTTCCGGCGCCCGGCTGGGCTCAGAAATATCTCCTTCGTCATGTGCAGCTCAGATGACCCGAATGCTAGACTGGCCTGTATCGCGCAGAGGAAGTCGATGCGTGTTGACCCCCGTGGTGCAGACTGATTTTCTGATTGGTTTATTTTAAATTTCATTGGGTCAGATCAATGGCATTCCAAATTCTCTTGGTAAAATGCTTGATTTGGTGTTTGTTTCGGATCCATCTACTCTATCTGTGTCAAGATCCCTTCCCATATCCACTCCCGAAGACTTATACCACTAGACGTTGGAGGTGTTGATCACTTTGCCTGCCTGTGCCGTACGCCAGTGTAGTGAACCATTAAGACGGGTACGTCAATTTCGAAAAACCGATTTTGTAAAACTTACCCGGCTCTTAGCACTGGTTGACTGGTCCCTCTATGGTTCTGAGGACTTGGATACGGCAATCAGTATTTTTTATAGAACCTTAGAAAATGTATTCGACATGTGTGTCCCTTTTGGTAGGCCAAGTAGGAAAAACAAACCTGCTTGGTTTACACGAGAGCTGACTGCCCTTAAAAATCGAAAATCTAAGCTATATAAGAGTTTCAGAAAATCTGGCTCATCTGTTCATTACTCATCATACTTGATTGCGCGTTCCAGTTTTTCAGTCATGAATAACTCATGTTATAAAAATGATCTAAATCGGTGCAGACTACAGTTTCAGCAAGATCCTAAAAGGTTCTTTGACTTCGTTAATGCGAAGCGAAAGTCATCAACACTTCCATTTAATTTATCTTTTGAAAACGTTTTTAAAAACGTTGCAGTCGGAAGCGACCGACTGCGGAATACTTTGATACCAGTAAAAGAATGGTTGATAAGGGGGAATGCAGGGGCGAAGGGAGTGGGCCATGTGGTAAACATCGCCAGCTATCATGTTTCCAAATTTGGTGACTTTAGCTCAAAAACTGTGGAAGATAACTTAACTCCCAAATTTAAAAGGTGGGCGGCAGAGGTAGGCGGGGCATCTAAATTTTTGAATCAAATGTTTTTAACTGTCACTATCTATCTTCCTACCAAGTTTGGTGGCTCTAGCTCGAAAACTGTTAAAGATATAGCCGATTCCGATTTTATAAGGCGGGTGGCTTGGGTGGGCGTGGCATTCAAAATTTTGATGCAGATCTTTGGTAGATGCTGCCTTCTATCTTTCTACCCAATTTACGGGCTCTAGCTTAAAAACTATAAGAGATATCGAAATTTCCGATTTTAAATGGTGGGCGGCAGAGGTGGGCGTGGCATCCTAATTTTTGACGCAGACCTTTTGTATATGTCACCATATATCTACCTACCAAATTTGGTGACTCTAGCTCGAAAAATGTGAAAGCAATAGGCGTTTCCAATTTCAAGTAGAAGGGGGATGGGGGCGGAATCAGGGGGCGTGGCATCCAAAATTTTGAATATTTTTTTTGGGGAACGTCAATATCTATCTTCACACAAAATTTGGTGGCTCTAGCCCAAAAAATGTGAAAACTATTGGCGTTTCCAATTTCTTAGTGAAGGGGGGATGGGGGCGGAATCAGGGGGCGTGGCATCCAAGTTTTGATGGGGAACGTCAGTACCTATCTTGACACAAAATTTGGTGGCTCTAGCCCAAAAAATGTGAAAACTATAGGCGTTTCCCATTTCATGAAGAAGGGGGGATGGGGGCGGAATCAGGGGGCGTGGCATAAAAAATTTTGATGCAGTTATTTCAGGGACATGACTAGCTATCTGCGTGCAAAACTTGGTAACTCTAGCTGTAAGAATGTGAGAAATATTTGGTTTTATCGGTTTTCAGTTATTCGAATTTATCGATTTCCCAGCCTCCTAGTAGGCGTGGCAGCCCAATCTTGACACTTTATCTGTACCGTCTATAGATAAACATAATTGCAAAGTTTCAAGTCTCTAGCTTTACGGGTGTCGAAAAAAGTTGCGTTCATACGGACGTTCGGACAGACGGACACCATGACGGACATTGCACAAAACCAATATACTATGAGACCTTCGGTATCAAAGTATAAAAATATCAAATACATTTTAGGCAATTTTCATTTTTGAAAGGAAGCAAATTTTTTGGCCATTTTCGTTTTACGTATTTGCTCCGACATTTTTTACCGAAAAATGAAATCTCCTTACATCTGGCACACCTACGGTAAAGTTTTAGAGATTTGAAAATCTGCTCGAGCCAAAATCTCTAGAGAATTCTGTCACACCCCCGTATATAAAAGTTTTTAAGTGATTTTAAAATTAATTTTTAATTTAAAAAAATTCTTTGAAAGACATTTTAAATACGAGTCTTTGATAATCGTTATTAAAGACATATAAAAAAATCAAAAATAATCATTGTTTTTAATTTTTATAATATAAATCAAAAATAATCATTAATTTCAGACCTAAAAAAAAAAAAATCTAAAATAATCGTTAAAAACAATTTTTATTTATAAAAGTTATAACCGTTACGGTCTCTGATTCATATATATATTATAACAGACGAGCTAGCCATGGTATACAACGGCGCTGGAGTTTTAGGGAAGGACTCGTTTAAAAAATTAAGCTTCTTTTATTACTCGTTAATAGGTAAAAGTAAACCGTAATAAGAAGTATAATTGATATTAAATTTAATCACTATATTACATTTCAGAAGCAATCTCTAAATGCCAGCTGCGTAAGGCGATGCAGCTACAGAAAAAATGCGTGGTAAAAAATAATGTAAAAACACGTTAGATACTACATATGTATAAAAACAAATTGTTACCTTTTTTTTTCATAAAAATTAAAAAAAATAGTGATTTTTAATGAGTTTTGTGTCTGATTCTTACTATTTTTTACTAGCGAAAATATTAGTTACTTGTACTAGCGAAATAGCTAAGTAATGTTAGCGATATTACTAGGCCTTGTGTACCAGAGAAATAACTAGCGACAGCCGAGTAGGACGTACTAAAGATCTTCTACTCCCTTGGTACCAGGGCAATCGCTAGCTATTGGTAATGCACCGCCGTACCGTTCGGTTCGTTTTGCGGACCTCCAGAAGGAAAAGTCGTTAGGTAAATGCATTGCTGGTGTTGCGGCGAACACCATCACTCATCACTAAGTTCTAGGCATATCGCTAGTATTGTACCGGTCTAGCGTATTGCAGGGTCGCCCTAATGATTTTTGCTACATTTCAGATCGGAGCCACCAAATACTGAAGACAAGCAAACGCATATGCATACATATATATCTCCGTAGGTATACGTATGATCATGTTTTGTTGTTGTTCGCACTCTGCAGCTGCGATCCCCCTTCCTCAGAGCGAAAAGCACAGAGGCATACATACATATATATACATCTAATGTATACACAGCAAATTGCTGGCTGCTCGGTCTGCACTGAATGAAGCCAGCGATAGGACGACTTGTACTTTTTTCGCTCGATTTTTGGTACCAGCTAGACCAGATGCCCAGCTGTTTTTAGTGTTGTGAGTCGAAACTAGAGGTCTGCATGAATAGCAAAAAAACCATGTTCGAATTAACAATGCGCAAAATACGTTGATTGAAGTTAAATGCAAAGCCGAACACGATTGAGTGTTTGAGTGCGCTCACGTAAGACTCGGCCGCACAACGCTTAAACGAAGAGCAACGAATGAGTGGGAATGCGTGAGAATAGGAGTTTGCGTTTTGAGTGCATTCGACTGCCAAGACAACTTTTTAATTGTTTTTGTCTTGTTATCGTGCATAAGAAAACCGAAGAAATTAAAAAACGAAAGTCGATGTAATTAGATTTTATTTAGCTTATTACTATATAAATGTATAGTTTGTAGTTAATAAAATTAATTTTTAATGAATATTTGAATTTAAAAACATAATTTTGTTTATGTTGTCGGGATTTGTGGCGATTAGACAACGCTTTTCTGTAATTAAAATTCTAGCGCATGAAAATGTTCTCTCCGAAGCTGCGCTGCTCGCTGGTATGCAGAATATTTTGCATGATGTTTTATGCAAAAGCGGGAAAAAGTTCTGGTGCATATTCCACCAAGCCAAAGCATCAAAATTAATATTTGAATACCATGCAATTTCCTGTTCAACTGGATCTTTATTTGTGTCAGCTTGGTGGACATCTATATACTCAGCGAATTCATCGCTAGCTGAATGGGTTTCTGTGGTACAAACACTGCCTTCTACATAATTTTGCATAATATTTTTGCACTCATTAAGTACAGATTTCCTTTCAGAGGGTGTAAATTAAACGAGTCTGTTAGTGGGTGGGAAAAGAAATATGGCTATGTTGTGGTATATATATTGTCAAATTTGAAATTACTGTTAATATTTGTGATTGTAGTGCGAATTCGTTAAGATTGGAAAATATCAATGTCATTGTGTGCGGGCAGACAGGTTTTCTTTAACTTATTTATGTTTGGCAAAATTAAGTGAATAGTCGGACGTTTGCTTGTTTCAAGTTTTTTTTTAAGCATTTTAAAAAACTTCAAGCAAGCGTATAATAAAACCTAAATCATTTATATTGATGCTTTCAATTCTGGATATCTTGTTTTTATCTTTTAGCATAGTGGTTAAGTCAATCCAATTAATTTCAACTGATTTCAGCAAATATATACCGTATCCCCGCGAGTGGGGCAAAGGCTTTTTAAAGAAAATCCTAAGAAAGAATTCAGTCCTGACTTTTTAAAATATTTGACAAGCTTTTTACAAACAGTGACCATAATCCCTATCTCTGGAACAGCATCGATAGCATTTCCAACAGCGTTGTTTAGCAGATGATTGATGCAATGGATTTTCTCAAAATCGCTAAAAGCTTGAATCATATTGGACCCACGATCTGTTACAATAATGGGACTATCCTCTTCAAGATTGCATCCGAAGTCCGCCAATATATCATCTGTTTTCGCCCGAATATTTATACCTAGATATTGAAAACAACATTAAATTCTAATGTTATATTTGTAGATAAGATTAACAAGCCTGTGCAGGACGTTTCTCTCATTGATTTCATCGCCATTAGACGGTTAACCAGAACTCCTTTCTCTATATAGTGAACAGTACAGGACAAATACGACGACTTTAAAAAATTGTCAGTCCATATGTCACTTGTAAGGGCATAAAAAACGTTGCTCCAACATTGATTAAAAATGAAGCCAAATTTTTAAAGCCGGAGTCGTCGATAATTTTAAATGGACGACAGTTCTCAACAGCTACACCCTCCTCTTTTGTTGCTGGATTCACATCAATTGGAAAAGCTTTGCTAAATTTACTAACATTCACTTTATAACATTTGTGCTTCACCAGGTAATAGATGTTCTGCCTGTAAACTTACAACACGTAAGAAGGCTCTAGTCGAGATTTCCCGACTAGGAGATACCCCGAACCCTATACTTAACGCGTACAGTCATTGTCTGTATGCATCTGTGACTAAACTTCAATCTTCGATTTCTCTGGTGTTTCTCAACCGATTTGAACGAAATTTTCAGAAAAGTTGATCGTTAACCATTATTTCAACCCGTATTTTGAAATTTTCCAAATTCGAGATTTATATGTTATCGATTGCATGTGTATATCGGAAACCAGAATAGTTATCGATAATTTGAAACAAACTTGTTCTGCTTATGGTATAGGAGAACTTATATTCAAAATCGGAAGTCTCTAGCTCTTGTAGTCTCTGAGATCGACGCGTTTATACAGACGGACAGACAGACGGACGGACATGGCTATATCGACTCGGCTGTTGATGCTGATACTTTATAGTGTCGGAGATGCTTCCTTCTGCCTGTTACATACTTTTGCACAAAACCATTATACCCTTTTTACCCATTTTATGGGTTCAGGGTATTATATTATTATTATTGCACGTAGATGTACTAAGAAAAACAGTACATTCAAGTGGCCCAACGATACCAAGCACCGGCTTGTTAACTCGCGGACCCAAGCAAAAAGCAAACAATCAACCTCCCGCACAACCGACCGAGGGGCACACCGCATAGCGTTACGTAGATCGCGAAAATGTAGACAAATGACATAAGACTAACTTTGTAAGAGCACTAATAGATGTGACACCGGTAAATAAGTGGGAAAATTCGTTATAGTTTGAACTTAAAACCGAAATGGGTTATGATTAGCATAATTAGAATGACAAGCTTGAAGAGCAATGGGTAGAAAATTCCTTGTCCTTCTTATCGGAATATCAAAACTAATGTGGCTGATTAATTCAGAGGAATTAATTTCACCATTTATAAGTTTGTGTAAAAAGACTTCACCTTATAGTTATGCGATCAGAAAGAGAAGGCATATTATAAGTAAACGTCTTCTGTGGTAGGAAAGTTAGAAAAAAAATTGTTTTTGTACAGATTCTATTCTATCCTGGTGAAACCTGTATTTGGGATACCAGATACAAGATCCATATTCAAGAATAGGACGTACCAAAGACGTATTAAGAGCTTTGGTTATGTAGGGATCATCAAATTCTTTCCACCAGCGGCTAATGAACCCCAAGGTACTAGAGGCTCGATTTGCAACTGAAGAGATATGCTTGTGAATATTAAGTTTTGGATCAAATAGGATAGATAAGTCATCAACCTATTCAATGCGATCGAGTGGGCTTCCATCAAGAAAATATATGTTTGAAAAAGGAAACACGACACCACTTTTGAAAATTATCTAAATCTGTTTGTAATTTTTGACAACAGAGCAGTACCCGACATGCATAATTTTACATCGTCAGCACTCGAGAGTGGTCAATAACAGATGGAAGGTCAATGATGAAGTGTAAATAATATAGGTCCAAGGTGACTTCCTTGCGGAACACCGGAAGTGACATGAACCACCTTGGAGACAGCGCCATTAAAACTGACTCTCTGTGTTCTATGAATTAAATATTCCCTTATCCACCGAATAAGATTGCTTGGAAAACCTAGAACTTGAAGTCTATGAAGTAAAAGGTAGTGATTAACCGAGTCGAATGCCTTGCTGAAATTAGTGTAAATAACATGTTTGCATTTTATTTTAAAAACCATTAACAAAAAACGAGCACATCTACTGGATCCCAAGCCACCAAGGCTTTGAAGGAAACGAGATGGCAGACAAACTAGCTAAGCAAGGAGCAAAGAAACAAAACAGTGACGCTGTAGAAATTTCAACCTCCATGCTCAGATGGAAGCACACGCACGAGCCTCGGCAGTATCCAGGTAGAAGAACGCCTCCGACTGCAGAATCTCGAGAACAATGTGCAAAACCTACGATGACAAACGGACGGAATACTTGCTGAAACTCCAGAGGCATGAATGCAGACAGCTAGTTGGCCTACTGACTGGCCACTCTCTGGTCGCATCTCATGCAAAGAAGCTAGGCATACTTGATAACGACAAATGCAGGAAATGCAGAGAACCAGTCGTCAAGGAAACACAGGAACACCTGCTTTGCAGCTGCCCCGCACTGGTAGTTAAGCGACAAGAACACTTTCAAGCACCATTCCGTGCGACACTCGAAGAAGTGAGCAGCCAAGAGCCTAAAAAGCTTCTAACCTTCGCAAGAGACACACACACGCCGCAGGACAAAGTACTATAGTCCTTACCTTCTCCATACACAGGCTTCACTAAGGATCCCCAGTGGTCTATATGTGACACTCCTCAGGGAGGGTCAGCCGGCATAACCTAACCTAACCTTTATCCCCAAGGCAGGGAAGACAGATATCACCAATCCAAAGTCCTTCAGACCCAGTAGCTTAACATCGTTTTTGTTAAAAACGTTGGAGAAGCTAGTTGACTACATTATTAGGAGTACTCTGCTAAAACAGAGTACGCTCCAATCTACGCAGCATGCATATAGAACAGGTCGATCTACGGATTCGTACTGCACGGCACTTTGCGAATAAACAAAGAAGTAGCAGTTTGCGCATTTCTAGATATAGAGAGATTTAGAGAGAGAGGCTTTGACAATGCCAGGGCTGCACTAAGTAGAAGAGGCATGAACAGAACAACTAGTAGATGAATTTCACCAGATGAAGTTCACCAGAAGATACAAGTTACAGAGGATGAGGGATATTAGGCTAGCAGGCAGTCCAATAGAAACAAGCAAGGAAGTCAAATACCTTGGGGTCACATTTGACAGCAAATTAAATTTTAGTACCCATATTCAAAATACGATTTTAAAGTGCTGCACTCTACTCATGTCGTAGAATAGCCGGGAAATCATTGGGCGCCTCGCCAAAAATAATGAGATGGCTATACCTAATGGTAGTAATTAAATTAATAATAATCAATTGCATGGGGGGACAAGGCACAGCAAATCACTGTTCAGAAACAACTACATAAGTTGCAAAGAATGGCCTGTGTAGGAATCACGGGAGCTATGAGGACTTGTCCCACATCAGCGCTAAAGGTTCAGATATTCTATTGGGTGAGCTCCCCATCATTGCGCAGCCAAGGGACGAATTGAAAGCCGTGCACATGTTCGAGCGAAAGTTTCAAGTCCACCTGTGCAACAAAAAGGAGTGGACATCTCTTGAAGAGCTCCACCAAATGAAATCACACACCATTAAATGGTACACCGATGGATCCCTAACCAATCAAGGCTTCCGGTCTTGGTGTGGCAGGCCCTCGGCTAACATATCATGAGCCTCTATAGCAAGCAGCAATTATGTCAATCAGTAGGACCGAAATCAGGTCGAAAGTAGTTCGCGGGGTACAAACCAAGCTAGACACTCTGAGGTCACAAAATAGGCTAGCCCTAAGATGGGTCCCGGGACATGTTGATATAGCAGGAAAGAAAAAGGCAAACAAGCAAGCAGGATTGAGGGCGGCAACACCCCTTATAGTGCCCGAGCCGTAGGTTTTCTGGGGAAACACGACATCCAATTTATTGACTTGGAGACCATCGATCCAGCAATAATACTAGCTTTCATACAGGTACTGGATCTGATGGAAGAGCTATAAGCCAAGAAGGGGGCACAACATATCTCTCAGGTCGTAGTGCAGTCACTCTCAACATAATAATAAAATAAACCTATGATCAGCATTGTATTCAATATACAAATTTTTTTTCCAACGAAAAACATAAATAATTTTATATATAATTACCTAGTTAGTGTCCCGCTTGCTTCGCTGCGCCGATAGTTTATACAAATTTTAGCAATAGTAGATAGATAAAAAATAAATAAATTTGAAAATATTTAACAACACCTTATAGCAAAGTATTTAATATTCTATTTTCCTGATTAACCTGAAATCTTTTTGATGCTTCTATGTGCTTATCCCTATTTTTATCAAGATATTTTTCAACTGAATGTTTTCGAGCCTTTTTTTTTTTTTTTGTTTTGTCGGTGAACCGACTACGTCTTTTAACGGGATTTTTTAACATTTTCAGTTTTACATTCACTTGATGTATCAGAATCTTGAGTAAATACTTCCTCTAAAGGAATATAAACATCAAAATGTCCATTCATTAATGGACCGGCAAAACGCAATCTTTTTACAGGATGCATAATATTTCCAAATGCTTGTAATAAATTTCCATTTTGAGAACTTGAAAATTAACAGCATAAATTTCTGCTGCTGCTTGAAGCTCACATGCAGTACCATAAGTATATGAATTTGACATAGCGCACTCATATTGTTCAAAAGAGCTAAACCACTCTCCATTTAAGTTTAAGCTGAAGCAAGCAAAAGTTTCCCAGATGGTTACAACATGGGCTACAATATGTTGGCGTATGGTGCCATGGAAGCCTTGCCTACCAAATAAAAGGTAGGAAATATATCTAACAAGTAAGAAGGCTCTAGTCGAGATTTCCCGACTAGGAGATACCCCGAACCCTATAAATTTTAATTTTCCATATCTCTGAAGTTTCTCAACCGATTTCGATGAAATTTTCAGAAAAGTTCTGTCGTGACCTATTATTTCAACCCCATTTTTTACATTTTCCGAATTCGAGATTTTTATGTTATCGATCATATGTGTATATCGGAAACGGAAATAGTTATCGAAAATCGGAAACAAGCTTGTACTGCCTAGGATAACTAACTGCTAACCGAACATGGAGAAACTCAAATTTTATTAAACTTTAAAATTTAAACAGGCAGAAGGAAGCTGCTTTGACCCCATAAAGTAGATGTTCTTGATCAGCATCAATAGTCGAGTCGATATTGCCATGTCCGTCTGCCTGAATGTATAAACGCGGCAATCTCAGAGACTAAAAGAGCTAGAGGCTCCATATTTGGAATATAAGCTCATTAAAGTCCTAGGCGGTACAAGTTTGTATCTGATAATCAATAACCCTTTCCGTTTCCCATATACACATGTGATCGATAACAATAACATCTTGAGCTTAAAAATGTAAGTGTTTTAGACTTTCTATACAAAATAATAAAATTTCGTCAATAACGGTTGAGAAACACCAGAGATATCAAAGATTGAAGGATAGTCACAAAAATACATAAGCAATAACTATACGCGTTAAGTATAGTCAGCCTACTTGATGACTTTCTACGGTTTGTTTAAATATTAATATTTTAAAATTCTTCGATTAAAGACTAGTTTATATTGTTATTTGACTAAATCCCGGAAAATTTTTTGTTTTCGCACACCAGTACGCCATAAATTTGGTCACCGGAAACCTCAACAATAAATCGAGTGGAAACTTTGCTGTTAGGTGCAACCTACTGTGAGAAACTCTAATACATGTTTTCAAACATGTGGTTTAAGCTTTGTTTGTTGTCAGAAATTAAATACAAGTTATTGTACGATAATTGGGAACAATAGTAAACAAGTGAAAACGTTGCAGTCGGACGCAACCGACTGCGGGATACTTTGATACCTGTAAAAGATCGGATGATAAGGAGTCTTATTGAAATAGGGTAATGAAGGGTCGGCAGGGGTAGGCCAGGTGGTAAACATCGCATGCTATTATGTTACCAAATTTGGTGACTTTAGCTAAACCTGTGAAAATAACTGAACTCCAAATTTAATAGGTGGGGCAGAGGTGGGTGTGGCATCGGGAGATGCAGTTTTTTGGAAAACTTCAATAACTCTTGACACAAAACTTTGTGGCTCTAGTCCAAAAAATGTGAAAACTATAGCCGTTTCCAATTTCAAGGAGCAGGGAGGATGGGGGCGGAAGGAGTGGGCGTGGCATCCAAAAATTTGATGAATTTTTTTGGGGAACGTCACTATCTGTTAATGCAGTTTCTTGGAAAAATGCATTACCTATCTTGACACAAAATTTGGTGGATCTTGCCCAAAAAATGTGAAAGCTATAGGTGTTTCTATTTTCAAGAAGCAAGGAGGATGGGAGCGCAAGGAGTGGCGTGGCATTTTGATCCAGTTTTTTGAGGGAAGTGAATGGCTATCTCCGTGCAAAATTTGGTAATTCTAGCTGTAAGAATGTCAAAAATATATGGTTTTATCGGTTTTTAGTTATCGATTTTATCGATTTTCCAGCCTCCTAGACGGCGTGGCAATCCGATCTTAACACCTTATCTGTACCGGCTATAGATAAACATAATTGCAAAGTTTCAAGTCTCTAGCTTTACGGGTGTCGAAAAAAGTTGCGTTCATTCGGACGGATGGACAGACGGACAGACAGACACCATGACGGACATTGCATAAACCAATATACTATGATACTATCAGAATTAAAGTATAAAAATATTTGCAAGAAAAAATTATAAGAAAAAGTGCATATAATACACATAAAAATGATATATCGATAGTTTAAAACGGTTTTGTGGTTGTCGTAAAACCATTGTTCTCGTTTTTTTTTTCGTTTGCAAGTTGGTGTTACCTCTTACGGGTATCAAAAATAAGACGTAAAGACAGCAGAGCGAACTTTGCAATTAACCAATATACACTACCTTCGAAATCCGAATAAAAATTTTTTAATTGTGCTATTAAAAGATATTATATAACTTACTTGTTGCCGTTACGCTGCCCAAAATCGCCGACAATAATATCGCGGCCAGCATCATTGACTGCCGCCTCATTTTAATATATGTTTTAGTACAGGAAATATTGTGGTTGTTGTAATTTTACTCGATTTAAACACAAATGCCGCATACGTGTGTTAGACTCTCTAGACCTCGAATTCACAATTACCTGCGCAGTTTTACCGTCAATTAATACTATAAAAAACTATATGATTTACTGTGTTTTTTGCTACACTTCCACAATTTTCTTACGACGACAGTTACATCCAATTAAAAGCTTTATTTTTCAAGCACTTATGCTGGCAAACTCAAATACAAAGACACTAAGCATTTTTTACACTTTAAGGTGGGTATCCAGCACAGCAAAAAAAACATTTTTTCCATACAAAACCACCGGAGGATTTTTTTTTTTGGACTCTACGGTTATTCAGGCGACAAGGTCTTATGATTGATTCTTGTAGAACTCGAAAAAATAAGACGAAAATATTAAGTGATAATTTATCGATAACTCGCTTGGTTATCGAGATATAGTTAATAAAAAATCAAACAATTTAATTTTTTTTGGTGAAATTAATAGATTTTCAAAAAAAAATCCAAAACTACTCAACTCAATTTATCGATTTATCAATATTTATCGAGCTATCGATACAAATTTAAAAAAAAAATTTTGATGAAGTTTAATAGATTTCTAAAATATAAGACGAAAATATTAAATAAAATTTATCGATATCCCACTTAGTTATCGATACATAGATACTTAAAAGTCGGAAAGTTACCAACGAAACTCAATAGATTTGAGACAAAAATATTAAAAAATTGTAAGTACAGTGCACTCGCGAAACCATGAACACTCCATTAGGTGAGCACCGCTTAATGTGAACAGATTTTATTTTGCATTGACTACTCTAAATGGTGAACAAAGTGAGAAAGCCCTAAAATGTGAACAGTAAGTAATTCAACGTGTTTATGTTGGCAATGCGTAAATACGTTGAGATTTTATCTTTTCTAGTTTCGGGAATGCCCCATTTAGACGTGCGTGCATGCTTGGTACACAAATTGCCTATGCATGAAATTATTGAAATTTTCGCTCGTGCTGAACGATTGTTCGATAAGTTTAAGCAGACATGTGTTCAAATTAAGCAAATTTTTTACAGCTTAAAGAAATGGCAGCAGAAAAAGATTACCGATTTCTTTAACACATTAGACATTATGTTAAATAATATAAATATGTTATATACAACTAAATATAAAAAAATTTAAGTAAATGTAGTCCATATGTACTTAAATTTTAGGACAAAATCCATAACTCTTATTTTTAATAAATCATTTTGTCTTTTCTTCGCTCATAAACATCAGTTTTTGTTTTAAAACGTGTAATTAGTCTAGAATGATGGTAAAATGGACTATTTTTTCACTGAATTTTGGTATTCGGAAACGCGAACACACCCGGTTTTAATAAGTTTAAGTTAATCGCGCGGTTTTTGTTAAAAAAAAATTTTTTGTCTGCGGCGCACACCTTTTACCACGTCAAGTTATTTTTTACGTATCGCTCGATTTTTGTTAAAAAAATCTTTTCCTTCGACATTTTAAATGATTTGTAATACTTACAATTATTTTAATTTTTTTGTCTCAAGTCTATTGAGTTTCGTTGGTAATTTTTCGATTTTGAAGTATTGATATCTCGATAACTAAGTGAGATATCGATACATTTTATTTAATATTTTCGTCTTATTTTTCAGATATCTATTAAGCTTCATAAAAGAAAATTGTGTTAAATTTTTATCAATAGCTCGATAAATATCGATTAATCGATCAATTCTGTTTGGTATTTTCGGTTTTTTTTTTTAAATCTATAAAACTTCACCAAAAAAATTTAATTTTTCGATATTTTTAGATTTTTTATTAACTCTATATGGATAACCAAGCGAGTTATCGATAAATTATCACTTAATAATTTCGTCTTAATTTGTCGTGTTCTACAAGAATCAATCATCAGACCTAGGCGCGTGAATAACCGTAGACGTGCCCTTTTTTTTTGCTATGTGGCAAAAAAATACTAAACTGCTTATCGATAGTATCGATTGAATACGGTATGTACACACTGGCGCTGAGCGCAGGAAATACAAAATGATAAATTAGCGGTGTTCAACAGCTCGTGTTATCGTTTCATGTTTTATAGTTGAAACGCTTAGCTCGTGAACGTCATTTTGCGTTTCAATGCGCTAAACATGTGCGGTGACTGCGCTTTTGCTAACTGGATGAAGAAAAAATTCCATTTAAAAGCTTTAAATAGATGTTTGGGACTCTTGCGCTTCTAAATAGTTGTAGATTCTACAGTTATAAATTAGATAATTACTGGTTTATTTTATCAAACAAAACCAGTTTAAATCAGAGCGGGCAAACTAACGAAAAGAAACGTTTCTGAATCGTTTCGTTTCGTTCTTTGCACAGAGCGAAATACTAACAAAACCCGATAAAATGTAACTGTAAAAAAATGAGTTCTGTTCAGTTTGCGTTCGTGAGCGCAAACTAAACGTAAAGCGAAATGCTCTCATCTTGAGATGCGGACAAAGGGAATCGGAACGATATGCAATCAAGGCGAATAGTTCGCAAACGTTTGCTGCTCAATTTGTATACACTTTTTTTTCTTTTCTCTTGTTTACTTCTATGTTTCTCTCAGCTTTGTTGTTGCTGAAGTAGAACTAAAAGCCGATCATTTCGCATACGATTCCTTTGTATGTTTTTCGTTCCCAAACGTTCCAAGGCACTGCAGCTGTCGGGAGAACAATATTCCAATCGTTTTGTTTGCGCTCTTCGGCAATATAAAGTTAGTGGTTTCGTTTTCCCTCACGATAATAACCGCTACAAAACATATGAATAGTTTCTTAGCTATCGCGAACGGTTCGTTAAACGTTTCGTTTGTTTGCCCGCTCTGGTTTAAATTACTTTTGTTTGCGGCGGCCATTAAACAGATGTTTCCATACTTTTTTGCACAAAAATACACTAAATATACTGAAAAATACGGAACATCGATAGCAAATATCGTGCTTTTCTCATCTTTACTTTAGTGAAACATGAAACAATTTTCGTATACATAGGCTGGGGTTTTTCATCGTGTTAAGAAAGTTTTCTATGCAAGTTGTTGTTGCGGGACGTTTGAACTATGAAACATGAAACGATGAAACGAGCTGTTAAACACCGCTATTTTGTTGTGCCCAGGCACTGACCAAATAATTATTTGGTCAGTGGCCCAAGGCAGCAACCAAAAACATTTGTGCTTCCGACAAGTTGTACTTCTTAATTCTGTTTTTTACATGTATAATTTAAATTTTAAGGCCCAATTTCTCAATGCCCTGTAATTTGGTATGGAAAATTTTTTTTTTTGCTGTGCTTGACCCACCTATAACACAAATTCCTGCCAGGATTTTTTTATTGTGCTAGATACGGATCTTGATCAAAAGCGGTTTATCAAATAAACCTGATGTTTTGCGCTTGGAGTTGTGATGTTTATGTCTGCAAATAAAAATATATGCATATATGTTACTAATTATATAATTTTATTAAGTAATATAAACAATTTGTATTAAAGGAATTATATTAATCTATTAGTTATTTCGGTGAACCAAGCTGTGAATCAGAATTTAAAAAAGTATGTTTTATGAAAAAAATGTTAGCACAAATATGTACAGGGGTGTGCCAGCCATCAAAACCAACCCGATTCCAACCTAAAACCAACCTAGAGCTGGTTTTAGGTGTGCCAGAGCCCATTTCGAGATGATTTTGAAACCTCAAGAAATTTGGCCAGAGATTTGGTTAATTTAAGCAATATTAAATGTCTAATGAATAACAACTGTTACTTTTTCGAAAGGTAATTTTAAGCTTAGTTGCATATTGCAAATACATTTGAACTTAATACATATTTTAATTCATGATTTTCGATATAAATAAATCTTTAACAAATCTCTAGGACTATTTGCCGTTCTGTGTAAGCGTGCAAAACCGTCCCTAACAAAGGAGCTGCCACCTTGTTTGGTTAACAATAACTATTATTCGGAGTCTTTAATAGATACATTTTGAAGACTCTTTTTTGTGACAAATAAACCTAAAACAAATCGCACTTTAAGGTTACCAAATTGCATGGTTGAGCAGTGTACAGTTTGTTGTAAATTGAACTAAGTTATTGCAGCAAACCTATTTTTTATGAGGTGGCAACGGTAGTGAGGTAGCGGTGTTTGTTAGGTGTGTAAATGTCTACAGTAAGAAGAATAACTTAATTTATGGAAAGTCATTGAGCAGCCAAAATGTAGGTTAAATTAAAATTGCATTTAATTATTTGTTTTACATTTATTATATTATTGGTCCATAGGGGAAAACACCGTTCACCTTTTGCACTTTTAAAATGTAAACAAAACCAGATTCGCCATTTACGAAGTACGTAGAACAGCTGTTCAAGCAAGCTATCACGGCAGGGCTGTCAAGCAACATGAGTTACTCGGCGGGCAAAATATTAAATATTTGTTTTGTATAAGAACTACAAGAGATAAAACTTAACATATTTTTATTTTACCATTTATTAAATATTACACTAATGCCATGAGGCCAACCTTGAAAATGACAAAAAAAAAAAGAACAAATACATTTTATGCAATTTTCATTTTTGAAAGGTAGCAACTCTCTCTTTTTGGCCATTTTCGTTTTACGTACTTGCTCCGAAACATTTTACCGAAAAATGAAATCTCCCTAACTTCTGGCACACCGACGGTTTTTTTTTTAGAGATTTGAAAACCAGCTCGAGCCAAAATCTCCAGGGATTTCTGGCACACCCCCGGTATACTTTGATACTAAAAGTATCATAGTATATTGGTTTTGGGCAATGTCCGTCAGTCTGTCTGTCCGTTTGTATAAACGCGAGTTTCTCCGACACCCTTAAACCTAGAGACCTGAAACTTTGCAATTATGTTTATCTTTACCAAATGAGCTAATTAGTATCAACTCTCTCTGCCCCACGCATGAGAGAAACAGGGGTCGGAACAGATTTATGGACACTCCAATATTCTTGCAGTAAATTCACTTATCCTCCCTAATATGGTCTGTCCTCAGGAATTCCCCAAAAACCCATTCCAAACAATAATCCCCCCAAGGGACGATTGGTGTTCAGGCACGCCAGAGCCGACAGACTCTGTAAAAATGTACACTGATAGCTCAAAGCTAGACGACGGGGTAGGGGAAGGTGTCTTTTGCGAAGAGCTATCCATTAGTTAATCCTTCAGCCTTCCTGATCATTGTAGTGTTTTGCAAGCCGAAATCATTGCAATACAGAAAGCACTCCTCTGCCTCTCCGACCTAAAGTGCTCTGCAGATAGAATCTGCATATTCTCTGATACCCAGGCAGCTATTAAATCCCTAAGCTCGACATCATTCAACTCGATATCTGTCACAAACTGAAGCAGATCTCAGCACGAAATGGCAGAGCAGTTTGAGCTTTACCTGATTTGGGTGCCCGTCCACAAGGGCATCGAGGGCAACTGCAAGGCAGACGAGCTGGCATGGCATGGCACTACTATGTCTCTCCTCACAGATAAGGAGGGCTTGGGTATTCCCATTATTATTCGATTAATTCGATAGTCGAAAACCGATAAAGCCAAATATTTTTCACATTCTTACAGCTAGTATTACCAAATTTTGCACGAAGATTGCTAATCACGTCACTCAAAAAACTGCATCAACATTTTTTATGCCACGCCAACTCCTTTCGCCTCCAGCCTGCCTGCTCCTTGCAATTGGAAATGCTTATAGCTTTCAAAGTTTTTGGGCTAGAGTCACAAAATTTTGTGTCAAGGTAGGTTATGAAGTTATTCAAAAAACTGCTTCACAAAATTTGAATGCCACGCCCACACCTTCCGCCCCACCTCCCGCCGTTGCTAAAACGGTTATGCGTGTACTTCCACATTTTTTGAACTAGAGTCACCAAATTTGGTAGGAAGAAAAATGGTGACAGTAAAAAAGATTTGATTTAAAAATCTCTGCATTAGAGGATAGAAAATTCGTGGCAGCCAACCTCACTAGATCTCTGATCACAGCAATAAAACCACAAATGATTTAGAATTTCACACTTTTCGAAATGTCCCATAACTTATAACTTATAAGACAAGCTTTTTAAGAGAACCAATAGAAGTGGCACCGTTTATTAAGTGGAAAAATTCGTTATAGTTTGAACATAAAATCCGAAAGGGGTTGTGAATAGCATAGTTAGAGTGACAAGCTTGAAGAGCAATGGGTAGAAAATTCCTTGTCCTTCTCGGAACAGCAAAACTAATTTGGCTGATTAATTCAGAGGAATCAATTTCACCATTTATAAGTTTGTGTAAAAAGACTTCACCTTATAGTTATGCGATCAGAAAGAGAAGGCATATTATAAGTAAAAGTCTTCTGTGGTAGGAAAGTTAGAAAAAAATTTGTTTTTGTACTGATTCAATTCTATCCTGGTAAATCCTGTATTTGGGATACCAGATGCAAGATCCATATTCAAGAATAGGACGTACCAAAGACGTATAAAGAGCTTTGGTTATGTAGGGATCGTCAAATTCTTTCGGCCAGCGCTTAATGAACCCCAAGGTACTAGAGGCTCGATTTGCAACTGAAGAGATATGCTTGAAAAATTTAAGCTTTGGGTCAAAAAAGATACCTAAATCGTCAAACCATTCAATGCGATCGAGTGGGCTTCCATCAAGAAAATATATGTGTGAAAAGAGCAGGCGTATGTAGAAAGACATGACTTTACATTTATTGCAATTAAGATTTAGTAAGTTACCACTATACCACTTTTGAAAGTTATCTAAATCTGTTTGTAATTTTTGAGCAGACAACAGAGCGGTAGCTGACATACATAGTTTTACATCATCAGCATACATCAGCACTCGAGAGTGGTGAATTACAGACGGAAGATCGTTTATAAACAGTGTAAATAATAAAGGTCCAAGCTGACTTCCTTCCTGGAAGACCTGAAGTGACTTGAACCACCTTAGAGACAGATTCATTAAAACAGACTTTCGAGTTCTACGAATTAAATATTCCCTTATCCACCGAATAAGATTGCTTGGGAAACCTAAGTGTTGAAGTTTATGAAGTAAAAGGTAGTGATTAACCGAGACAAATGCCTTACTGAAATCAGTGTAAATAACATCCGTTTGCATTTTATTTTGAAAGCCCTTAACAATATGTGAAGTAAATTTGAACAAGTAACAGTAACCATGCTGGCACGGTGAAATTAAAGATCTACAAAGGTGTTGTAATTGAGAGTTTATTAATTTCTCAAAATATTTTGGGATGGCGGACAATTTGGAGATACCCACAAACTTTGAACATTGGACTTGTCTCTTTTTTTATGGAGAGGAATAATAAATTACTCTATCCAGATGTTAGGAAATGAGCATAGCTCGACGGCTTTAAAAGACCTTTAGCGCAGTACTTAAGCTCACAGCTTGGTACTCCGTCTGTTCCTGGGGATCCCTGTAGATCACGTAGTAATAAATTCTCCGTGATTCTCGGTCCAAAAATTCAATTAGATGTATTAACCTGATACGGGAATGGCAAAACAGCTGTATGTTGTTTTAAAAAAATCAGCAAATAAATTGGCAATGGCCTGATCTGAGTTTGCCGCCTTTTTTAAAAGATACGTTTGATGGAAGTGTTGATTACCTTCGCTTCGCATTAACGAAGTCAAAGAACCGCTTAGGATCCTGCTGAAGCTGTTGCCTGTACCGACTTAGGTAATTTTTATAACATAAGTTATTTATGACTGAAAAACTGGAACGCGCAATCAAGTATACTTTTGTACAGTTTATATTTCGATTTAAGGGCAATAAACTCTCGTGTAAACCGAGCAGGTTTGTTTTTCCTACTTGGCTTACCACAAGGGACACACATGTCGAATAAACTGTTTAAAGAGTTATAAAATATACCTCAGACCCATAGAGGGACGACCAGTCAACCAGCGCTAAGAGCCGGGTAAGTTTCAGAAAATCGGTTTTCCGAAATTGACGTACTAGTCTTAATTGTTCACTACACTGGCGTACGGCACAGGCACGCAAAGTGATCAACACCTCCAACGTCGGGTGGTTTAAGTCTCCGGGAGTGGATATGGGAAAAGATCTTGACACAGATAGAGTAGATGGATCCAAAACAAATACCAAATCAAGCATTTTACCAAGAGAATTTGGAATACCATTGATCTGACCCAATGACATTTCAAATAAACCAACCAGAAAATCAGTCTGCACCACGGGAGTCAACACGCTAGAGTCAGGACTTGAAATCCAAGTAGCATCAGCAATATTAAAATCGAAAAGAACTTCAAGAATATTACGTTCAGAAAACATAGAACAAATGGAAAGTATTGCTGACAAATTTTTTATTTTAAACAGAGTTGTCAGATAAATGTGGTATATAGGAACAAGAAATGTAAATACCAACACCATTAAAATTTAACTTTACAGTTACAAACTCTATATCCATAGAACTGCCTAATATTACTGTCTCAGAGGAAAAAGATGCAGAATCTGTTTGATATAATTTCAGAATTAGGTATGTATTATCTTAACCATGTTTCAATGAAGGCATCGACATGAAAGGGAAAAGAATGACTGTTAAGGTACAAAGTACTAAGTTTATGACAAAGTCCTTTAACATTATGATAGCCAAGTAAGATGGAGGTTGTTAGTTTTTTGAACTATCAGAAGTGGGTAAAATTGTATTAGGCCATCGGAGAGGGGGATACAACCGGAGGCCGATTTATATTTTTGTTTTTCTTTGCAGTATATTCTTTCAATATTATGTGTTCTGGCCAAAATTCTTTAGAGCAAATAACTAAAAAGTCTTCAGATGTTAAATCAGGGGGAAGCCGAGATACAAATACTTGTATTTTAGGTGGACCACCTACAAATTTTTTTTAATATTCTATCAACTGAACTCAATATTGGAGGAACATGATTTTTCGATTCATTTCGTATGTTAGGTGTGACTACACAATTAACTTCCGACGCAACCTAATGACAAACACGCTTGACTGAGTCTACTATAGGAGCCGCAGTTTGAGGTATATGATTATACAGTTCATTTCGAATGTCGGCTATGTCAGCAATACCAAGCCAAAGAAACAACGAGTGTATGATTTCTCGGCTCATTGCATATGGTAGGTATGTCAACACAACTAACTTGCGGAGGAACCGAAGGACCCGGAACAGATGTTGCAACATCCATGGGACAGATGGCATTTTCATCTGCTTTCTCGCCAGTATACTTAAGAGGGACAGAAGATTCTTTTAGTTTTAGATTTTCATCAGGAACTTTGGGAGCTCCCTTCGGATTACTAGACATGGGAGATCCAGGAGACCGACTAACCAGTGTCTTTTTACGCTTTGGTGAATCAGTCAAGATAGCATTGTTCCTGAAATTGAATTCCAAAGCGGCAAAACTTTCATTTACCTTTTTCAGTTCCGCTGAAACTTGTAAAAAGCCCTGATTTGTCTTTGTCACTTCTCGACATGACACGGCCACTCGAGATTATAAGTATTCTTGTCTTTTAGGCGGGCATAAATGTTCGTACATTTTTCATGCGCAACAGCACTAGAGTTGGGTCGTTTCGTTCAGAATAAGTTCATATGAACGGGTCATCGAAATGAACGTTTGAACTAATTCAGTAATTCGTGAACGATATCGTTCATTTTTTGGGCGGAAATCTGAATTCGGTTTAACTTGATTATTGTTGAATTTTCACAAAATAAAATGTCTAAGGTGAAACGTATTGAGGTATGGAACCATTTTATTAGAAGTGAGTGTGGAAAGACCGGCAATTGTGTTTATTGCAAATCCGTGCTGAGCATAGCTGGCGGGTCTCAAAGCAATTTGACGCGCCATTTAAAGCTGAAGCATCCAACTGTTACTGTGGGCACTGAACGCTAAATTCAGGAAAGCTCTGAAGCTGATCCAGCACCAGCAATTGAGGCTGAACCAAGTCCCTTGATTTCGGTTGCTGGTCAACAAATGATCACAAATTTTATCAGACGACCACCAAATGGCAGAAAAGTTGACCAAATTGATAGGCAGGTGATAGCAAAGGGTAATCACCCTTTCCGAATCGTGGATGAACCCGAATTCCGGAATTTGATTGAAATGACTAGCTAGTGTCCCGGCTACAAACTGCCTCAGCGCAAAACCATTGCAAATACGCTATTGCCCAATATTTATATGGAGGTAAAAGAAAAAGTTCGAGAGAACTTAAGCAGGGAACATGCTATATGTCTCACAACGGATTGTTGGACATCTCGATGCAATCAGAGCTATATTGCAGTGACTGCTAACTACATCGAGCCCGAGGACACAATTTTGATGTCATCTTTGCTAGATGCAAAAAAATCTCGGAGGCACACACAATTTCAAACTTGTGCAGCTGTTTAAAAAAAATTATGTCGAGTTGGGAAATATCGAACAAAATGACGGCAATTGTCACAGACAATGCCGCTTATGTGTTGGGTGCTGTTAATGAAGGAAACTGGCGCTCGAAAGCTTGCTTTGCACTTTCGCTGAATTTAGTTGTGCAATCTCCACTTTCTAACATCAAAGATGTTATTGTGCGAAGCAAGGCAATTGTGGAATACTTCCACCGCAGTGCAACTGGGCTAAAGGCGTTAAAAGATGCCCAGAAACAGTTAAATCTACCACAACTTAAATTTAAAAATGGATGTCCAAACACGGTGGAACTCAACATATGACATGTTAAACAGACTGTAAGAACTGAAGGATGCATTAGCGATCGTGTTACCGAAACTCCGGCCCGAATTAATCATGCTAGAGAAGGAATGGAGTATTGTCAAAGAGTTAATTTCTGTTCTCAAGCCATTCTATAAAATTACGCAGGAAATATCATCAGAAAACAAAGAAGCTTTATCCAAGGTACGCACAAATATTAATAAATAGTGATAAAGCATTGTGAATTAATTATCAAATTACAAATTTTCAAGGTTACAATTATTTGCAAAATGTTGGATTCATACTTTGCAACGGTTACTGTTGTCTCCAAAGAAGTGCAGGAAGTTGTGCATACTATGCAAAGTAAAATGACTACTCGAATGGGTGGTATAGAAAACAAGTGAAAACGTTGCAGTCGGACGCAACCGACTGCGGAATACTTTGATACCAGTAAAAGAACGGATGGTAAGGAGTCTGCTTGCAAGGAAGTGGGCCGGATGGTAAACATCGCCAGCTATCATGTTACCAAATTTGGTGACTTAAGCTCAAAAACTGTGGAAGATAACGGGCTCTAGCTTAAAAACTGCAAGAGATATCGAAATTTCCGATTTTAAATGGTGGGCGGCAGAGGTGGGCGTGGCATCCAAACTTTTCATGCAAATCTTTTGTAGATGTCACCATATATCTTCCTACCAAATTTGGTGACTCTAGTTCAAAAAATGTGGAAGATACACGCATAACCGTTTTAGCAACGGCTGGGGGTGGGGAGTGGGGGGCGGAAGGTGTGGGCGTGGCATCCAAATATTGTATGCACTTTGTTGGAAAACTTCACTACCTATCTTGACACAAAATTTGGTGGCTCTAGCCCAAAAAATGTGAAAACTATAGGCGTTTCCAATTTCAAGGAGCAGGGAGGATGGGGGCGGAAGGAGTGGGCGTGGCATCCAAAATTTTGATGCAGTTTTTTCAGGGATGTAACTAGCTATCTTCGTGCAAAATTTGGTAACTCTAGCTGCAGGAATGTGAGAAATATATGGTTTTATCGGTTTTTAGATATGGATTCTATCGATTTCCCAACCTCCTAGTAAGCGTGGCAACCCAATCTTGACACTTTATCTGACTAGCCCATAGACAAACATAATTGCAAAGTTTCAAGTCTCTAGCTTTATGAGTGTCGAAAAAAGTTGCGTTCATACAGACGGACAGACACAATGACGGACATTGCACAAAACCAATATACTATGAGACCTTCGGTATCAAAGTATAAAAATGTGCTATACGACGAAAGCACCATATTGGATCCGCGATTTAAGAGCAGAGGCTTTAAAAACGATTTGTGACTCCACTCCTAGTGAGGAAACAAAAAACTTCACATCAGACAGTATTTGGGCCAATTACGATGAGGAATTTCGTTTAATCGTTATGTCGACAAATAAAACGGTTGCCTTTTCGTGAAATGGACAAATATCTTTTAGAGGAGTATTTAGGACGAAAAGAGGATCCTCTTGTGTGGGGGAATCAGCGCGAACTGATTTACCCAAAACTTTATTGTTTTGTTTTAAAAAGACTGTGTATAGTAGCTACTTCAGTGCCATGTGAGCGAACTTTTTTAATAGCTGGCCAAATAATAACAGATAGGCGATGTCTCTATGGCCAGAAAAAGTCGACAAGCTAACATTTTTGCATAATAATATGTAATATTATTATTTCTTACTATATTATATTATACTTTTAGTTTAAGAAAACATTTCTATTATTATAATAATTTACTTTTAAATTAAGACGATCATGAAGTTCATTTCTTATTGTTATTTGTTACTAACGGCTTAAGTCAACATACAGTTCCTCTTTTTTTTTTAATAATTAACCATTTAATTAAGCCGAACATGAAGTTCCTAATATTATTAATTTTTAATATTAAATTATGACGAACATGAAGTTCTCGTTGGATTATTACAATATGTAAATTAGTCTTAGTAAAACGAATTTAAGTTAAATAAATTTTTGTTATTTTTTTTTAAATTTCCACCATTACAAAAATATTGAAATTAAAAAAAGCAATTATTAGAAACCAAAAAAACAATCAAAATAATAATGCAATTTTTTTGTCAATCTAGTTAAATTTTGAAAATTTATTTAATAGGCTCGAAAGTTACAAAACGAAGTTATTGCATTCAAAAATGAAACAATGTTCATTCAAACCAACTGAATAGAATGGTCAACATGTGTGCTACCGGTCATCGTTCAGAGCAACTGAATAAATGACCTGTTCATATTCTATTGTTCATCGTTCAGAACAACTGAATAAAATGACCTGTTCATATTCTATCGTTCATCGTTTAGAACAACTGAACAACTGAATAAAATGACCTGTTCTTATTCGATCGTTCATCGTTCAGAACAACTGAATAAAATTACCTGTTCATATTCTATCGTTCATCGTTCAGACCACTAAACAACTGAATAGAATGACTGACTTAGTTCACAGCTGAACTAATTCAGCAAATTGAACTAAAAATACCAACTCTAAACAGCACCGCACATCCAGCAGCCAACAAAACCTATATTTAAGTTGTTGGAGCGGACTATGCACTATTAAGCGCAACAGATAGACATGATAAACAAGTAAGAAGGCTCTAGTTGAGATTAACGCGTACAGTCATATTCTGTATGCATCTGTGACATAAACTTCAATCTTCGATATCTCTGGTGTTTCTCAACCGATTTCAATGAAATTTTTAGAAAAGTTATATCGTTACCCATTATTTAAATAGAATAGTTATTGATAATTTAAAACAAACTTGTTCCGCTCATGGTATAGGAGAACTATTCAAAATCTGAAGTCTCTAGCTCTTGTAGTCTCTGAGATCAACGCGTTCATACAGACAGACAGACGGACGGACAGACGGACATGGCTATATAGACTCGGCTGTTGATGCTGATCAAGAATATATATACTTTATAGGGTCGGAGATGCTTACTTCTGCCTGTTACATACTTTTACACAAAACCATTATACCCCTTTTACCCATTTTATGGGTTAGGGGTATAACAATAAAAAAAAATTTAGAGAAAATTTAGTTATTGAAAAAAAAAAATTTAAAAAACAAAAAATTATTGCTGTAACACAAATAAAACAAGTAATAAGGCTCTAGTCGAGATTTCCCGACTAGGAGATACCCCGAACCCTGTACATAACGCGTACAGTCATTGTCTGTATGCATCTGTGACTAAACTTCAATCTTCGATATCTCTGGTGTTTCTTAACCGATTTCGATGAAATTTTCAGAAAAGTTATATCGTTACCCACTATTTCAACCCCAATTTTTACATTTTCCAAATTCGAGAAATTTTTGTAATCGATTGCATGTGTATATCGAAAACGGAAATAGTTATCGAAAATCGGAAACAAACTTGTACTGCCTAGGACTTAGATGAGCTAACGTTTAAAATCGGAAGTCTCTAGGTCTTATAGTCTCTGAGATCTACGCGTTCCTACATACAGACGGACGGACAGACAGACGGACATGGCTATATCGACTCGGCTGTTGATGCTGATCAAGAATATATATACTTTATAGAGTCGGAGATGCTTCCTTCTGCCTATTACATACTTTTGCACAAAACCATTTTACCCCTTTTACCCATTTCATGGGTTCGGGGTATAAAAAAAAGTTGATTAAGGACAGGTCCACTCTAATTCAAAGTTAACAAGTAAGAAGTCTCTAGTCGAGATTTCCACACTAGGAGATACCCCGAACACTATACTTAACGCGCACAGCAATTGTCTGTATGCATCTGTGACTAAACATTAATCTTCGATATATCTGGTGTTTGTGAACCGATTTCGATGAAATTCTCAAATTTGTATTATTTTTTATAAAGTTTCCAAAACGTGTTTTACGTTTTCGATATTCAAGAATTTAATGTTATCGATCATATGTGTATATCGGAAACGGAAATAGTTATCGAAAATCGAAAACAAACTTGTACTGCCTGGGACTTAGATGAGCTTATGTTTAAAATCTGAAGTATCCAGCTCTTATAGTCTCTGAGATCGATGCGTTCATACATAAGGACAGACGGACATGGCTATAACGACTCGGCTGTTGATGCTGATCAAGAGTATATATACTTTATAGAGTCGGAGATGCGTCCTTCTACCTGTTACATACTTTTGTACAAAACCCTTTTACCCATTTTATGGGTTCGGGGTATAAAAAGCTTACGAGCAAGATACTCACAAACAAAACAAACAAATGCAACGACTCGAGCGCGACCAACCTAAGCAACAACACCGGTGTATACTTGAAAGCGATGAACGGAAACACATAGAAAGAGCGCGTGAGAACAGTCGAAAATTAAACGGTTTATAGTGTTACGAATTTGGTTTCCTATGCTTCAGAGCAAAGGAGGACTGGGAGCAATGGGACTGGGAGCCCCTAGAATAAACTATGAATGCTGTTTTTTTTAATACTTGTAAAGAATGCATCAAACGTATTTTCAGCTGGCTGTTGCATACATTGAAGATTTTGTGAATCCATTTTTGTTGGGTAGAAGTCAAAAAACCTGGCATGGGCTGAATGTCAACGCGCACAAGAAAAGCTTAAAATAGTTGTGTTAGGTGTGTTATAATGCAAAATACACCTAAATCCGAATACCATTTAATGGTAAGTGTGTCAAGCAAAAATGCAGCCAAGAAAACTGCAAAAGACTAAAAGAGACAATGACCAGTTCGCATTGGTCAAGCTAATTAAATTAGCGCGACATAAACAATTCTTTTATAGTTAAAAGCTTTCCGTGCGCACGTTGCATGTAGCGAATATCAGACTGGCGATAATGTTGAACTGAAACGGACGCAATTACGAAGAGGAAAAGACCCGCTAGCACTACTAATGAGCCAAAGACAGCGACAGCAGGAGCACCAGAAGCCACCTGTACAAAACATACACAATCGAATCGGCATCGTGGATTTACGCAATATTTGCCAACGTCGCAAGGCGGAGAGTCTAAAAGGTAAGCGAAACATGTGGTAAATTCAAACTAAAATTTAAAAGGATTGTGGCTGTTCAAAAGTATAAGGTAAGTAATTTATTGAAAACCAGTCGAGAAAACTCAACTAGAATATACCATGATCACTTGACCATACTCCTTCACTACTGAACTAATGCATGTTGATTTAACTTAAATAATTTATATCTGCAGTGTTTTTTATCCGATTTCGATGAAAATTTCACAGATTTGCACTATTTTATCTATAATTATATCTTTAATCTACGGTATAGCAGAGCTTATATTCCAAATCTGAAATCTCTAGCTTTTATTGTCTGTAAGATTTACGCGATCTTACATACGGACAGGCAGAAAGACGTCATGGCTTTATAGCATCGCCTGTTGATGCTGATCAATGAAATACATAAATTATGGATTCGGAGATGCTTTACAGAATTTCATTATTTTTTATTTACTATCTATAACTTGTTTCACATTTTCAAAACTCAATATTTTATTGTTATCGATTGCATATGTATATCCAAAACTGGGAGAGCTATCGAAAATTTGAAACAAACTTTAACTGACCAGGGCCTAGGCATAGGTGAACTTATGTTCCAAATCTGGAGTCTCTAGCTCTTTTAGTCTCTGAGATCAACGCGTTCATACAGACGAACAGACAGACTGACATGGCTAGATCGACTCGGCTGTTGATGCTGATCAAGAATGTATATACTTTATGCGGTCGGTGATGCTTCCTTTTGCCTGTTACATACTTTTGCACAAAACCATTATACCCCTTTTAACCATTTTATGTAGTCGAGATGTTTAATATTAAGATTCATGCCAAAACAAATAATAGATTTTTTGCTCATAGTGAAATTGTAGAAACTGCAATTAATTCAATATAAAACATGTAAGAAAAGTTGAGGCCAATTTTCCAGATTTCCGTTTTTGTTTTTATACTTTGCTACTGAAAGTATCATAGTATATTGGTTTTGTGCAATGTCCGTCATGGTGTCTGTCTCTCCGTCCGTATAACGCAACGTTTCTCGACACCCGTAAAGCTAGAGACTTGAAACTTTGCAATTAAGTTTATCTACAGACGGTACATGGTATACAACAATATAGACGGTACAGATAAGGTGTTAAGATCGGGGTGCCACGCCCACTAGGAGGCTGGGAAATCGATATATTCGATAACTAAAAACCGATAAAACCAAATATTTCTCACATTCTTACAGATAGAAATTTGCACGCAGATAGCTAGGCATGTCCCTGAAAAAACTGCATCAAAATTTTGGATGCCACGCCCACCCAAGCAACCCGTCTTATTAAATTGGAATCGGCTATATCTTTAACAGTTTTTGAGCTAGAGCCACCAAACTTCGTAGGAAGATAGATAGTGACAGTTTAAGAGATTTGATTTCAAAATTTGGATGCCTCGCTTACCTCAGCCGCCCACCTTTTAAATTTGGGAGTTAAGTTATCTTCCACAGTTTTTGAGCTAAAGTCACCAAATTTGATAACATGATAGCTGGCGATGATTACCACCGGTCCCACTCCTTAGCAAGCAGACTCCTACCATCCGTTCTTTTGCTGGTATCAAAGTATTCCGCAGTCGGTTGCGTCCGACTGCAACGTTTTAACTTGTTTCCTTAGATAATTTGCATGCAATTTTGTACATTTATTTTTATTATGTTGCACAGCTAAAGTGACTTCGCTGCTACAATTAAAATTGCCAATATCGTTGACCAACCTGAGTGCTACACGTCGTACCTTTTGCAGCTCACGTGAGAATGTAAGCGGTAAGGCTGCCCAAGCAACAACACCGGCAAAGGCAGCAAAACTATCTCAGGCGTTGTTTATCAATCGCACGCCACAACGCATATCTACTGTTAGCTCACTAATGTATGAGCAAGCAACGTACACCGCTGGTCGTCATACGGCGGAATCCTTCGTGCACCTGGCCTCGGGTACCGATAGAAGTGCCGACAGCCGAGAAGACGACTACTTTGCATCATATGGCGGTGCACGTGCCTTGCAACCTGTAAGCCAAACTAAAATTCCACAGGCAGCGTCGACAAGGACTCAAAGCAATGGCGGCGGCATCCTGAAGCAAAAGCTGCAGCGTGGCTGCAAAAAATTAAGTAAACTGCAGTTTAAGACTCTGTTTGCGAAGGAGACAACCATTCGGCGGGATAACATTGAGATCGATCGGTATGTAGAACAGTACGAAGCAGAGCGAGGCGTTGAGCAGCTGACGCAGGCCCATCAAGATGTTAAGTATACCGAAAATTTTGATAACAACATAAGTTCGGTGCATTTAACTAGGCAAGATACACTAAAAGAACAGAAAGAGTACGTCGACAAACATCAACGCAGCTGGACCGAGGCAAATACTATTGAGAGCGGCATGGAGGAGGCAATGTCAGACCCAGCTTCTTCTCTAACACCGCAATTAGTAGCAAGAAAGAAGACATGCATTGCTGTAACTAGGTTTGCCAAGGTGCGACAGCCGTCTCTACAGATGCCAGTAAATGAGGAAGAAAAAATGCATCAGCAGCAGAAGCAGATACGAGAGCAACCCATACGGCGGGCAGTGCGTCAGAATATGACGCGTTTGTTAAACTCCATACAGCGTGTGCAACAGCCCAGGAAAGCCGCAGACAAATGCACAGAAACTAATGACAAAGTAGGGAATTTATCTCAAATGCGCCAAGGCCTAGCAGGCGTGGAAATAGTTCGTACGCGTCTGCGTCGCTTTACATCAAGCGTTTATATGCAGCAGAGCGGGCCCAAGAGCTTTACGAGCAGCGAGACGCAGATTACTCAGCAGAAGGGCGAAGCAGCCAATGGACCAAAAGTTGAATTAGCGACAAGCGCTACATTTGGCGTGGGCATGGGCACACATTATGTGTGCACTATGCACAAACTAAAGGAGAAAATACAGCAGTTCTTTCAGCGTTCCGGGATCGAAAAGTCAGCTGCTATGCAGCTGGGCAACAAACCCAGCACCGTAGGTCACGAGCCCGCCGATATTGACAATGATGAGGAGCTGACAGCGACCTATCACCATAGCGATGAGAGCGAAAGAAGCGATGATAGCGCTGATGAGGCATTCAATCAACTAGATGTTTTTGAAAAATTTAAGCTTTCAACCCAAAATTTTAAGAAACGACCGTCATTAGCAACACTGGCAAGTCTGCAAACACACACAACAACAGCCTGGAGCAGTGAGTCAATGGAAGAGAATACGGATGCATTGGCAGCAGGAGAAGATGGCGTCGATTATCCGCGCGCGCTCATTCATCACCAGCACACGGATGCTAACGAGTCTACATTGGTAATAGCGATGACTACGAAACTGACGCCACTGTCATCAGCAGCAGCTAATAGACAGCAATGGGTGTCAAATGAGCAAATCATCGCTGGCTTTAAGAAGCAGCAACAGTTGCAAACTACGCATGCATCGGTCCCTTTAAACGTTTTGCCAGAGGCGGCTCATTACAAGCCGAATAAAATTGATATATTTGAAATCGACGACGGCGCCACTTCTGCCTTTGCTGATTTTGATGAGGCGCTGCGCAATGCGCCTGTCCTGCGAATAAGCGTCGTCAGTAGCTGCGACAGTGGCGAGGATACGGATGACAGCTTACGTGCGACTAAAAAACGCCTTCAAACGCCTCTCATTAAAAAGCAGCCTATCAAGGATGACGACAACAAGCAAGCGCATTATGCAGACCCAGATTCATATGGAGCTGATGGTGCAGAACGCGCACCATTGATTGCACCTCCACAGCCACCATTGCCACAGCGTCGACTACCACCCACCACAGAGGTACCTATTTACGATGTAGTGCCGCCGCCGTTGCCTAAAAACAAACTATTATTTACAATAGCAAAAACTCCAGTCACATCAACCGCAATAGCAACACCTTTAGCCGACGCTTTATCGAAGTTGCCGAACCGCAACAGTCCTACAACGCATCCGTCTAAGCCGCTGGTTAAAACTAGTTCTCTGCGGCTCACCTACAACGAGCCAATGCATTCCGGCGATGTGGGCAAGGTTAACGAGCTTATCTCACGCTTTGAGGGCAGACCGAGTCGCTGCCAACGACACCACAGTGAGGAGCTTACCGTATGCAGAGATAACGATAGTCAGGAGAAGCCGGGGGCAACTTTTAAACGTAAACCCATACCCGACACTGTTACCAAGCCTTTAACCTTTAACAGCAACAACAGTAGGTGCCAGAAATTAACTCGGAATCCGGATCAGTCGCAGGTTCTATCGCGAGATCAGCTGCACCTCATCTTGGACTGCCGAAATTCGAGCTGTAGTCGTAGCCACATTTTTTTACCTCTGCCTCACCCCATCAACAACAACAACAAGCGAAAAAAATTAACCCACAATATTGATCACAAGTGCTTCTAACACAGCTTTGGCATCTTGGTCGAATACGCATTCACATCTACAACTAGGGCGAAACAAACGAAACTTGATCACACGTGACAATGAAAATTTGTACAACTTTGACAACAATGCCGGTTCGTAACGCCTAATTCACTCACCCTGCCATCAGCAACCTATTCTTGTTACTTAAGTTTATTGCAGAGAGCACCTACTATTCCAAAAGTCCCCCAAGCAGCGGTTATGTGGTAAAGATTTGATTGGGGACTAACAACTACCAATGTCACCAACATGAACATAAATATAAAATCGACAGAAAAAGAAAGACCGAAAATAATAAATACATGTATTACCGATTAATTCAAAAGTAGAAAAAAATTAAACAGTAACTACATACATATAGAAACGTCTGGAGTTATGGCAACGCAAACACCAATACCTTTAAATTGAATACACACACGCTGCGGACAAAAAAAAAGGAAAATGTTTTGCGTTGTTAAACATTTAGCTGACAGCTTTAAACAATAACAAAAATTGAATTGGGATAAGCAGAGCAACAACAAAGCGTATGAAAGTGTTGTTGCTGAACTCGACGGCATACGCAAAGAATGCAGATAAGAAAGAAAATATGCAAAACTGTTCTTGTAATTTGCATTGGCTTATGCTGGGAGCAATTCATGTATACGAACATTGATCTGCCTATACCAAGCCCATACCAATTATAAAAACAAATAAGCAGCTAGAGCAGTCATGTCAAAACGATGCTTATGGAAGAGCCATCCCACCCAATCAGGGTGTCAAACTGAATCAGAACCAAAACCCGGAACAGCTAAGAACCAATTCAAATGGGGTACCGGTACCTGTACCGGAACCGATATTCTCAAAGGTTCTGAGAACCGGAACCTGCAACCAATATTATTTTGCACCGGTATAAATACCAGAACCAAAACGTCGTACCGGTACGGTTTCGGTTCTGAGTTTCTTATTTTTTTAATTTTCCGCATTGGCTGGCAACTGATTTTTACCGTTACTTGAATAATATTTCACATATACAACACAATAATGACGGCACTGTTCGCGTGATTTAAAAATATGCAAAGCGTGTGACAGTGGGACAAGTTTATAAATCTGATATAAGTTTAAATAGTACTTAGTTCATAAATTATCTCATAAAAGTCACAGCTTTTGTTATTTAATTCAACTATTGCAACCAGCCTCTAAAAATTATTTACACTTTTTTCTGTCTTTGGCTGCAACCGCCCACTGTGCACTTCATTGTGTGTTTTTTGTTAACGTAAACGAGTTGTTAATAATTTGTATGGCCTAAATTTATATGAGAAAAACGTTATACGGTGGCAACTCTTCGAATGAAACCAATGAGGTATTAATAAAAAATTTGTTAAAACTTTAAATGTGTATCTTAACAATAAAAAAATTTAATATAATTAAAAATAAATATAGTTTATTGAATTTGAGCTCTCAAGTTTTATACACCTCAAAAGTTTATATTTATTTTGTCATGAAATGCAAACAAGTCCCACAAAAAAAAAATAACAAGTAGGCCTTTTAAATGTTTATAATCCATGAAAAAAAATTGTTGTACCGGTACGGAACCGGTACATAACCGATATAAACTGGCACCAGAACCCGAACCGGGAACCTATAACCTAGAAAAAATAGAAAAAAACACACAAAAGGGGCTGCTCACACTTACACTACTAAACTTTAATTGCTACACTGCGACACCACGAAAAATTCGCAGCAAGCGCTGACGTCACTGTATGCGTGATTATATTTTTTGAAAATTACAAAGTAATGGAGCTAAAAAATATGTCCAAAGCGTGTGACAGTGGGACAAGGATATAAATTTGACATTGTTTTTTTATAGTACATAGTTCATGAATTATCTCATAAAAGTCATAGCTATTGTTATTTATTTCAACTACAGCAACCAATACCTAAATAAAACATTCCATGTCATAATTCAATTACATATTATTTACACTTGTTTGCTGTCTTTGGCTGCAACCGCCCACTGTGCACTTCATTGTGTAAAACTCACTCGTTTTGTTCATAATTTGTATGTCCTAAATTTGTATAAGAAAATCGTTATACGGTGACAAGTCTTTGTACTTTTGCTGTTGATTTCAAGAAAAACGGTTGATAGTTTTAGTTAGCGTCAGCGTTTGTTTTGATATTTGTCAAGTGCAAATCGACTAATTTTTTTGAATGCAAAAAAATTTTACAACAGGATCATGTCTTCCAGGAAGTTCCTAATTATAATTTAATTGAATTTAAATCTAGCATTTCCATTCACAAATGTGTATTTAGAGCAAAAAATGTGAGTCTCGAAATTATGAACAACCTAGGAATAGTGAACATGCCTTGCTATAATTAATTCACTATATCCAGACACGACTGTATATTGTCAAATTTTGAATTACTGTTGTTAATATTTGTGATTGTAGTGCGAATTCGTTAAGATTGGAAAATATCAATGTCATTGTGTGCGGGCAGACAGGTTTTCTTTAACTTATTTATGTTTGGCAAAATTAAGTGAATAGTCGGACGTTTGCTTGTTTCAAGTTTCTTTTTTAACATTTTGAAAAACTTCTAACAAGCGTATAATAAAACCTAAATCATTTATATTGATGCTTTCAATTCTGGATATCTTGTTTTTATCTTTTAGCATAGTGGTTAAGTCAATCCAATTAATTACAACTGATTTCAGCAAATATATACCGTATCCCCGCGAGTGGGGCAAAGGCTTTTTAAAGAAAATCCTAAGAAAGAATTCAGTCCTGACTTTTTAAAATATTTGACAAGCTTTTTACAAACAGTGACCATAATCCCTATCTCTGGAACAGCATCGATAGCATTTCCAACAGCGTTGTTTAGCAGATGATTGATGCAATGGATTTTCTCAAAATCGCTAAAAGCTTGAATCATATTGGACCCACGATCTGTTACAATAATGGGACTATCCTCTTCAAGATTGCATCCGAAGTCCGCCAATATATCATCTGTTTTCGCCCGAATATTTATACCTAGATATTGAAAACAACATTAAATTCTAATGTTATATTTGTAGATAAGATTAACAAGCCTGTGCAGGACGTTTCTCTCATTGATTTCATCGCCATTAGACGGTTAACCAGAACTCCTTTCTCTATATAGTGAACAGTACAGGACAAATACGACGACTTTAAAAAATTGTCAGTCCATATGTCACTTGTAATGGCATAAAAAACGTTGCTCCAACATTGATTAAAAATGAAGCCAACTTTTTAAGGCCGGAGTCGTCGATAATTTTAAATGGACGACAGTTCTCAACAGCTACACCCTCCTCTTTTGTTGCTGGATTCACATCAATTGGGGAAGCTTTGCTAAATTTACTAACATTCACTTTATAACATTTGTGCTTCACCAGGTGTTAGATGTTCTGCCTGTAAACTTACAACACGTAAGAAGGCTCTAGTCGAGATTTCCCGACTAGGAGATACCCCGAACCCTATACTTAACGCGTACAGTCATTGTCTGTATGCATCTGTGACTAAACTTCAATCTTCGATATCTCTGTTGTTTCTCAACCGGTTTCGATGAAATTTTCGCAGATTTTCATTATTTTGCAACAAGACTCTAAAACGTGTTTCACATTTTCGATATTCGATATTTTTATGTTATCGATCACATGTGTATATTGGAAACGAAAATAGTTATCGAAAATCGGAAACAAACTTCTACTGCCTAGGACTTAGATGGGGCTGCAGGGGTGGTTAACATCGCCAGCTATCATTTTATCAAATTTGGTTACTTTAGCTAAAAAATTATGGAAGATAACTGAACAACTACAAATTTAAAAGGTGGGCGGCAGAGGTGGGTGTGGTATATTAATTTTTGAATCCAATCTTTTTAACTGTCACTATCTATATTTCGACCAAGTTTGGTGGCTCTAGCTCAAAAACGGTTAGAAACATAGCCGATTCTGATTTTATAAGGCGGGTGGCTTGGGTGGACGTGGCATCCAAAATTTTTATGCAGATCTTTGATAGATGTCACCATCTATCTTGCTGACAAATTTGGAGGCTCTGGCTTAAAAGCTGTAAGAGATATCGAAATTTCAGATTTTAAATGGTCGGCGGCAGAGGTGGGCGTGACATTCAAATTGTTAATGCAGTTTCTTGGAAAAATGCATTACCTATCTTGACACAAAATTTGGTGGCTCTGGCCCAAAATATGTGAAAACTATAGGCGTTTCCAGGCTTAAGGAACAGGGAGGTTGGGGGCGGAAGGAGTGGGCGTGGCATCCAAAATGTTGATGAATTTTTTGGGTACCCAGCCTCCTAGAAATCGTGGCACCCCAATCTTACCACTTTATCTGTCGCGCCTATAGACAAACATAATTGCAAATTTTCAAGTCTCTAGCTTTACGGGTGTCGAAAAAAGTTGCGTTCAGACACTATGACGGGCATTGCACAAAACCAATATATAGTATATATATATATAGTATCAAAGTATAATGACTGAACTTAGATAAATGGTTGGTGGGGTTTCTAGTCTTTATAAATTCTTAAAAATAAAAATCTTCATTAATAAGGTGACTTTGTAATATATTTCATCTATACTAATATTATAAAGAAGAAAGATTTGATTGTTTGTTTGTTTGTATTGAATAGGCTTCGAAACTACTGGACCGATTCTCTTACCCCTAGAAGCCGAAAATATCCCTGATGAACATACGCTACTTTTTACCGTGGAAAAATGCTTCATTTCATTAATAGTAGTAAGCTTTTTGGTTTTCTCAAAGCCAAAGTTACCTTTCTTGAGTCAACTATTCGCCTAACGATGATTGTATTGACATTTATACATCGAGACTTGACATCGACAGTTTAGCGAATAATTTAGTATTAGTTGATGTATTATTAATTTTTTCTTTTATCATTTTAAGATGCCAAAAAGATCAAGATGTCAACTTTCTAGAAAAAGTTCACAGGCTAGGGCAATAAAAATACGTCGTGATGGAGAATCTTTTTTAAATGGATACACCAACCGTGCGAAGCCGGGCCAGGCAGCTCTTTAATTATAAACTCATTCCTTAGTTAATTGAAACATAAAATATTCAAAATGTTGAAACTTAAACATATTAAAAATATTCAAACAGTAATTTTGACTGGTGTTAATGGCTCTGTGTAGGCAAAGAAAAGTTTTGTATAATTTAAACGGAATTTATATGACCCTTCCAGCTCTACATGAAGAAAGTTCAAATTATAAGTAGATACAACTTTATTATTTATTTTTTATTTATTATTAAAAACTAATTCTTTAAGGCCCAATTTCTCAATGTTCAGTTAAACTTTGAATAAGTTAACTTCAGAATAACTTTTATGCCCGAGCTATACTGATTTGGTTTTCTCAAAGCCAAAGTAACCTATCATCGGTACATCACTATCGCCGATTGGTGCTGCCAACCTTAACGGGGATTCAGCTGTTGTTTTGGTTTTGTTTTTGCCTGTGACTCCTAAACTGCTACATGTTGCACATCAAAATGTATATATAAAACTTTCCATGAGCCCTGTTGTAAACGGCAACGAGGGAAAAACATTTAAGTTGTTGTGGAGCTTGTGTTTGTGGACCTAGAAGTTGAGTCTTCTAAGCATTTGAAAATTTGATTCATAAAAAAAAATAAGCAATGCAAGTGTCAGCTTGAGTCAGCTGTTCGCCTTACGATGATTGTATTGATATTTATATATCGTTACTTAGCATCGGTATAAGTAGTAACCGGACCTCCATGCATCGGATAAGTGAGTGCTAACCGAACATTGAGAAACTCAAATTCGACTAAGCTTAGAATAAGTTGACTAACCGGACATTGAAAATTTGGGCCTAAGTGGTGTAAAAATACTTATGCCAATGAGTGTATATACTTTTTTTTTTTTAATAATAAATACTATAATTAGTAGCCTAGCACTCGGTCATATACCGAGTACTTAGAGTATAGCTAGGGTGATCTTCATCCCCAAAGCAGGGAAGACAGATATTACCAACCCAAAGTCCTTGAGCTTAACATTGTTTTTGTTGAAAACGTGGAAAAAGCTGAGGGACTGCAACATTAGGAGTACTTTGCTAACACAGAGTACGCTGCAAGCAACCCAGCATGCATATAGAGCAGGCCGATCTACGGATACGGCACTTTATGAACTGCACTGCACTTTGCGTTCGGCAGTAATAAACAAAGAAGTAGCAGTTTGCGCATTTTTAGATATAGAGGGCCTTTGACAATGTCAGGGCTGCTCTAAGTAGAAGAAGCTTAGACAGAACAACTAGTAGATGAATTTCATCCCTACTAAGATCCATCTATACAAGACAGTACCGTAACAGTTACAATAACAAGAGGCTGTCCACAAGGGGGGATTCTATCACCACTCCTATGGAGTATTTTAGTAGATGAACTATTAAGCAGACTTGCGAGCAGGGGTAACCAATGTCAGGGCTATGCTGATGACGTTGTGATAATAGCACGGGGCAGGTATGAAGAGACTCTCTGTGACATTGTCCAACTGGGACTTAGGATCACAAATGAATGGTGTATGGAGGTAGGTCTCAAACTAAATCCTACAAAAACCATCATTGTTCCATTTACCAGAAGATACAAGTTACAGAGAATGAGGGATATTAAGCTCGCAGGGAGTCCAATAGAAACAAGCAACGAAGTCAAATACCTTGGGGTCAAATTTGACAGTAAATTAAATTTTACCACCCATATTACAAATACGATTTTAAAGTGCTGCACTCTACTCATGTCGTAGAATAGCCGGGAAATCATTGGGCGCCTCGCCAAAAATAATGAGATGGCTATACCTAATGGTAGTAATTAAATTAATAATAATCAATTGCATGGGGGGACAAGGCACAGCAAATCACTGTTCAGAAACAACTACATAAGTTTTAAAGAATGGCCGGTGTAGGAATTACGGGAGCGATAAGGACCTGTCCCACATCAGCGCTAAAGGTTCTGTTGGTGATCACACCACTCCATCATACAATTAGGCTACAACAGAAAGCAACCCTATCAAGAATGTCGGAAGGTGTGCGGACCTTTATCTGAAGCATAACTAGCGGAACAGAGACATAGCTATTCTATCCGATAGTCAAGCAGCAATTATGGCAATCAGTAGGACCGAAATCAGGTCGAAAATAGTTCGCGAGGTACGAACCAAGCTAGACACTCTGGGGTCACACAATAGGCTAGCCCTAAGGTGGGTCCCGTGACATGTTGATATAGCAGGAAATAAAGAGGCAGACAAGCAAGCAGGATTGGGGGCGGCTACACCCCTCATAGGGCCTGAGCCGTACTGTGGGATAGAAAGTAGCACTATACTACAGGAACTTAGGAATGAAGATAGACTCTTGCGTAAAATGAGCTAGGCAAGGACACCAGGACTCAGGCAAGCCAGGTTTCTCTTAGATAGCTTCAATCTGAAACGATTTAAGCAAGTTATAGCTATAGGAAAGAATAGACTTAGGGTACTCACCGGTCTTTTGACAGGACATTGTAGACTAAGGGGTCACCTAGCCAAACTAGGAATAGCTAGTAGCGGCACATGCAGGTTCTGTGACATGGAAGGGGAATCCTCCTTGCACATTAGCAGAATGGATGGCAGTAGCAAGAAAAAGAAGTAGTTTTCTAGGGAAACACGTCATCCAAATTAGTGACTTGGATACCATCGGTCCAGCAAAAATACTAGCTTTTATGCAGGAACTGGGTCTGATGGAAGAGCTATAAGCCAAGAAGGGGGCACAATAGATCTCTCAGGTCGCAGTGCAGTCACCCCCAACACAATAATAATAATAATGAACAAAACAAAATAAGGCATAACTTTGTGATTTTTTTGCGGCGACTTGAATAATGTAATTATATTAAATGTATGTCTGAAAAAATTTTCATTGAAAAATATTTGTGGTGTTCAACAGCTCCGTTTTAGCGTTTCATGTTTCATAGTCGAAACGCTTTTCAATGCGTTTCAATATGTTTCAATGCGTTACACATTTCCGGTGACTGCGCTTCTGCTGCCTGGATTAAGAAAAAATTCCATTTCAAAATAAAATTAAAAACTTTTCCTGCGTACCTGTTGAAGAAATAATGTTCAAATTTTCAAAAGGATAGGTTCAGTAGATTTTAAGTCCTAATGTTCACGAACTTCAAAAATTACATTTTCGGGAAAATCGATTTTTATGCGACGCGCTGGACGCTTCTACACTATCATTTCCACGTTTTGGATATCACGGCCGGTTGTTTGAAACGCTGTAGCTCTGTTAGTTTTACTCGGAGTTAAAATTTGTATACAATATTCTCAACATATTGTTCATTCATTAAAATTCTTAAATTGTTTCGATATCTCTTTTTTGTCGGTACGTAATGAACTGTGAACCACTGTACTCAAGCATTTGTACAACTGAACAATTTCACCCTATTCACCTTCCATACAGTTTTGATTTATCAAGATATTATATGTGGATGGAAGAAGTGAGCGTGGCCCAAAAATATTAAACCCTTCGATGAGTGACAATTCTGAACTTCACGGCCGTGTGACAAGATCCGTAGGGACCTTTTTTGAAAATTATGGTTTTTTCATGAAACATTTTTTTTTTTAATTTCTTATTTTTGTGTTTTTATTGTTTATAACTAAATACTACATACTAAAATACAATTTTTAAATTTAATTTTTTTTCTCTCCATTTTTCTTAATTTTAATTGAAAGAACCAATTATTTACTACTTTCAATAAAACCTCAATAACTCCTAAACTAATGATCGGATTTTTAAACGATGCGCAACAAAATTCTATTGGACTACATGGTAACTTTTTTGGGGGGTTGTAGTGGCTGAAATAGGAGTAATTTCAGTTTGAAAATGCAAAAAGGTCCCTAGGGACCTTCTCACTCATCGAAGGGTTAATGTTTAATGATTTTGAATGTATTTAAAACCCTGATTTGGTGTCTTTATCTCAAAAGCTATGGAAGATATAAGCATTACCGATTTCAAGGTGCAGGGTGCTGGGGGTGAAAGGGGTGGGTGTGGGTGTGGCATCAAAGGTTTTGATGCAGCTTTTCAATAACGCTTTCCAGCTTTCTTCTTGACAAATTTGGTAACTCCAGCTACTCTCGATTATATCGATTTTCAGCCCCCAAGTGCCAGTAAAGGTTTTAAGTCTTTAGCTATAAGGGTGTCGAAAAAAGTTCATGCAGACGGACGGACAGTACATAACCAATATACTCGTTTCCTTCGGTATTAAATTATAACAAAGCCAAAATACTCTTGAGCTTCGGTATCAAAGTATAAGAAAATGGAAATACAGCACGGAATGGGAGACACATCCCAATTTAAACAAGTACTTTAGAAATGAATCGGATAAATGAAGCGCATATTACAAAGCACATGCTGTTGCAAGTCAGTCAGCATTTATTTTTCAAATAGTATGCAGCGACGCACAAGCACTTGTGCTATATGTACACATTTTAAGCGAGCCAAAAGTGTACAGTGTTGTAAAGATTATTGTGTCGCTTTTTAAATTGATCCTTTTCTTAAAGTATCAAAAAATACTCTTTCCAAGAGCACTAAATAAGCAAACCTGCTCACTTTTACTAATCTGCAATAACGTGCAAAGAGACAAAAGCAGATTTTGTCAGAAGTCATGACTATCGTATCTTTTTAAACCTGTCTGGCAGCGCCGAGTACCATATGGAAAACTGTCTGAAAGTCAAAAAACGCAATATTTTTACATCATAAAAGATAAATGTTGTATAAATTTCGAGTTTTTCTTCTACATTCTGCAAAATTCCAGTATATGTAAGGACCACGGTTTGGACAAAGTAACTTAATTTAATATAACTTTTTAGTTCAGTAAAAAATCGCGCGATTTTCAAAAAAAATATTTTTTCATGTGCGCCAAACTTTAATGAGTTTACGTTCTGAATAGTTAAAATCAGAGAAACCGAACCGTGTGGAACCGGTTTTCTGCGGGTTTCACGCTGTCTGGAACTGAACCCTGATCAGAACCCAAACACCGTATAGGAATCGTGAACCGAACCGGTTCCATTTTTATTTAAGGGTTCGATCCAAAACAAAAATATATGCCTAATATTTGAATGTTACTTTGTCTAAATTGGAATTTCCATGTGTTACTCAGTAATGAAAAATAACACTTACAGATATTCATACATACATACATATGTTTACTGTAAATGGAAATGTTTTTTTTAGTTTTTTTTTTTTCTCATTAATTCTAAACGGGTGTTTGCAGTAAATTGTTTAGAAACAGATCTTCACATTTTGTTACAACTAAATGTACATTCATGCATAGATTTTTATACCCCGAACCCATGAAATGGGTAAAAGGGGTAAAATGGTTTTGTGCAAAAGTATGTAACAGGCAGAAGGAAGCATCTCCGACCCTATAAAGTATATATATTCTTGATCAGCATCAACAGCCGAGTCGATAGAGCCATGTCCGTCCGTCTGTCTGTCCGTCTGTATAAACGCGTCGATCTCAGAGACTACAAGAGCTAGAGACCTCAGATTTGGAATATAAGTTCTCATATACCATAAGCAGAACAAGTTTGTTTCAAATTATCGACAACTATTCTGGTTTCCGATATACACATCGAATTTGGAAAATGTAAAAATGTGGGTTTAAATAATGGGTAACGATAGAACTTTTCTGAAAATATCATCAAAATCAGTTGAGAAACACCAGAGATATCGAAAATTAAAGTTTAGTCACAGATGCATTCAGACAATGAATGTACGCGTTAAGTATAAGGCTCGGGGTATCTCCTAGTCGGGAAATCTCGACTAGAGCCTTCTTACTTGTTTTTCATGAATTTGTGGTCGAGCTTTGAGCTTCATGCCGAGCGCACACAGCCTGTTTGCAAAATGCATGTATTAGCTTAGTTTGTGTGCCAGTCTGACGCCAATTACAAAAAATAATTCCGGCGGCTGTATAGAACTATAAAGTTAAATATGAGTGAATATAAAACAGTGATGTCGCCACCCATAACTCCCATACCTACTTTGTTTCTGTAATGGCTCTCAGGCATAGGCGAGCACTTTGTGTATACATAAACTGCTCGTTCCATAAGCAATGCAAAGTACAAGAAAAAGTTTTTGTTTATTCTTATTTTTGTTCGTCACTTCACTGCCTATGTTCAGCAGTAAAGTAACGGATTTTTCATATATTTGTTGTTGGGCAACGAATTTTCAAGGAATTTTTTGGTTTTTTGGCAGACGAGACTGCACTAAAAATAAGTGTGTTTAACAATCAGTTTACGCACATGGGCATTATTATTACTTTTTCTTGTCGTTCAAATGTATATACAAATATTTGCAGTGATACCTGCCTTACTTGTTTTAGTGAATTTTCTTTATTAGTATTGCGATAGCTCTTCCATAAGCATTGTTTTGACATCACTGATTCAAAGTATGTATTAGGTTGTTGTTGCTAACTCGCTCGCGCACAAGTTGCCATTAAGGCGACACTTGTTAAAATTTCGCAGAAAAAATTTGTTGTACGTTTTTTGAGTTATCCCTTTTTGTCATTTATTGGCATTAAAGAAATTAACGTTGTTGGACAATGACTTCCAATGTTTTTTATTTTCTTCCTCGACGAACCCGGGTTTGGAATCGAACCCTGGGTTCCAAAATATTCAGAACCCGGTTTTGAAACCTCTGCGAATTTTTAACCTAGTGTTCGGAACCCGAACCGAACCCACGCTGTTTTTCAGGGGTTTGCAGCTCTGGTTAAAATAGGTTTAAAATGATTTTTTTACTCTTTATTATTAAAAGCAACTTTTTGAAGAAAATTAAAATAACGCTATTTGAGTACATTTTATTTTTAATATATAAACAAGAATAATTAAAAAAAATTTTTATTTTGATATTCCAAATGCTAAATATAATATTAATTTTCAGTTTCTCTTTTGTTTAAGTCAAGCTTAAAAAACACCAGATATTGCACTCAGAAAAGTTCACTGAGAGAGTGATGTGTACTCAGAAGAGTGCAATAACGCCTGCAGGTGCTATTGCACCAGGCGTTGTTGCATTCACCCCATTTTCTATATTATAAGTCGGGTTGCAGGGGCAGGCGTGGCCTGCAACTTTTGATGCAGAGCTTTTTCTCTATTGACATTTTGTTTTTAACGGTGTTCTTAATTTAAGAAAACTTTGGTTTGCCAGCAATTGTGGCGTGATATATTAAGTTGTTAAAATGTAAATTTTAAATAAATAAAATGAGTGGGATATACATCCAAAATAGATAGCATTATTACAACATACTGTTAATAATACAAATTTTTGTGTTTTATTTAAATTTTGTAATATACATACATACTATATATGTTACAATACAAATTATTTAAAATAAAAACAAAAATAATCCCGCTTCAAAAGCACATAAAGGCACTGAAATTCGAAAAATAAATAAATATAAATTGTATAAGCGCTAGCCACTTATCTATTTGAAAGTCATCAGATATTGACTGGATGATAATAGGACCACCCCGGAAACAATTTTGAACTGAAAATGATTTTTTAAAATCAGTTCACAATTGGCAAAACAATCTAATGAAAACGTTGCTGTTGGAAGAACCCTACTGCGGAATACTCAGTTACAAGTTTAAAGCCGGGAATTAAGGGTCTGTTTGCAAAATTTGACTACAGGGGTGGCAGATGGTTTGATACACATCTTAAAGGGACATTGCTTAAAACTTGCCACCAAATTTTGTGACTCTAGCTTTTAAAAAGCGGCGAGGCGAATGGGGGTGGAAGGAGTGGGTGTGGCATCCAAAATTTTGTTGAAGTTTTTTTGGGAAACGTCATTGCCTTTCTTGGGTTCGTGGTTCCAAAATTTTTTAAGCAGTTTTATTGAGGGACGCGACTCGCTATCGTCTTGACAAATTTAATAACTCTAGCTGTAAGAATGTGAGAAATTTATGCTTTTATCGATTAAATCGATTTCCCAGTCCCCTTGTAGACGTAGCACCCCAATCTTGACACTTTATATAACCCGCCCATAGAAAAACATAATTGCAACGTTCCAAGTCTCTAGCCTTACGGTCGTCGAAATTTTTTTTTTACAAATTATGCTTTCATTTGTCCCACAGTGGAATACTTTCGCAATAGTTCGCTATCATTTGTGGTGTTCAACAGCTCCGTTTCAGCGTTTCAGATTTTATAGTCGAAACGCTTAGCTCGTGAAAGGCATTTTGCGTTCCAATGCACTACACATTTGCGGTGACTACGCTTCTGCTGCCTGGATGAAGAAAAAATTCCATTTAAAAGCTTTAAATAGATGTTTGGGACTCTTGCGCTTCTAAATAGTTGTAGATTCTACAGTTATAAATTAGATAATTACTGGTTTATTTTATCAAACAAAACCAGTTTAAATTACTTTTGTTTGCGGCGGCTATTAATCAGAAGTTTTCATGCTTTTTTGCACAAAAATACACCACATATACTAAACATCGATAGCAAATATGGCTTAAATATCGTGCTTTTCCCATCTTTTCTTTGATGAAACATGAAACACTTATCGTATACATAGGCTGGGGTGTTTCAGCGTTTCAATAAATTTTTCTATGCAAGTTGTTTTTGCGGGACGTTTCAACTATGAAACATGAAACGAGATGTTGAACACCCTCAGAGATTAACTAAAGCAGAGATGTCAAGCCTCATTGCTCCCATACCTCCTTTGTTTTCGTAATTTTTTGTAGGCATAGGCCAGCACAAGATATACTTAACATAAAAACAAGTAAGAAGGCTCTAGTCGAGATTTCCCGACTAGGAGATACCCCGAACCCCATACTTAACGCGTAAAGTCATTGTCTGTATGCATCTGTGACCTAAACTTCAATTTTCGATATCTCTGGTGTTTCTCAACCGATTTCGATAAAATTTTACAGATTTCCACTATTTTGAATCAAGTTTCTAAAACGTGTTTCAGATTTTCGGTATTCGACATTTTTATTTTATCGATCATATGTGTATATCGGAAACGAAAATTTGTACTTGCATTTGTAAATATATACAACAATACACTTACATATCTATGTACATACATATGTGCATTTGCAGCACCAACCAAAGTTACAAATGTCAGCTCTAAAATTATATCAAAACAACGGCAAATGGTAAATCAAAAATAAAATTTCTTGTGCTTCTATGTAAGTGTTTGTGTGTTACGTTTTGTCTGAGTTTGATAATAAGCAAGTAGGTAAAACCACCCCCATAACATATTCTGGTGTGCAAAATTTTTCTTGACGCACCAAGTTTGGTTTAAATTGATTAGTTTTAAATCAATGGCATCAAAAAAAATTAGCAGTGCGAGCCCAACAACAACACTTACAACAATAACAAACGCTACTTGGGTCGTAAATCAATTGCCAAAGGCATACAAATCTGAAAAAACAAAATTGTTCACTGTGCGAAGCGATACATGTACATAAAATTATGAAATTTAAATTTTCAAGCGCATTATTCACTTATTTGTGTATGCACTTATTCATTAAGAAGCGGAAATCCGTTTCTTTTTTGCAAGTGTACGAACCTTTTTTTTATGACTTTGCTTGTGCGACGCGAAGGCGTCACTGCGCATTTGTTTTGTTTTTGAAGACTCGCTCGCGATCAAACCCTCAGCTTGTGCGACAATCAGGCGGCAGTAGTGGAATGAGTCATGTGCTTTATTTTCGGACCTAAGTGTATGGCAGGTCCTCGAAGGAGTTGTCCAAAATAAAAATGCTTTCTTAGTGCTCACTTTCTACCTGAATGGAATATTTTGTGAAAATATCAGCCTTCTACTTAGCTCTTTTCGTTCAGGCTGTGGTAATGTCGACAATCAGGACAAACTCTTTTATACACTGCTGGCCTTAGGTTAGACAAACTACATTTATTTTTAAACAAACTGTTCTATTTACTATCTGGCATGTTTATAGTGGTCCCAAATATTTTTTTTTATCAAAGTTCGAATCTTGTTCGAAAAATATCTGCTCTTATTTGGTTGATTTGCGAAAGCATAACTGTAAGTTCGAAGACTCTAGAAATTTCCATGCAATCAAGTTTACTTTCGGTTGGTCATTGAAATAGACGCACTTCACGTTTCTAAGTATTGTGTCAACAAGTGCAACTTTTCTGATTAAATGAAAACTAAGAAATCAATTGTTTTCGACCGATATTTGGAAAAAAAAAAGGGGGAAAAGCTACTATATTGAGCTTATTAGAACGTCAGAGAATAGACTTTTTCAACTCACAAGGACTATCGAATCGAAATATTGCCAAACAGATAAATCGCAGCTTCAGAACTGTTGACAGATATTTGAAAGATCCGAAGGCACATGGAGAAGGGCAAAATAAAGCACTAACTTCACGAGACAAACGTAAAATTTTTCAAATTGCTTCCAATTCGACTAAGTCAGCAGCTAAAATTAAGGAACTAGCCGGTGTAAACGCAAGCCTTTCAACTGTTCAGCGTACAATCCGAAATGCAACACATCTTAAGCGTCTAAAAATAAAAAGAAAACCACCTCTGGGTGCTAACCGCAAGGAAAAACGGCTTGAATATGCGAATCTGACACTCGACTTAATGATTGGCGTTCAGTTGTCTTTACAGATGAAAAACGTTTTAATTTAGGTGGTCCTGATGGCTTTCAATACAATTTCCATAATTTGCGAAAAGACGAGTTGTATTTAAGCCGCCATCACAGCCAAGAAGGTGGAGTTATGGTGTGGGGTGCCATCACATTTTATGGAACGATTGACTTAATTTTTATTGATCAGAAGATGAACGGTGAGCGCTTCAAAACAATGTTGGAGTCCGTATTTCCTAAACTTAATGATCTCTTCGGACCAATACCATGGATTTTTCAACAAGACAATGCTCCTACCTATTCATAACTCTCAAGTTGTAAAGTCGAGTCAAAATGTTAATACCATGACTTGGCCACCATATTCTCCAGACCTCAACGGAATTGAAAATGTTTGGGGCTGGCTTACACGTAAAGTATATGAAGGAGGAAAGCAATACGAAGGATAAGGAAACATTAACTTGCTTAGAGCGAAATTTCTTTGAGCTACATAGATTCCCTGTATCATTCTATGAAGGACCGGATATATGAAGTTATTACGAACAAAGGAGGCAGTACTCATTACTGAAATTATTGTTATTTTTTTTTTCTAATAAGTCAAATAGTTAGTTTAAGTGCGTCTATTCTAGTGACCAAGAAAAAAGTGCTTTTATTTTATATAGCTTTAAGAAAATGTATAAAAACAGAATTTTGTTAAATTTGTATAACCTTCTGAATAATATACTTGAAGAATCATTGAATACCCATCGTTCTTACATTTTAGCTTTTTTTAATTGTATTTTGAAAAAAAGTTATTTAATACTTTGTAATGCAAGTAAAGGTGTGTCTAACCCATTGTCCGGCAACAACAACTTACATAGAAAATATTCTTGAAACCATGAAACACCCCAGCCTATGTATGTATATAAATATTGTTTCGTGTTTCATGAAAGTGAAGATAAGAAGAGCACGATATTTAATCGATATTTGCAATCGATGCATCGCGATGTTCAGTATTTTTCAGTATATTTGGTGTATTTTTGTGCAAAGAAGTGTGAAAACAACTGATTAATGGCCGCCTCAAACAAAAGCAATTTAAATTGGTTTTGTTTGATAAAATAAACTAGTAATTATCTCATTTATAACTGTAGAATCAACTACTATTAAGAAGCGCAAGACTCCCAAACATATATTTAAAGCTTTTAAATGGCATTTTTTCTTAATCCAGGCAGCTGTAGCGCAGTCACCGAAAATATGAAACGCATTGAGACGCAAAATGCCGTTCACGAGCTATGCTTTTCATCCATGAAACATGAAACGATGAAACGGAACTGTTGAACACCGCTACAATGAGGGTGTTCAGCAGCTCGTTTCATTGTTTCATGTTTCATAGTTAAAGCGTATGGCAACAACAACTTACATACAAAAATTTCTTGAAACGATGAAACACTCCAGCCTATGTATACAAAAAGTGTTTCATGTTTTATGAAAGTAAAGATGGGAAGCGCACGATATTTAGAGGTTAGGTGGGTTTGAAAACTTCAAAAAAATGATATATTTTGGCTTTAAATAGTACAATATGTTTATAATATTCACCCAAAATTTCAAATCGATCCGAGCAAAATTCTAAGCGATAGACCCTTCAGAAGTTCCGCCCATTAGGCCATTGTCAGTGCAATGTGAAACTTTAAACGCGTTTATCTTAAAACTTAATTTTAAAAGTCGGTGGACACGATTCCTCGAAAAGTTATGAACCGATTTGGTTCAAATTTTGCACACATCTTTGCAATAACATTTTTAAGTCATTAAACGAAAGACTTTTTTTTATTTTTATTACAACTAATTTTTTCGAGACAATATATGTATGGCGAAAATTAGACCAAAAAAGGTCTCATAGCATATTGGTTTTGTGCAATGCCCGTCATGGTGTCTGTCCGTCTGTATGAACGCAACTATTTTCGACACTCATAAAGCTAGAGACTTGAATCTTTGCAATTATGTTTGTGAATGGGCTAGTCAAATAAAGTGTCAAGATTGGGGTGCCACGCCTACTAGGAGGCTGGGAAATCGATAAATTCGATAACTGAAAACCGATAAAACCAAATATTTCTCACATTCTTACAGCTAGAGTTACCAAAATTTGCACGCAGATAGCTAGCCATGTCCCTAAAAAAACTGCATCAAAATTTTGGATGCCACGCCCCCTGATTCCGCACCCATCCCCCCTTCTACTTGAAATTGGAAACGCCTATTGTTTTCACATTTTTTGAGCTAGTCACCAAATTTGGTAGGAAGATATATGGTGACATCTACAAAAGGTCTGCATCAAAAATTAGGATGCCACGCCCACCTCTGCCGCCCACTATTTAAAATCGGAAATTTCGATATCTCTAATAGTTTTTAAGCTAGAGCCCGTTAATTGGGTAGAAAGATAGAAGGCAACATCTACCAAAGATCTGCATCAAAATTTTGGATGCCACGCCCACCAAAGCCACCCGCCTTATAAAATCGGAATCGGCTATATCTTTAACAGTTTTTGAGCTAGAGCCACCAAACTTGGTAGGAAGATAGATAGTGACAGTTAAAAACATTTGATTCAAAAATTTGGATGCCACGCCTACCTCTGCCGCCCACCTTTTAAATTTGGGAGTTAAGTTATCTTCCACAGTTTTTGAGCTAAAGTCACCAAATTTGGTAACATGATAGCTGGCGATGTTTACCACATGGCCCACTCCCTTCGCCACTGCATTCCCCCTTATCAACCGTTCTTTTACCGGTATCAAAGTATTCCGCAGTCGGTTGCGTCCGACTGCAACGTTTTTACTTGTTTTTTTCAAAGTCTGTGAAAAATTCAAATTTTACTCTTTTTTTTCCTTCGTTCGATAACGATAATGCTTTGGTTTTTTGATTTACGATTAACCAATCACGAGATATCCTGTCCACGGCGAGAGCTTTTTTTTTTTACACGTCAAGGGAGATGAGGTACCGACGGCTGAGTTTTCGGCATTTTCAAATGAAATTTTGAGAACATAATGTTTAAATATGTATCTTTGATATGCTGAATTTATAAAATAAAAATATTATTTTATATAGTTAAAAAAAATAAGAAAAAATACGCCTTATTTGTAACCTCTAAAACCCACCTAACCTCTTAAGCGATATTTGCTATCGATGCATCACGATGTTCAGTATTTTTCAGTATATTTGGTGTATTTTTGTTCAAAAAAGTATGAAAGCATCTGATTGATGGCCGCCGCAAACAAAAGTAATTTAAACTGGTTTTGTTTGATAAAGTGAACCAGTAATCATCTCATTTATAACTGTGGAATAAATAAATATTTAGAAGCGCAAGACTCCAAAACATATATTTAAAGCTTTTAAATTGCATATTTTCTTAATCCAGGCAGCAGAAGAGCAGTCACCGCAAATGTGTAACGCAAAATGCCGTTCACATCTAAAAATGTTAAAAGCATGTAATTGAGCCACTAAATTAAGCAACGAGCTCTTCCCACCTAAAATTTCCCTAATAACTTGCTCTGATGAAGCATCGAATAGCATATATTTAACACTTTTAAATGACATTTGTCTTAATCCAGGCAGTATAAGCGCAGTAAATAGTAACAGTGACGAAAATTGAAGCAAAGGAAATGTTGGCAAACAACAGCTGACTGCACAAATATGAAACGCATTGAATCGCGTAAACATTTTTTTTCGATATCTTATACCCCGATTCCACTAGGCTTCATTTATCATAACAGCGAAGTCGGTAATGCAGGTTGTTCCACTATCAATCCAACTGAAACTCCGTAAAATTTTAACAGAAATCCGATTCAAAAGCCGCTGACAGCTGATTGATTTTCTGTTATGTTCAATTTGGCACTGTCCATAACCAAATATCGCGATAGAAATATCGGTAAGAAATTTGGTATTTTGGTTGGTTTCAGCACTGTTAAGCTCCTCTGTTAACGAAAGATGAGCATCTTCGTAACAGCCAAAGTCCGTAAATAATTCTGTGGACACATGGAAGAGTAGCTTGAGTCGACTTAGGCGCGAATTGAGTTATTGCAATAGGAGGTATATAGATGTCAAAGCGCATAAATCTGTTTAATCAGTTTTGAAAAATAATGTTTCTTCACAATATTATGTGCGTTTACTTTTTAGCTTAAGTTTTTTGAAAGAGCCATGCATTTGTCAAAACATCTTAAGTGCACATAGTTTTTTTTTACATATTTCGATCTTCCGTTCATCATATAACTATTCCACTTATATAGACTTAAGCTGCATAAATATTCACCTTCAAAAAAATAAACTAATTATTTTCAAACAACTTATGTTCAAATAAGTTTTTTTTAATGAAATATTATTCTTGCATAGAGCAATTTTAAGTGAGTATTAGTTCTTATGATGAAATTCAATTCGATGAAATAAACAAAAACCAATATTGCAAAACAGCTTATGTACACATAAGCTGTTAATTCAAAGCGACATTACAAATAAACGGTACCTTATGTATAAAAGGGTGTCAAATCTTCTCTATTTCCCAAATCTTTTTTAAAACTTGTACCTTTCTTCTCTAATAAACTTATTAGCAACATTTCAGCAAATACATTTTTCACGAAAATCAAGTAGATAAAAAAATACACAAAATTGGCGATATCTCAAAACTTCAATTTTCGACTTAAGCTACTCTTCCATGTGACCACAGAATTTATCAACTGGGAGATGCCGATTCCAACTGAGCGAAATTTAATATGTTTCATATTCACTACATAGGAATCTAATTAAAATAAATGCAACGTTACCGAGTTCCAATTACATCCGTGCATCCGGCTCTAGTGGAATCGGGGTATTATATGGTTTAAAACTTACAGCCGCCTTAAACTTATTTTTATGATCGTACGATTGGGACTGCGAGCCACTTTACTTGTTGTTGGGCAAAGAAATTTCTAGGAATTTTGTTGTTTCTTGGCAGACGAGACTGCACTAAAAAATGTGTGTGACAATCAGTTTACGCACAAAACTATATCTGTGGTCACATGGAAGAGTAGCTTAAGTCGAAAATTGAAGTTTTGAGATATCGCCAATTTTGTGTATTTTTTTATCTACTTGATTTTCGTGAAAAATTTATATGCTGATATGTTGCTAATAAGTTTATTAGAGAAGAAAGGTACAAGTTTTAAAAAATATTTGGGAAATAGAGAAGATTTGACACCCTTTTATACATAAGGTACCGTTTATTTGTAAAGTCGCTTTGAATTAACAGCTTATGTGTACATAAGCTGTTTTGCAATATTGGTTTTTGTTTATTTCATCAAATTGCATTTCATCATAAGAACTAATACTCACTTAAAATTGCTCTATGCAAGAATAATATTTCATTAAAAAAAACTTATTTGAACATAAGTTGTTTGAAAATAATTAGTTTATTTTTTTGAAGGTGAATATTTATGCAGCTTAAGTCTATATAAGTGGAATAGTTATATGATGAACGGAAGATCGAAATATGTAAAAAATAAAACTATGTGCACTTAAGATGTTTTGACAAATGCATGGCTCTTTCAAAAAACTTAAGCTAAAAAGTAAACGCACATAATATTGTGAAGAAACATTATTTTTCAAAACTGATTTAACAGATTTATGCGCTTTGACATCTATATACCTCCTATTGCAATAACTCAATTCGCGCTTAAGTCGACTTCAGCTACTCTTCCATGTGACCACATATATGAGTGCATGTCATTATTATTATATTTTTTTGTCATTTAAACAGTGTATAAAATTATTTCAGTGATACGTCCTTTATTTGTCTGGTATATTTTTTTATTTTTATTGGAATAGCTATACACGGGAAATTCCTGGTTTTTTGGTTGATTAAAATTTAAACTGTAAATTGTTAAATATATTTGAATACGATTAACCCATAAAATGGGTATAATGGTTTTGTGCAAATGTATGTAACAGGCAGAAGGAAGCATCTACGACCACATAAAAAATATATGTGGTCACATGGAAGAGTAGCTTAAGTCGACTTAAGCGCGAATTGAGTTATTGCAATAGGAGGTATATAGATGCCAAAGTCCTAGGCAGTACAAGTATGTATCCGATTTTCGATAACTATTTCCGTTTCCGATATACACACGTGATCGATAACATCAAAATATCGAATATCGAAAATGTGTAACACGTTTTAGAAACTTAATACAATATAATTAAAGTCTGTGAAAATTTCATCGAAATCGGTTAAGAAACACCAGAGATACCGAAGATTAAAGTTTAGTCACAGATGCAAACAGACAATGACTGTGTAAAGTTCAGGGTTCAGGGTATCTCCTAGTCGGGAAATCTCGACTTAGAGCCTTCGTACTTCTCATTGTTATTATGTACAAATTTTAAAGCATCACATACAAAAATTATGACCAAACAAACTTATTTTGGGTTGTGGTGATGTCAGCTACTGCGACGACTTTAATGTTATCTTTAGCATCAGCTGCTGTCATTGCTAGGGCGGCACGAGTACTTAAAATTATGACATCTTCGATCTTGAAAAAAACCCAAGAGAAGTGGAGAAAAATTAGTTTAGGTCAAATCAGGCAAAAACAAGCAAGCGCTTTAACTGATGTCAATTGCGTTGCAGCCCCACCTCTGTGGACGCTTGCTCACGCAATATAGGCATAAATAGGCATGAATCATGATTGCATTTGTGTGGGCACTAATAAAGCTCAATGTGTGTTTTTGCCTTGGCTTGTTTTATTATTTTCGTGTTTAACTGCGGCTGCTGCCATTCCCTAAGCAAAACCTGTTAGAGCTGGCATCATCAACAACAAAATGTAAACCCAATTAAGGAGAGCGGATAGACAAAATAGTGCGCTGCAGAGTATCTGCAGTTTTTAAAATATAATTTATTTATTTATAAATCAGTGGCAAATGGTGTCAACTCACCTGAGTGCTAAGTCCAGAGAGTATTAGCTGCTATTTAGACGGAGAAGAAGAAATATATATATATAAATATATATATATTATATAGAGAGAAAGAGAGATTTATATAGATGGAAAAAGAGAGTGTTTGTATCACTCAAATAACGCTCAATTCAATCGAACGCTAGAGCATGATGGAATAACATAAGGAAAGATGTATCACTATGTTACACTATGACATAAGCAGAGACCACCTAACAACCAGCGAAAAAAAGAGAAATTAAGTGCGGCAACAACTAATTATGTCTTGCTCATCGCACACTTTTCAATCAAAACAAAAAGCTAAACAATAATGCTACTTCTCTATTGTATGCTACTACTTCTCTATGCACCAGCTGACTGTCGACGATTGCTTGGGCAATCTACCAAGCAACTGAACGAAAAATACCTTGTTTTCCCTGTTGTCCGCTCTGACTACTCAGAATGTTAATTAACATAACATACCAGTGCTTATTTCCAGTCTTGTTACATTATTAGTCTATGGACATAAGGTCGAAAACTACATTTCATTGTGTTAGCAACACGTGGGAGTGAGATGCACATAGCACTGTTAGTGTGAATAAAACGCCTAAAGCTAAAGCCCTTTTATGTTATACAAACAAATTTAGATTTTCAAAGTCATATTAAAAAAGTTTAGCATTTGCAATTATTCGTTGTTTTTGCGTTTGGACAGTTAAATGTTAAAATAATCAAGAAAACATTCGTCTTTCGCCAAGCAGTAAAGCACTGACAATAATAGAAAAACAAGAGAGCGATTCTGTTATTGCAAGACCACCTTATATTATTCCATCATGCGCTAGAGTATACTAGACTAAATTAGGGTTGGACTTCTGGCTGCCCCGGGCTAGGCACTATTAAATGAACCTAACACACGCACACACATACACACACAAACACTGTAAGAATTTTCACAAAACTGCGCCAAGCTGTCATCGCTGTCATCGACCCTATGTTGCGAAGCAATCTGAAGTTTGAAGCTACATATACTTTAAAATATATTTAACATAGTTGCCCGACGGTTTTGTTGAAGAAGCTGCTCTTGTTTTCATTTGCCAATTGATACTGCCTAGCGTCCTAAGCGTCGCCGCCGTCGTTTGTTGCTCCTTGTTCACTTAAACTAGCGCTCTTTCTCTTTATAGTAATTTGGCTATTTAATAAAAATTTATTTTGGGCGTTGTGCTAGCTCACACACATACATACATACAGGAAAATTCTAGTGCATCCGCACACAAAACAACGGACTAACTTACTGAAACAGAGTACATATATACACAATAATATTTAAAAGCAACAAAAACAGAAGCTATTTAGTCAATGGAATTATTTATTGTGCTCTTGACCAATAAGTATTTGCATTGCATGTGTATGTGTGTACATAATTTTTCATATGACAATTATACACATAACAAGAAATAACAAAATATGAAACTTTCTATGCAAACACACAACTGCGCGCGGGCGTCAGTTACACTCCATCAGACCGGTGACAATACTACTGCTGCTTGTACTGCTGCCTCCACATAGATATATATGCTTACACTGGAACTCAGGCACTCACAACAAAGATTAAATGAAAACTGTTGTAAGGCTGTGTTGTAGGGTTGTTGATAATATATCAAAATATCACTATATCGATTTTTCTTATAAGAAATTATGTATTTATATCGGGATACTTTTTTTGGCCAAACATCGAATATGCGATATTTTTTTTTTTAAATATTTTTAGATATTTTCAGAAGACCCAGATGATGGTTGTATCTCAGCTTGCCGCAAACTTCATGGGAAGTAATCCCATAATGTTGTGGACTTCGCATAAGGTGACCATGCCAGGACTGTCCAAACTCGTCTTATAGTGCATTTACACTGGCGCCGTAAGCAACGCCTTTAGCATTTCGCCTTAAGGTCTTCGATATTTTTAGCCTTTACCATACAAAATGTGCCCATTAAATTTGAATTTAGCGACTTTTTCTCGAGCCGCTAGAGCGCCGCTATTCTACCGGCTCAAATAAAGACCTTTTTACCGATGAATCGATACTTTTGGTCAAATTACTGATGGCCGCAACAGGAATCAGCTGATTCAAAATTAAAACAAATGTGCAAGTACCAAATTATTGAATATATGAAATATTTTTATTATTATTGTAATTAAACAATTTATTTTCAATTGGATCTCGGCCAAAAGCGGAAGCGCTGGTCAGAAAGCTTGGAAGCCATTTTAATAGAGATATGGATGGATAAAGCCGATGAGCTGCGTGGTGCCCGCAAAAATGTTCATGTGGATATGGCGAAGGCACTGAACTCCTTGAAAAAATTCTAACTTAACTTTGGCACATCCACTGCGCACGAGCATCAGACACTTCGCGTGCTAATACAGTCGAACTGCGACAACATATTTAGCGCAGCCGTTGCTGCTGCCGCTTCTTCGTTTTCGCAATCAACAAAATTGCTTAAAATCTGAACGCAATCATAACCAGTAATTATAATGCTATCACCAATTTGCGTGACCAGCATCAATAAATTTAAATTTTTATCAATTTTTAAAATTTCTTCTTCTTCAGCAATCACACCAAAAGTAAACAAAAAACCAGCTGTTTCTAAAGACTTTTTGCCAATGTAAATGACTTTCGCCGCTAACCACTAAGGCTTTTTTAGCGACGCCAGTGTAAATGGACTATTAAGATATCTTATGAGCCCTAGTAGTAGTTCAGTGCCTTCGGAGCGACTTGCTTCCGCTTTAAAATGGGTTGTTTGTGACTCACGTAGCCGTATGAATGATTTACATATAACGCAACTCATTTTTTTTAAGTCCTTAAAACTTAATATTTGAATTAAACATTTTAGTTATATGTAATCTCTTGCTCGGTAATTCGAAAATATATTGTTGTTTGCTTATTAACATAGATTATATCTTCTTATTCTGGGACGGATTATCATTTTATTGTGAGAAAATAGGCAAAAATTAATATATCAAAAAATTTGTATATATCGATATTTTCAAAGTGATACATCATATATCATATTGATATTTTTTCAAATCAAAAAATATCATCGATATGATATTTAAAAAGTATTCGGCAGCCCTACTGTGTTGTTACAATGCAGATACAAACTTGAGTTTTATAAATCTGTGGACACATGGAAGAGTAGCTTAAGTCGACTTAAGCGCGAATTGAGTTATTGCAATAGGAGGTATATAGATGCCAAAGCGCATAAAGTCCTATTTACATTGGCGCGAGGCGAGACTTGCGTTCGAATTCGATAGCGTGGACACTCGCTGCAAAATATCGCATGTCTTTTTACATTGACGCGATTCTTTTGGCGTGCTTTTATTTATTTTTGTTTATATGTGCAGCCCTGTTCAATAAAACATGGCAGCCCTGTTCACCATAACATGGCAACACTTACCAAAAAAGCAAACAATAAATATTTTATTTGTCGTATAAAATTGTTTTTTCTTTTATTAAAATAATGAGCAATTCAATTTGCTCGCAATTTAATTTCTGCATTGTGCTACAAAAAACAAAAATAATTTGACATTAACAGCAGCTGATCAGCTGCTTATCTCGCTTTACCAACGCAAGGGTTTTTCATATTTTCGAAATTGAAAGCGAGAGACGCGCGATATCAAGCGCCATTGTAAACAAACACATTGACTCAAAATGTTTGCGACACTCGCTTTCGAACATCGCCTCGCGGCCTCGCGCCAATGTAAATAGGACTTAAATCTGTTTAATCAGTTTTGAAAAATAATGTTTCTTCACAATATTATGTGCTTTTACTTTTTAGCTTAAGTTTTTTGAAAGAGCCATGCATTTGTCAAAACATCTTAAGTGCACATAGTTTTTTTTTTTTACATATTTCGATCTTCCGTTCATCATATAACTATTCCACTTATATAGACTTAAGCTGCATAAATATTCACCTTCAAAAAAATAAACTAATTATTTTCAAACAACTTATGTTCAAATAAGTTTTTTTTAATGAAATATTATTCTTGCATAGAGCAATTTTAAGTGAGTATTAGTTCTTATGATGAAATTCAATTCGATGAAATAAACAAAAACCAATATTGCAAAACAGCTTATGTACACATAGATATATATGCTTACACTGGAACTCAGGCACTCACAACAAAGATTAAATGAAAACTGTTGTAAGGCTGTGTTGTAGGGTTGTTGATAATATATCAAAATATCACTATATCGATTTTTCTTATAAGAAATTATGTATTTATATCGGGATACTTTTTTGCCCAAACATCGAATATGCGATATTTTTTTTTAAATATTTTTAGATATTTTCAGAAGACCCAGATGATGGTTGTATCTCAGCTTGCCGCAAACTTCATGGGAAGTAATCCCATAATGTTGTGGACTTCGCATAAGGTGACCATGCCAGGACTGTCCAAACTCGTCTTATAGTGCATTTACACTGGCGCCGTAAGCAACGCCTTTAGCATTTCGCCTTAAGGTCTTCGATATTTTTAGCCTTTACCATACAAAATGTGCCCATTAAATTTGAATTTAGCGACTTTTTCTCGAGCCGCTAGAGCGCCGCTATTCTACCGGCTCAAATAAAGACCTTTTTACCGATGAATCGATACTTTTGGTCAAATTACTGATGGCCGCAACAGGAATCAGCTGATTCAAAATTAAAACAAATGTGCAAGTACCAAATTATTGAATATATGAAATATTTTTATTATTATTGTAATTAAACAATTTATTTTCAATTGGATCTCGGCCAAAAGCGGAAGCGCTGGTCAGAAAGCTTGGAAGCCATTTTAATAGAGATATGGATGGATAAAGCCGATGAGCTGCGTGGTGCCCGCAAAAATGTTCATGTGGATATGGCGAAGGCACTGAACTCCTTGAAAAAATTCTAACTTAACTTTGGCACATCCACTGCGCACGAGCATCAGACACTTCGCGTGCTAATACAGTCGAACTGCGACAACATATTTAGCGCAGCCGTTGCTGCTGCCGCTTCTTCGTTTTCGCAATCAACAAAATTGCTTAAAATCTGAACGCAATCATAACCAGTAATTATAATGCTATCACCAATTTGCGTGACCAGCATCAATAAATTTAAATTTTTATCAATTTTTAAAATTTCTTCTTCTTCAGCAATCACACCAAAAGTAAACAAAAAACCAGCTGTTTCTAAAGACTTTTTGCCAATGTAAATGACTTTCGCCGCTAACCACTAAGGCTTTTTTAGCGACGCCAGTGTAAATGGACTATTAAGATATCTTATGAGCCCTAGTAGTAGTTCAGTGCCTTCGGAGCGACTTGCTTCCGCTTTAAAATGGGTTGTTTGTGACTCACGTAGCCGTATGAATGATTTACATATAACGCAACTCATTTTTTTTTAAGTCCTTAAAACTTAATATTTGAATTAAACATTTTAGTTATATGTAATCTCTTGCTCGGTAATTCGAAAATATATTGTTGTTTGCTTATTAACATAGATTATATCTTCTTATTCTGGGACGGATTATCATTTTATTGTGAGAAAATAGGCAAAAATTAATATATCAAAAAATTTGTATATATCGATATTTTCAAAGTGATACATCATATATCATATTGATATTTTTTCAAATCAAAAAATATCATCGATATGATATTTAAAAAGTATTCGGCAGCCCTACTGTGTTGTTACAATGCAGATACAAACTTGAGTTTTATAAATCTGTGGACACATGGAAGAGTAGCTTAAGTCGACTTAAGCGCGAATTGAGTTATTGCAATAGGAGGTATATAGATGCCAAAGCGCATAAAGTCCTATTTACATTGGCGCGAGGCGAGACTTGCGTTCGAATTCGATAGCGTGGACACTCGCTGCAAAATATCGCATGTCTTTTTACATTGACGCGATTCTTTTGGCGTGCTTTTATTTATTTTTGTTTATATGTGCAGCCCTGTTCAATAAAACATGGCAGCCCTGTTCACCATAACATGGCAACACTTACCAAAAAAGCAAACAATAAATATTTTATTTGTCGTATAAAATTGTTTTTTCTTTTATTAAAATAATGAGCAATTCAATTTGCTCGCAATTTAATTTCTGCATTGTGCTACAAAAAACAAAAATAATTTGACATTAACAGCAGCTGATCAGCTGCTTATCTCGCTTTACCAACGCGAGGGTTTTTCATATTTTCGAAATTGAAAGCGAGAGACGCGCGATATCAAGCGCCATTGTAAACAAACACATTGACTCAAAATGTTTGCGACACTCGCTTTCGAACATCGCCTCGCGGCCTCGCGCCAATGTAAATAGGACTTAAATCTGTTTAATCAGTTTTGAAAAATAATGTTTCTTCACAATATTATGTGCTTTTACTTTTTAGCTTAAGTTTTTTGAAAGAGCCATGCATTTGTCAAAACATCTTAAGTGCACATAGTTTTATTTTTTACATATTTCGATCTTCCGTTCATCATATAACTATTCCACTTATATAGACTTAAGCTGCATAAATATTCACCTTCAAAAAATAAACTAATTATTTTCAAACAACTTATGTTCAAATAAGTTTTTTTTAATGAAATATTATTCTTGCATAGAGCAATTTTAAGTGAGTATTAGTTCTTATGATGAAATTCAATTCGATGAAATAAACAAAAACCAATATTGCAAAACAGCTTATGTACACATAAGCTGTTAATTCAAAGCGACGTTACAAATAAACGGTACCTTATGTATAAAAGGGTGTCAAATCTTCTCTATTTCCCAAATATTTTTTAAAACTTGTACCTTTCTTCTCTAATAAACTTATTAGCAACATATCAGCATATAAATTTTTCACGAAAATCAAGTAGATAAAAAAATACACAAAATTGGCGATATCTCAAAACTTCAATTTTCGACTTAAGCTACTCTTCCATGTGACCACAGAAATATTTTATATGGTCACACTGATTAGGCAACCACAAGAGTTGCCCATGAATCTAAGAAAATCAGATTGTGCATTCGCTGTCAAAAAAAAATCGACTGCGCATCTACGTCACAGTAGACTGCAGCAGTGGCGCGCAGTTTGAATTCAATGGAATTTGTGTGTGAAAGGAGGCAGTGTTATTTAAAGCAACATTCTTGACTGAAAAAATTGTTTTTTGACCCTGCCAAAAAAGTCAACGCTGTGGGTATGTTCCTTGTGAAGTCCCTTTGCAATGAGCAAAGCTTGGTGGTTGTTTGTTTTAAAGATATTGTGCATCTAACTTGCACATAAATTTCCAAGCAAATTGCATACAGCACAAAAATGTTTTAGTCTGCTGTGACGTCACAAAATCAGCTGTTGGCTTGAACACAATTTTCGGACCTGCGCAATTCGCAATCTGGTTTTCTTAGATTCATGAGTGTCGCCAGCTTAGCCTATTTCAGGCTAGAACAATTTTGCCTATTTAATTTCTTATCTTTATTCTTTGCATATGCCGTCGAGATCAGCAACAACGCTTTCATGTGCTTTGTTGTTGCGCTACTACTCTCAATGTAATTTTGTTATTGTCTTCTCAGAAAGAGTACCGCAGCGAAAATGCACTTTATTTTTTCAGGGCCATTCACATTTATGTGTTTGTGTATTCAATAGACAGTTGTGCAGCTTGTGCAGGCCCATTCAAAACTGAAATTTAATAGAATGTATTCGAGTTGAATATCGTAGAATCACTAAGCACTCATACATAGAGGCACTAAGCACTCATACATAGAGGAGTCAAATCGCGTTTTCCCAAATGCCGAAAAAATGCCTTACATGCAAGCCATGCCAATCGGCTGCGAGCCGAAGGCAACTTTTTCAGTCCATTTGCGTTTTTAAAAGAAGTGAAAGTCATTCATGCGCTGGCGCTTGACTGGGTACAGACGGAGTGCCAGCAATTTGCGGTGTATACGTCTGTATGTCAGCGAGATTATCACCGTTAGGTGCGAACATGTATGTATGTTTCTGTATGCTGTTTGCTCTGAGCGGCTGTCTTTTGTGGAAGAGGGATAGCAGCAGCAGAGTGCGATCAACATATGTATACCTACGGAGATATATGTATGTATATGCGTTTGCTTCTTTTCAGTATTTCTTGGCTCCGATCTGAAATGTAGCAAAAATCATTAGGGTGAATGTACACCAACATACACATATATATGTGTGTATGAGTGTGCGCATGCATATTTTTTCAGTTTTTGGTGGCTCTCAAGTGATTTGGGATTTTGATACTTTCCTAGCAACGCATATCAATGTGTACGTGCATGAGTATGTTCATGTGCAGCACATTTGAATGTATGCGTAGCAATTGCTTTGGCTATTCTTGACCTGCATCAATTTTTATGATTTTAAGCAATTTTATTAAAAGTAAGGATAGGTATAAAAATAATGTTATTAATTATAACTTTTTATTTATTTTTTAAATGCACCTCAATCATTAAGATGCATAGTCCATAGCTCATATTATGTCAAATAATAATTTATATATTTTAATATATATAAATATGAATATAATTATGTACTCTTGACCCTTAAAATTCATAATTACATACATACTAAATGCAGACAGCCAATATTTAAAATTCAAATTTGGCGCGCATTTGTATTTTGTTACTAGAAAAGTAACAAAATCCCAAATCACTTGAGAGCCACCAAAAACTGAAAAAATATGCATTCGCAAATACATACACACACATATATAAGAGCATGATACAATTATACTAGGTAGTGTAATTCAGAGAGCAAGATAGTAATGAATTTGTATATACGCTTGTGTCGTTACACAGAAATTTGTACGTGCATGCATATGTATATTTAAGTTGTTTGTTGCAACTAAGACCAGAATGATTAAATAAAAGTTACAAAGGAAATAAATTATACTCACATTTTGCATAAAAAACAATATGGAGGCATATCAAAGTCTCGAGCAAAATCACATACATAGTCAGCAGAAAAATTCGTGCGTGGAGATGCTTCGCTTACAACGCTCGGCTCGAGACTGAAGAATAAGGCAAAGAAAAACGAGAGCGAGCGACTGCGTTACACTACCTAGTATAATTGTATTATGTATAAGACTATGTAGGTATACATTCGCCTTAATGATGTTTGCTTCATTTGAGGTCGGAGCCACCAAATACAGAAAACATGCACATGTGTTGTTGTTGTTCAGGTTCTGCTGCTGCTATCCCCCTTCCACAATATACAGCCGCTCAGAGCAAACAGCATACAGAAACATTCATACATATATACACCTAACGGCGATCATGACGCTGACATACAGACGTATACACAGCAAATTGCTGGCACTCCATCTGTACCCAGTCAAGCGCCAGCGCATGAATGACTTTCACTTTTTTTAATAACGCAAATGGACTGAAAAAATTGCGACGCTTTTCCTTCGGCTCGCAGCCGATTGGCATGCCTTGCATGCAACGCATTTTTTCGGCAGTTGCGATTTGACTCCTCTATGTATAACTGCTTAATGATAGTAGCATGTGTCGATACTAATCATGGAAATTCATGACATTGAAGTTGAATATTATGAGTAAAAAACGCAATACATACTATGGCGTAGACTGAGACATTCATTTGTATTGAGAACATTAATTTCGTGGGCCTAGAGAAATTTCGTATTTATGTACGGCGCCAGACTGGCGCAGAAGCTGAGGGTCTGATCGCTAGCGAGCATACAAAACCAAAGTACATGCGTTGCGTCGCCAGCGAGACGCACAAGCAACTCGGGCACAGGGTCGTAAAAAAAAGGGTTCTGTGTGTGCAATTATAAAAACAACTGTAGACCTGCTTCTTAGAGACTGGTAAATTAAAATGTCCTATTTTTGTACATGTATCACGTCGCTCAGTGCACACATTTTTGGTGATTTTTTCGCTCCGCTGATAGGGATGGCAAGATTAATCAAATGAAAAGAAATAATCGATTAATTTTGGCCAAGAAACGATTAAATTATATGATTTTTTTATTTTATATTAATTGATTATTAATCGAGTAATGAGTAAATAATCCCAATTTTTTTTTAATAATTATACTGTTTAGCAAAATTTTTTGCAAACTAAGATTGTATTAGGCTCTGAAATTATTATTTGTTTGTTGGTAACTCTATTATTTGATAGTTATTTACACCACTGTCTCAGACTGCCTACCATTTGTACCGCCATACCACCATACCATACACATACCATACACCTAAACAGCATACCAACCTTAAGCAATATGTAACACGGTCACTCTGTAAATGTTAAAAGCGACGCGGAAGAAGCGCGCTATTTCACAAAGAGTGAAAAAAGTGAATAAACCGGACGAGTTTTCTATTACAAAATGGCACCTAACAAGAGTGAAGTGTGGAAATATTTTTCCAAAGTGGATAAAACCAGTTTGGTAAAATGCCTATTGTGTGGAAAGAATTTAAAATTTTCCAATAACACAACAAATATGCTTCAGCATATTAAATTGAAACATCGGAAAGAAGCTGATGATCTTGTAAGTCGCAAACATTTGAGCAGAAAAAATCTAAATCCAAAGAAGATTTTATTAATCTAATGGATGAAGAAATCAGCACTCAATCCACTGACAACAGCAATCAATCCACTGACAACAGCATAATGAATAGTATGTTCAACAAAAAAGCCAGCAGCAACAACAATAACAAAGGCAGCAGCGGCAGCAGTTTTTCCAGCAACAACAACGACAACGAACCTAGTTGCAGTAGTAACAATCGTCAACCTCTCATATTGAATTCTTTCAATAAAATTCAAAGCTTTGCAACAGGAGGGTCAAAAAAAGCTTACCAATGACATCGTAGGCATGATAGTCAAAGACAATTTGCCTTTTGATTTTGTTGAAGGTAAGTAATAATGGAATTATTATTAATGCAGTGATGGGCGCGTCGCGACGTTAGGCAGCGCGCTGCCGAATGTGCATAGGCCCTCTGCCGCGGCCGATTGCACAACATCACACGTACGCTATAAGCATTGAAAACATTGTGCTTGTATGCGTGTGAAAACTGTGCCGATATGTGTGCATGCCCATCACTGCTTTAATGTCACTGAAGAAGTAGACTTTTAAAGTGGCACTTTGACTGCTCTTAAGTGATTCATTTGTAAATGTACTTATTTTTAAATTATTTCAACAGGTAAAGGATTTTTGGACTTTATGAAAAACCATTTTCCTTTGTTTAAAGTTCCATCAAGAAACACAATCAAAGCGCTCATAGATTCTTTATATGCGACTGAAAAAGAAAAATGTTTGGAGATATTTCGTAAATCAACATGTTTATGTATTACAACAGACGCTTGGACAGACACTGCAATGAAGAGCATGCTTGGAATTACCGTTCATGGCGTATATAAAAATGAACAAATTAATATAGCCATCGGAGTTTTTCCTTTAACAGAAGCGCATACAGCTGGACATATATCTGATGTCTTAATAGCTGCTTTAAACGATTTTTCGATAGATGAAAAACATATTATTGCTGTTGCGACAGACAATGCAGCGAATGTGGTTAAAGCTATACATAGCACCTTCGGCAAAAAGCGGCACATTCCTTGCTTCGCTCACACTTTGAATCTGGTGTGTGAGAATTCTTTGAATATAACAGAAATTACCGCAATTATTTCGAAATGTCGAGAAATTGTGAAATGGTTCAAGCGCAGCGTAAAAGCAAGTGACCAGCTTCGAGAGGTTCAATCAAACGCTGGAGTGAGCGAGGGCAAAATGCTGAAATGTATTCTTGATGTTAAAACTAGGTGGAACTCCACATATTATATGCTCGAACGCTTCATAAAACTTGTTTCATATAAGTTCTATTCTTTTTGAATTTAATGACTCTCCGCTAATGATATCACCGCAAGATAAAAATGCAATTCTTGAAATGTTAAACATTTTACGTCCATTAGAAGCAATGACAGTCCAAATAAGTGGTGAAAAGTGTGCATCTCTCAGCCAAGTAATCCCACTTGTGCATTGTGGCCGTCAACAATTGGTGAAAACAATCATCATTCATCCTGCCGCCGTAAAACTAAAAATTACGATTTTAAATGAGTTTGATCGTAGGTTTGGATCTACGGAGCACATGTTTCTTCTGGCAGCGTCGACTCTATTAGACCCCAGATTCAAAAAAATTCATTTCAGTGACCCTTTAGCGCTTGCTGCAGTTATGAAGCATTTGCGAACTGAAATGAAAAACATTGAAGACAGTATTGAAAGCAGTAGCGAGACATCAGTGGGATCAATTGAAGAAGATTTTGACCTCTGGGCTACGCATAAGTCTTTAATTCATAAAAGAAGGAAGAAAAATTATGACATGCCACAAGATGAATTGGCTTTCTTTCTAAATGCTCAAAATCTGGAACTAAAGCGCAATGTCATTGATGCTTGGGACGAAATGAGATCAGTCTACCCAAAGCTTTACACTCTTGCCAACAAATATTGCCATTTAATGGGAACATCAGTACCCGCGGAGAGACTGTTTTCGAAAGCAGGTGCAACAGCTACTCTTAAAAGAAACAGATTAACCACAAAACGTTTGGGAAAACTTTTATTCCTGCAGTCATGGTTAAATCACTGATTTGTGTATTAAATTTCGTTTTGTATTTAATTTAATTTTGTATTAAATTTCTTTTTTCACATCAAAATAATTAAATTTTTAATTTGAAAATCACATTTAATTTTTGTAAAATGTTGATTTTAGTGTACTCTATTATTTACAAATTTGTATTTTACAAATAAATATATGTAAAACATAAACAAATATGAAAACAAGTAAGAAGGCTCTAGTCGAGATTTCCCGACTAGGAGATACCCCGAACCCTATACTTAACGCGTACAGTCATTGTCCGTATGCATCTGTGACCTAAACTTCAATCTTCAATATCTCTGGTGTTTCTCAACCGATATTGGTGAAATTTTCAGAAAAGTTATATCGTTACCCATTATTTCAATCCCCATTTTTACATTTTCCAAATTCGAGATTTTTTTGCTATCGATTACATGTGTATATCGGAAACCAGAATAGTTATCGATAATTTGAAACAAACTTGTTCCGCTCATGGTATATGAGAACTTATATTCAAAATCTGAAGTCTCTAGCTCTTGTAGTCTCTGAGATCGACGCGTTCATACAGACAGACAGACGGACGGACGGTCAGACGGACATGGCTATATCGACTCGGCTGTTGATGCTGATCAAGAATATATATACTTTATGGGGTCGGAGATGCTTCCTTCTGCCTGTTACATACTTTTGCACAAAACCATTATACCCCTATTACCCATTTTATGGGTTAGGGGTATAAAAAAATTAATCGAGTAATTACTCATTATCATTTTGTGGACAAACTAATATGGATATATAAGTATTGTCTGCACAAACTTCTGTCGAAATATTGTTAGTGTCTACGTTAGACATAGCACTAATTGTATTTTTATTTATTGGCTTACTCAGATCTTTGGTGCCAAATTTCTCCTCGTTTTTCGCGAATCTGAAAAAAAACAACTAAAATGTAATTCATATTTAATAATAATAATAATAAGTTCACTTACTCCATTAAAACACATCTGGATTTTTTTTTCGGATTTTTGCATTATCTTTCAGTTGAAAACCGCGCCAATTTTTTGTATAAGCTTATTATTTGCAATAGTAATTATACATTGAAAATCAGGCTGTCATAGATTTTCAACTGAAGATATAATACTAAAAGAAATTGCTTTCTCAATAGAGTCCTTCAACAGGTTACTGAAAAAATGTACAACGAAAAAATAAAAATTACAAAATATTCGACTAGGAACCAAAAGTTGCTTTATCTGGCGGCGCCTTGCACAAAAAATGTGTTTAGCACAAGAAAACAAAAAAATAAAAATAACAAAATAGCTGCATATCAAGAACAGCAACGACAAATTAAGTACAAGGAGTACCAAAAGGGTTACTACGTTCTGCCAATTTTGCGAAGGTGAACCACCACTCTGTTTAAAATGTTTTAAAAAAAACCCACAAAAACAAATAAATATGTTTATAAGTTTATTATAGCCTACATTTAAAAATAAATTCTTGAATTTTTCAATAAAAACTTAGTTTTGATCACAAATAGTTTAATTTCATCTAACAAAACTATAATTCAAAACTAAAGCCGTTGTTGGCCGGTGGTAAACGCCGCCAGACGAAACATTCATGTGTGAGCCACCGGTGGTACACGCCGTCCTCAATCTGTTAAACATAACTAATAACAACACACAATATCACATGAACACATATTAATACCATACCTTTGAGACAGTAAACGAAACATTATAAATGTATGATTTATTTTATTGTTTATATGTTATAAATTACAATTAAAATAAAAATTTAAAGCAAATAGCTTATTATTTTATTTTTCTTAATTTTGTTCCTCTTGTTATTCGCATAACCAGGAAAGAATGAAGATCCTTTATGTGCAAAACTGCCATCTCGTTTTTTTTTTAAGCTGCCAACTTTTTACATTTTGGCACTTATGTCTGGTAGCCTTCGTTTGATGCTCATCTTTCTGTTTATGAACACGATTGTGGCACAAAATGTTGGCTTCTTTATTGGCGCCTGTTCCATGGACATGAATGTAAGCATTACACTCAGTGCATTATATACGCTGACCACCCAGCTCTTCGGCGGCTATCTATCGTCCCGCATTCCGGAAGGTCTCAGCTGGATACGTCACACATCGATGATGAGTTTCGCGAGGGACCAGCTATTAGCTGTGGCTCACCGAGCAGCTATGAAATATGCAAACAGCAGACAACCGAATTCATTTCATATGAGGAAATACTCAAAGCACAATACTCGACATCACCACTGTGGCTGAATACGCTCATACTGATGATGTTCTTTCTGGTATTTCGCGGCCTGGGCTATGTGGTGTTGCGCTATCTGCGCTGCCCCAAAAAGACGAGATATTGCAACAACAACAACGAACCAGTGATACATAATTATGTAGTAGCATGTGAAAACCAACAAACAAACAAATCTATATAAACTTTATTTTTAATTTTAATTTTAAAACATTCCAGTCACCTGGAACTCAAATTTAATTCTGTAAAGAAGAAAACCCAATAATATATATACTAAAGATAAATGTTACCATTTAAGCCTTTGAAAAACCGTCTAAGACGATGCTAAGCTTAGTTTAATGTGGCGTTTATACTACAGCGAGTTTGCTATCGATATCGTCATCGACGCAATAACGCAGAATTGGTGTTCACACTGGCACAAAAGTGCGTTATGCGTTATGTGAAGTGAGCAGCAGCTGCTTTGTTTTGATTTCGCTGATAGAAAATAATTATATTAAAAGAAAAATATGAATTCAAGCAATCTTTTGTAACTATTATGTGCAATGGAGCAGAATAATGCAATGTTGACAAAATGCATGAATATGGCGGGAACGTCTGCAGCAACGTTTAATTTGCTGGGTGACCCAGGACGCCGTCGTAGCATTTGGACACTTGTGGGCAATATGAATGCTAGTGCCGAAGAAGTTCGTCAAGCTTTAGCTATAGAGTTTTTAAATAATAATGAAAATTAAATAAACAATTCAAATTTAAGCCATTATTTGTAATTTTATTATAAATTACTCCGCAGCTATAGAGTTTTTAAATAATAATGAAAATTAAATAAACAATTCAAATTTAAGCCATTATTTTAATTTTATTATAAATTACTCCGCATCACGGGCTTTAAGAATATTTAAAACTTATTTTTTAAACTTGGCTGAATATTCCGCCATTCGCTCCATAACCGCCAATTTGCGCTCCTCAATGGCAACTAATTTTGCGGAGTTGTCGACCCGCCGTCGCTTTGCCCCTGAACATGACGGCTCTGTCATCGAGTTTTCGCTGCTGCAAGGCTCCTCTTCAATTAGCCGCGAGAAGTCTGTAAGAATTGTATTATATTAAATATATGCAATAGTTTTAATTCAATGTATTACCTGGGCTATCGGCTATGGAATGGTAGCCCACAGTGTCCGACATGTTCAGTACACTGGCCACGCTCTCAAAATACTCCCACGAAGACGGCGTGCCACCGGAAGGTCCCACCTTTGCACATTCAGCCCTATATATCTCCGCCATTTCCTTATAAATATATGAGTTCTTCTTGGCTCCCCGAAACCCATCAATGCTATCCTGCCAAAGTTCTATAAGAGCTTTTGTTGCGGCAGTCGACCACAAAAATCTCTTTTCATAGCCTGTAATTAAGTTAAAATGGGCTAAACATACATATAAAATTTAAAAAAAAACAATTACTTACCATTTTGTTGCGACATGTTTACAATTAATTATTTTTTTTTTGTATACCGGCAAACCGTTTTTTGAATTAGTGGTGATAGTTGAGAACGATATACGAATATGGGCAGTTCCTTTTGAGTCAATCGAATGTATTAGTTACGTACATTGAATACACGCAACTGCATCCAAACTAAACTCAACTTTTTGTCACCACTAGGCCCCTATGCTATTTGTATGGGCGAGAATCTGCTTGTTAGCATTTAACGCAAAACGCAACCGTAGTGTGAACACCATATTAGTACACTCAATTACAAGTTTGTCCCTTTCCCTTCGTATGTTATTAAGTTTACTTTTGATAAATAAAGGCACATTATTAAATTAAAATATAAACTTTATAAATCCTCCTACTAAACCTAATAGTGTTGAACAAATTACAAACGTGCGCCAATTTTGTGATTCAATATTCAAGCCACATTCATTTTTATTAATTAATATCTACTTTATATAGTTAGTTTTATTTAAATGTACGGTTATAAACGGCAGGCGCTATACCCAAAATTAGTTTGTTGCATTTTGTGAACAGCTATTTTTGTTTTTGTTTTATGCATTTTTAATTGTTAGCCATTTGTCCTTAATCTTATTATTATCATATTATTTTTGCAATATGCTGTACGAGGTGCTCCAATGTGCTAGTCAAGCGCCGCCGCCCTGTGGCATGGCGCCATGTCATCATTCCCGTGCATTGTATGCAGCAGATATTATGCTGGGCTGGACAGGCAAGGGGGATGAGCAGCAGATAATGCAGCCGCAACTGCTGGAGACCAACTGGACGCCTGACTGCAAATGTGCTTGCGATTACTATCCCGACTTCTTTAATGATATCTTCAAACTGCTATTTCTTGATGATCAAAACAACGAGACTTTTCGTTTGTTGACTGCAGATGGACAATAATGTCATATGAATAAATTCTACTGAAGTTATATATATGTATATATGTTTAAATTTATGCAAGAAGCATATAAAAGTTACATGAATCATACAACATTTATGTGTAATTTGTATTCATTTGAATCGGTTTGCTTTTGGAATTTGAAAATAAATAGACCGTACACTGTAAAGATTAAAGAATGAAGATCCGTTATGTGCAAAACTGCCACCTCGCTTTTTTTTTAAAAGCTGCCAACTTTTTACTCATTTTGGCACTTGCGTCTGGTAGCCTTCGTTTACTTAAGATGAAAAGTGGCATGTCTGACACAAATTGCATGTATAAGTAAAATGACGATTTCTCTCAATTTAACTTATAGAAGTTGGGGGTAAGCCTATCAAAATGTTCGTAGAATTAAGGGCAATCATTTGAAATAGCGTGCAACTCTGCACTATTTCGGAAAAAAGTTAGCAACGATTTTTTTTTTTCATACAAAAAAATGCCAACTTATTTGTTGTCTACATTTGGCCGGAAGCAGAAAAGCGCCAAAATTGAATGTCTTATTTTTAAGGAAAATATTTTTGTTTGTTTATTACAGATTGATAAATAAGCTTTAAAAAGCAAATGTTACATGATTTTTTGCAGGTTTATGCAAATAATAAAAAATAAAGTAATAAAATATTTTTAATATCAGGCAGCTTCTGGGATTGGAGCTGCCACAGTTCCATAGGCCTCTCCATATCAGCTACCTTTTTGTTGCGCAGCAGGCCAGTTCACTTTGGAACTACCAGCTCCATTATGAACAATCAGACTCTTTATTACAATAAATTAATTTTCTTAAAAACCTACTTATAGAAATTCTTTTTTCTATGTGATAAAGCTTTCTCAAACATGTAGCTTCAATTTAATATATACCGCATCTCTGCACTATATCTGTAAAAAATAGATGTTAAGACTTAAATGATGACCTTACATTTTGCCGGTCAATTTTGTATGGGACCGGCACCGAGGTTGCTGAACTCCTTCGAAGATTTCTCAAAAACGTATTGAAAACTTTTTTTGAAACAAGTATCATTTGGAAGATAAAATGAATGGCTTTCAGCGTGTATAGGCCGTGTTCGTGCACTGTTTTCCTGAGCTGAGATATATCCGAAAAAGTGAATTGTTTACCCAAAAATCACTTAAACCACCCATTTAAAAAACTAAAATTGCCGGAAAATTGCATAAAATAATAAATAAATCAATTTTCTATAATTCTGCATCATTACTTTATTCATTTCATGTCAAAATACAATTTATAATATTAAAACTATCGATAGCCGATTTCCGTTGTTGGCGGACCGTTGCTATCTTGGCGCACGTGGAAAATAAGACGAAAATATTAAATAAAATGTATCGATATCTCGATTAGCTATCGAGATATCAATACTTCAAAATCGAAATATTAATATATTTATGTATGCGTGTTTATAATTTTTTCTACGAAACTCTATTGACTTGAGTAGGGATGGCAAAATTTTTGAAATAATCGATTAATCTATCAAATGATTAATCGCAAAAAAAAAATAATTGCAATTAATCGCAATTTGAGCAATTAATCGAGTAATTACTCGACTAATTTTTTTTTCATATTTGTTTATGTTTTACATATATTTATTTAATTTTTAAATAATAGAGTACACTAAAAACAACATTTTTCAAAAATTAAATGTGATTTTCAAATTAAAAATTTTATTATTTTGATGTGAAAAAGAAATTTAATACAAAATGATATTAAATACAAAACGAAATTTAATACACAAATCAGTGATTTAACCATGACATTCTGCATATACATTCCTGCACACACACATGCGTATGCAGGGCATTGAAAAAGACAAATTTGTAAAATCTCAAACATTACTAGCCCACCAATGTATGAATGCCCAGCATATTTACTAAGAGTGACTAGGAGATACCCTATGCCCTAGGCATCATTCGTTCAAATATGGCCAAATCGACACGCATATTGATGCTGAACAAGAAAATATATATATAATGGGGCCGTAAATACTTCCTTCTGCCTGTTACATACATTCGCACAGGCCTATATACCCGTTCCATCAAGAGAAAAGTTATAAGTCCTCATCTAATTTCACAACAAGCGGCAGCGTGATGTGTGTGTACACAAGAATGATCATATGTATATGACAATTTATGTATGTATATCTATCATTCTTGTGTATACACACATCACGCTGCCGCTTGTTGTGAAATTAGATGAGGACTTATAACTTTTCTCTTGATGGAACGGGTATATAGGCCTGTGCGAATGTATGTAACAGGCAGAAGGAAGTATTTAGAAAAGTTATAAGTCCTCATCTAATTTCACAACAAGCGGCAGCGTGATGTGTGTGTACACAAGAATGATCATATGTATATGACAATTTATGTATGTATGTCTATCATTCTTGTGTATACACATCGAGAATGGGCAAATGCAACAACAGCACTTGCTGGTGGCTGAGACGCAAAAACAGCACAACGTAAAAACTACCCTTTGTTTGAATATTCAATTATTACATTTTTATTATATTATTATATACAATTTATTTTAAGTATTCAAATACAAAACAAGTTTATTTTATTTCGTATTTATTATGTTATATTCAACGTGTTAGATGATTTAATAATGCCCTACCTAATTTCCAAAATATTAGTAAACATATATTATACATATCATATTGCTTTTATCTAGTTATTAAACGAAATTTCAATTAAAGTCAAACTACCCTTCCTTGCTAGGCAGCAACAAGCATATTGAAACAGAAACCTCGGCAAAGCTTGCCCAGCAAAATATGAAGCAAATGCACACGTATACAAATACTAATGTATTTTTACCGCCACTTCCCCCTTTCCCCTAAAAGCTGCTGAAATACAAACTGAAACAGACTTGGGTCTCTCTGCTATGAGTTAACATTTCGAGTGAGCATAACATATGTTAACAATCATGGGTCACTCTCGTTCACAGTGTAGTGGAAACCAAAACAGTACTAGAAATGTCCCATCTATAACATTATAGAGCTTTGCAGATAAAGCAACAGAAATTATGTTTGAACTGCTTCGCGAGAGGCCATATCCTGAGAGATTGCACAAGTGCACATAGTTGCTTCACGTGCAAGGGTCGCCATCATACGCTGCTTCATCGAAGCGACCCTCAGTCTCAACCGGCTCTCGTGACAGCCTCCAATCCATCCACTTCGTCTAACATAGCATCTAACGTCCAGACCTATTTTTCGGCAAACACACAAGGTGTTTTGTTTTGCACGGCCTTAATAAATATCTGCTATGCAGGTACCACATACACGGCACGTGCACTTATTGATTCAGGATCGGAAGCGACGTTTATCACAACTCGAATCTTCAACCTGATTAAGCTTCCATTCCAGTCTGTCCAATCCAAAATTAGTGGTTTAAATCAAACCCTAGCAGCCAAACCTCAAAAGTTGTGAAGCTTTTTCATAGGCTCTCCAGTGAAGCCGAGGATTCAAATTGAAACTTCGGCATATGTTATTCCACATCTGGCAGGTAACCTTCCCTCCTACCCAGTACCCCAGACGATACTGAAGGACTTGCCAGAAATCCAATTGGCTGACCCCATGTTTTATAGGAGCTCGCAGATAGATGTGCTTTTAGGCGCAGATATCCTCCCATCCATTTTATTAGGCGGCTCCCAATCCAACATTTGCGGAACTCTTTTGGGGCAAGAATCTATCTTTGGCTGGATTCTTACAGGCCCAATAGCCAAGAATACTGGCTCATCCATTTCCTCGTTCACAACCAAGGTTTCCGTCGATCCTGGACTCCACTTAAAAAAACTTCTCACGAAGTTTTGGGAGGTGAAGGATCTTCCTCTTATTCCGATAAGGGACTCGGATTCCAAGTGTGAAAGCAATTTTGTCCGCACCACTACAAGAAATGAAAGTGGAAGATACTTAGTCTCACTACCCTTTCGCAATCCTGAACACATCCAGTTGGGACATTCAAGGTCCATTGCGTTAGCTCAGTTTCTGAAGAACGAAAGCCGTTTAAAAAGAAACATTCCTCAAAAAGAGCAGTACGATTCCGTGATTCAGGAGTATATAGACTTAGGTCATATGAGACAAGTCTCTCCGAGTGTTGACTGTCACCACTTTTATCTCCCTCATCATGCTGTTTTCAAGCCAGACAGCACCACGACAAAGGTTCGCGTGCTCTTCAACGCATCCAGCATGTCAACGAATGGCAAAAGTCTGAATGATATCCTGTATCCAGGACCAGTCCTACAATCCGATCTGACCGTAAAGATCCTCAAGTGGCGTTATTTCCGCTACGTTTTCAACTCGAATATCACCAAAATGTATCGGCAGATCATGGTGCATTCCGACCACACTCCATATCAACGGATTCTGTTCCGAAATAAGGGTAATCAATTGCCCTCCCTTCTTGGCTATCCGCGTGTTGCAGCAGCTTGCACAGGATGTAAAAGAAGAACTGCCTCTCGCTAGTGACATTATTTCTAAGCATATGTATGTAGATGATGTCCTAGCAGGGGCCCATTCCAAGGAACACGCAATCAAGATCCGAGAACTTTGTAAGGCACTAGCGAGTGCTGGGTTTCCATTACGAAAGTGGACATCAAACGAAAAATCCGTCTTAAACGACATTCCAAAAGACCATTTGCTTCGAGATGATTTCTTGGAAATCTAAGAAGCCAGTGTTGCGAAGACGTTGGGAATTAGATGGCAAGCCGACTCTGATAAGTTTTTCTTCGCCCCTTCCGCCTTAATCGTCAAGATAGCCTTTTTCAAGAGCGACGTACTTTCGCAGATTGCAAAGCTCTTTGACCCTGCTGGATGGTTGGCACCAGTTATAGTGCGGGCAAAAATCTTCTTGCAAGAGATTTGGCTACACAAGCTAGACTGGGATGATGTGCAGCCAGAAGAGCTTGACGGTCGATGGCGAGTTTTCTTGACTTGCTACCCCACGTTGGGAAAGATCCGCATTCCAAGGTGGCTAAATTTCCAACCGTCCACAAAGGCCCAGTATCACGGGTTTTGTGATTCGTCACAGCGGGCGTACGGCGCAACGCTTTACGTTCGTGTTGAAGTCAATTGTCAGGTCCATACGCATCTCCTCACTTCAAAAACTCGTGTTGCTCCCATTAAGACAGTCTCTTTGCCGAGGCTTGAGCTGTGCGGTGCAGTTCTTCTCGCAGAACTGGCCAGCACACTCCTTCCACAACTGACAACTAATAAGATCGAGTCTTATTATTGGACAGATTCCACCATCGTCCTGGCATGGCTAAACAAGCCCCCCTGTACTTAGACCACCTTTGTGGGAAATCGAGTCGCAAAAATACTGCAAGCTTTAAGATACGGGGACTTGGTCCCACTTACGCTCAGAACATAATCCCGCCGATTTAACCAGTAGGGGAGTTTCACCACATATGGATAGTAAGTTGTGGTGGCAAGGGCCAGAATGGCTGAAACTCTGCCAGAAATCATGGCCTTCCTCTATTATTTCCACGCTAGATACCAACTTGGAACAGCGTTCCATCAAAGTTAATGTAGCTAGCACTCCCTCCAGCATGAACGTTCTTGAGCGTTTTTCCGACTTTATTATCCGTAGCCGAAAAGAGTTAAAACACGTGCCATAAGAGCTTAGCAGTAAAGAGCTATCTGAAGTGCAAGATAAGCTGATAAAGTGCACACAGCAGATCCACTACCCACAGGAGTATAAGTCCTTGCTTAAAAAGCAACCACTCCCTAAGGCCAGCGATATTACCAAGCTCAACCCTTTCCTGGACCGAAATGGTCTTTTCAGAGCATGCGGCCGGGTGAGAGCATCCCAGAGCCTAACATATGATGAAAGGCATCCACTGTTAGTTCCCTACTCCTGCTCTTTTTCCCGCCTTCTCGTTTAATTTACCCACCGCATTTCGCTCCATGGGGGTAATCAACTAATGCTGCGTCTTATCCGATCCAGGTATTGGATTCCAAAAGTCAAGGTCCTCATTAAATCAACAATTAATTCGTGCAAGATCTGCGTTGTATATAAGAAACGACTCCAAACCCAACTCATGGGTGATTTACCAGTTGAAAGAGCCACATTCTCCAGACCATTCACCAACACTGGTGTTGACTTCGCCGGACCATTTGAAATCAAAAGTTTTACTGGCCGAGCTTGTCGAATTTCGAAGGGCTATGTTTGCGTTTTTGTCTGCTTCAGCACTAAGGCTATTCATTTGGAAGCCACATCCGAACTCACCACCGAAAGGTTCCTCGAAGCTTTCGCGCGGTTTGCTGCGCGACGAGGATGTCCCCAGCACATGTTCTCTGACAACGTTCTTGATCGTGATTTTCTAGAAGCTACACGGCAATGCATCCTCGCTAAGTTTAGCCATAAGAAGTTGTCCTGGCGTTTGAACCCACCAAGTGCACCTCATATGGGTGGCTTGTGGGAAGCTGGTGTGAAAAGTTTCAAGTCCCTTTTTTTATAAATCCACTTCTTCTTTCAAGTTCACGTTTGAAGAACTATCCACTCTGCTCTCAAAAGTTGAAGCGTGCCTCAACTCGAGACCAATCTCTCCTATGTCAGAAGATCCAACTGATATATTGGCGCTCACTCCTGGCCACTTTCTGATAGGTGCGCCGCTTTTGACCGTATGCGAGCCTGAGAATAAAGAGAGTGACATGTCCATTTTAAACCGGTGGCAGCGCCTCAAAGCTCTCAACCAACAACTTTGTTTCCGTTGCAAGGAAGAAGAGTATTTGAAAGAGCTGCAGAAACGAATCAAGTGGCAATCGCAGACAAGGAATCTGCAGGCAGCAGATATGGTTATCATCAAGGAAGATAACCTTCCAGCCAATGAATGGCGTCTAGGGCGTGTCAAACGGACCTACTCTGGCTCTGACTCTAATGTCCGGGTCGTAGACGTTTTGACTACACGTGGTCTAATTAAGAGGCCCGTCGCCAAACTTGTCCTGCTTCCTAGTGAAGCAACTATCCAGACACAAGGTCTAAGTCCTTCTACTCACTAACAATTCCGTTACATCCATTTGTGCTCGTCCCAGTGTTCAAAATTCGATATATATATTAATTCCAAATAGTCAATGTTCGATCATCCACAGCATAAGAATGGCTCCACGACCAAGGAATTCTCGTACGGCAGAAGAGAGGCGGACCTGAGGACTCAACTCGTTCCGTTGCCGAGTGTGTCGCGGGATTCACGCACTCAAGAAGTGCCACCGTTTCATGCGGTTGACGGCGGAGAAGAGGCTTAGGGCAGTTTTGGTGAATAAGTACTGTCCTAAGTGCCTGGCTCACCAGCACTCGGGGGCCACATGCCGGCGTGAGGACCGGTGCCGCAAATGTCATGGCGACCATCACACCCTTCAGCACATACCGGAGACGGATCGAGCTTCGCCAGTGCCTACCCAAGCAAGGCCCCACGCCAGCCGGTCCCCATCTCGACCCTCCGCAGGCCCGTTGAGTGTGCTCTCGCTGTCAACGATTTTGGGATATATGCGAACAACCGTGATGCCAACGGTGATCCTCAAGTTTGACACGGGAGTTAAAACGTTTGACACCCGGGCTGTGGTCGACCCCTGCTGCCCTTTCAGCAGGATCGACACATCGTTGGCAAGGGCTTTTGGCCTGCCCGTCACCCGTGTCGGTTCGGAAGGGGCATGCACGTCGGTGATAAGATCACAATGTTCCGACTTCCAGATGGAAATCCTGCTCCATACAACGCCCACACAGATTCGCACTCCACCGAAAGCGATTTCCGACCGCTCCGGCGTCAACACGGCCCACATCACATTGGCCGATGACCGCTGGTTCCAGCCGGGCATTACAAGTATCGTGCTTGGAGCGGATGTCTACGGTTCGATCATGCTGCCCGGAATAATTCCCAGCCAAGGCGGATCGCCATTGGCTCAGAGCACTGTTTTCGGCTGGGTGTTGTCCGGTTCCTGCAGCCAATAACTCTCCATACCTTTCCTTTCTATTGCAATACTGCAAGGGGGACTTATGCCTAATGTTTATGCCTAAAAGTAGGCAAATAAACAAGAGCTGCCGCCTCTACCTTCCGCAACTTTTGCATTAGAAATAGCTCTCATCTCCTGTTAACTCCTGTTGATCTTATGTAAATGCCTAGCCACTAAGACTAAATGTAACAGAGAATTAATAGCAAATAGACGATAGAATCGAAACCAAGTGCTTTTCATGGCGGAAAAATTCTGCGTCTCATCACGGAAGAACCACAAATTCTGACAGCATTTCGAGCCCCTTCACAGCGTGAAGCCACTCCACCACAACACTTTCTTTAGTTTTTGTTTAATGTTTATTTTGTTTATCGTTTATTAGTTTTTTTTGTTTACTTTCGTTTATGTTTATTTAATTTACCATTTTCTTTTTTTTATTTATATAAAGTAAATCTAATTTAAGATAAAAAAATGTTTAAATTCAAATGAATAAATATAAGGTTGTTATTGTTTAGTTAACATGTGTGAGTAGTTATTTATGTGTGGGTGGGATGAAGATGTGTTGATGTCGGGTTAAATTGTTGTTTGTTGTGTAGTTGTGTTTAGGGAGTTGGCGGTAATTTTAAAAATGCCAACTTATAGGTAGGGAGGGCACATTGGGGGTAAATGTCAATACCTGTTTACCATATGTATTCCTAAAGTTGTCCGATTCTGCAAAGATTTGCTGCATGTCCGTTTGTTGTTAGTTTTTGTAAAAATATAAATTTTTGTTACTCCGGCCCACATTGAATCGAGGTCGTATCCATCCCTGGGTAACCGATTTGCTAGCCGGCAATCGATACAGTGTTGGGAAGAAAAGGCCGGATAATAACAAGCTGTGTCTATCTTCTTAGCAAATTTGGCGACTCTAGCTCGAAAACTGTTAAGGATATAGCCGATTCCGAATTTTATAAGGCGGCCGGCATGGGCCTTTAGCTGTACAAATGTGGAATATATGCGGGTTTTATCGATTTAGACATCGTGGCTTAACGACTTGTTATTGATTTCCCAGCTTCCAAGTGCGCCCATATATTGACACTTTGTCCCATCGGGCAAGCACTTCCGTTTTCAGCGAGCGTCCGTTTTTTCGTACGTTTCTCGTATTAAATGTTATCGACGATGACACTTTTTATATCGAAATTACACAAATGAGTACAATTGTTCTGTAAGCTACCATCTCTCATTAATGAACAACATATAAACAGATTAGTACAAACAACAAACTAATTTTCAAATAGGTTATTTAATTATTTGGACGTAGATGAACTTACGAACAGTATAGTCATATGCCCCAACGATACCAAGCACCGGCTTGTTAACGCGCGGACCCAAGCAAAATGCAACCTCCTCCCGCACTACCGACCGAGGGGCACACCGCGTAACGTGCGGCTACGAAGATCGCGAACATGTAGTTTGATTAACAAGCTTGAAGAGCGATGGGTAGAAAATTCCTTGTTTTTCTGATCGGAACAGCAAAACTTATTTGGCTGATTAATTCAGGGGAATCAATTTCAAAATTTATTAGTTTATGTAAAAAGACCACACCTAGCATTGTTCTGCGATCAGAAAGAGAAGGAAGATTTATTAGTAAAAGTCTACTGAGGTAGGAAGGTAAGTTAATGTTAAAATAAATTGTTTAATGCTGTTCAAAATGAACCATGAATAGAAAAAACAAGAAACATGTAACAGAGTTTGCGCACATTCGCAAAGCCTCTCATAACATTCACAGACTTCTCCGAGTTTAAGGATGTCTTGAAAGTATATATTGCATTTGTAATTAAATGTTCTTTATTATACCCCGAACCCATGAAATGGGTAAAAGGGGTATAATGGTTTTGTGCAAAAGTATGTAACAGACAGAAGGAAGCATCTCCGACCCTATAAAGTATATATATTCTTGATCAGCGTCAACAGCCGAGTCGATGTAGCCATGTCCGTCCGTCCGTCTGTCCGTATGTATGAACGCGTAGATCTCAGAGACTATAAAAGCTAGAGACTTCAGATTTTGCACATAAGCTCATCTAAGTCCTAGGCAGTACAATTTTGTTTCGATTTTCGATAACTATTTCCGTTTCCGATATACACATGCGATGTAATTGATATAATAGGTAACGATAGACCTTTTCTGAAAATTTCATCAAAGTCGGTTGAGAAACAACAGAGATATCGAAGATTTAAGTTTAGTCACAGATGCATACAGACAATGACTGTACGCGTTAAGTATAGGGTTCGGGGTATCTCCTAGTCGGGAAATCTCGACTAGAGCCTTCTTACTTGTTTTTCTTTGATTAGGTGAATGAAATGTACTCCTCTGGCATCAGGGGTCTGAGGGTAACACTGGCAAGAAAGTGTATTGTATATTTTTATTTCATACAAAAAAAAATACGACGATTCTTTTACTTTGTTTAAGGTTCAAGAACAAATTTTCGATGGAGGATGTAGAATTTGACAGAGTGTTGGTCAAATTTTTTCAATAACGAATCGATTTATCGATAAATTGTATTTAGTATTCTAGTTTTTTTTTCGGATATCTATTAAACTTCACCAAAAAATTTAATTTTTCGATATTGTTTCGATTTTTTATTAACTATGTCTCGATAACCAGGTGAGTTCTCGATAAATTACCACATAATATTATCGTCTTATTTTTTTGAGCTCTACAAGAATCAATTTTCAGACCTTGGCACCGGAGGATCCATAGACGTGCCATTTTTTCGGCAATTGGAATATCGCCGTTTGGAACCTCTAAGTATGATTGCTTAGGCCCAATTTCTCAATGTCCGGTTAGTCAAACTAATCTGTGTTTAGTCGAATTTGAGTTTCTCAATGTTCGGTTAGCACTTACTTATCCGATGCCTGGTGGTCCGGTTACTACTTATACCGATGCTAAGTCCCGACATATAAATATCAATACAATCATCGTAAGGCGAATAGCTGCCTCAAGCTGACACTTACATTCTTTATTTGTGTTTTATGAAGCAAAGTTGCAAAATGCTTATTTGAGTCTTCTAGGTCCACAAACACATGCTCCTTAACTACTAAAAAGATTTTCCCTCGTTGCCGCTTACAACAGGGCTCATAGAAAGTAATTGTATAAACATTTTGATGTGTAACATGCTGCATTTTGAGCTGAGTCCCCGTAAAGGTTGCCAGCACCATTCGGCGATATTGAAATATCGATTAAAGGTTACTTTGGCTTTGAGATAGCCAAATTGCTTAGCTGAAGTATAGCTCGAGCAAAAAAGTTATTCCGCAATCAACTAACTGCAAGCTAAACTGGACATTGAGAAATTGGGCCTTAGTGGTTTTACTAAGACCGCGTACACACGGTGCTTTTTTGAAGCATGCATTCTTGTTGATTTTCTTTTGAAAGTTGCTTCGAGTTGCAGCTCACTTCTACTCGGTGCTTCTAGTTGCTGCTTCTTTTCGATAAAATTTTCGATTGACATAGCATATGCCTAAGGTTATTATGATTTTTATGCTGCTGGTATTGCATTAATAGCAATTCCAAGTTGGTGTTCGTGCATATATTTCATTTAATGCCTTGTCACCTTAAACATTCACAACAAATAACCAAATTTTAAATTATTTTTGAAAATAACAGCCCTTCATGCAAGAAATCGGAATGAGCACAAAGCGTAACGCACGTTAAAAGTTGCAGGTCTTCGTCATAGTGCAACTTTTTACCAACACTGCTTTCCTCACCTCCCTTGCCGACAAGCCCAAAGAAGCTGCTTCATAAAAGCTCCGTGTGTACGCGGTCTAGCTGGTCATAGAGAAATTGGGCCTCAGTCATGAACAACCGAACACCAATATTGTGTTTACACAGAGCTACTTGTTGCGTGCATCTTTTCGATTTCAATTGATAACTCAAAAAACAACCATTATAAAGATTTTCATGCTACTGGCTATAATTACAGCAATTCCAAGTTAGTTTAAGATATTTGATGCCTTGTTACTTTAAACATTCACAACAAATAACCAAAACATTTAGATTTGCATCGAAAGTTTCAGCCTTGCAGCTATGAATTTGGCATCGGTTACCCCACTTCTCTTGCCAACAAACTAAAAGTTGCATGCGTCTAGTTGCACTGTGTAAATTCGGAATAATTTACAGTGACATAATTACCGAGTGTAAGATGTTTATCGGCACTATTTTTTAGTCGAAGTGTTGTGAAGACATACTTACATATGTATGCATAGGTGTATTCACCGGTAATCTAAAGTTAGTTTCAAAAAAGGTTAAATACTAGTAAATGTGTTGTGAGCTTTTTAAGAAGCAAAAATATGTATGTGTTAATAAATACCACTCATATTTTATAAAAATAGATAGGTACATACGTATGTAAAATATTATCAAATAAGAAGAATTGCTTATGATTTTTGGTAACATATAAAACAAACGATAATTGTATGAAATAGAATTTTAATACATATGATAAAATTTGGAAACAATAGTAATAACACGTGTACCTTTACATCTGGCTTAAAAATTAAATTGTTTATATCTATATAAGTATGAATTAAAATGTGTTTATATGCGACCTTATGAAAGTGCGTCCGCGATCTCTAGTTCGAACTACATACGCTGGTCGGCATAAGTATTTTTACTCGTGCATTTTTCAGTATAACTTGATAAAACTATTAAGTTAATGAAAATAATCTAAAAAATTTCCTTGCTACATATTTTTTACATAAACATTAAAATATGTATATTAATTGATATTTCTTGTTTGGCAATTCGTAGAGCCAATTGAACGTTATAATTAAAAATGCACTCGTCAAAATACTTATGTCGAGACCAGTATATGCATATACCTACAACTACTTTGTCCCGCTGTTGCAAAGCAAATGTTCTATGGCACCGCTTTATAACCAAGCATTGCATTGGCGCGCGTATAATTAGCGTGTAATTAACTTTGTATATGAATAATATCTTGCGCTGCAAGCTACAGTTCCTAATATTGACTAGTCGTCACATTAAAAAAACAAATATGAATAAGGAGCAACGACAATACACTTAGGTAGACTTGGCATCGCTCTCACTACAAATTACTCGCTGAATTTGATGCAGTTCATATTAGCTTTGTGGTTTGTAGCTTAAGTTTGTGGTTGTTTTGGATTTGTAAACAAAGCGCGGTGTATAATGAAGTAATAAAAATAGGAATTCAAAACAAAGGGGCGGAGCATAGAATAGTGACAAAACAGTAAACTTGGCCTTGAAAGTGTGCGATGTGCGAGACAAAGATTTATTGTTGCCAAAATGCATTTCTCTTGTTGTCGTAGAAGTTCAGCTTAGCAAATTTTAGTCTTTTGATTCAATCGCTTGCTGCTACCCTAGCAAGGAAGGGTAGTTTGACTTCATTTGAACCAATAAGTATGTATACGTAGAGGAGTCAAACGCAAAAAATCCAATAGCCTAATTGGTCCAATTTGCGGAGGAACCACCCTCATTCGGCTGCTGAAAGCATCGAGCCGAACGCAAATTTTGACTCGATACAGACGGACTGCCAGCAATTTGCTGTGTATGCGTCTGTATGTCAGCGACGTGATCGCCGTTAGGTGTATATATGTGTGTATGTATGTTTCTGTATGCTGTTTGCTCTGAGCTGTTGTATATTGTGGAAGGGGGATAGCAGCAGCAGAGTGCGAACAACAACACATGTGCATTTTTTCTGTATTTGGTGGCTCCGAGCTCAACAAGCAAAAATCATTAGGGCGAATGTACATATACCTAAATACACATATATATGTGTGTGTGTATGTGCGCATGCATATTTTTTCAGTTTTTGGTGGCTCTCAAGTGATTTGGGATTTTGTTACTTTTCTAGCAACGCATATCAATGTATGTGTGTGTGTGTGCATGTGTATGTTCATGTGCAGCACATTTGAATGTATGCGTAGCAATTGCCTTGGCTATTCCTGACCTGTCTCAATTTTAATGATTTTTTAGCAATTTTATTAAAAGTAACGATAGCTATAAAAATAATGTCATTAAGATATAATTTTTTATTTATTTTTAAAATTCATCTTAATCATAAAGATGCATTGTCCATAGTTCATAATATGTCAAATATAAATTTATATATTTTAATATATATATGTATATAATTATGTACTCTTGACCCTAAAAATTCATAATTTAATCCATAATAAATGCCGACAGCCAATATTTAAAATTAAAATTTGGCGCGCATTTGAATCTGCCTACAAAACACAGGCAATTTCTGTTTTTGCACTTTCTGGTCATACATACTCTTTCGAGATATTAGCTATATGACACCAGCAAACAACTTTGCCACACAGCTACCATGCAGTTGCGCATTTACATATAAAAAATGCACACATATTCCGAAAGAGTATTCAGAACTGTATTTCTGTTGAGATCGCTGGAACTTGTGTGCGTTTATTGAGTAGAGAAAAGGTTTTTTGTTGGCACGCAGTTGACGCGTGCCTGAGTTTTTCTTCCAGTTGCCGACACATGAACCATTTATACTCTTTCGGAATAAGTGTGCATTTTTTATATGTAAATGGGCAACTGCATGGTAGCTGTGTGGCCAAGTTGTTTGCTGGTGTCATATAGCTAATATCTCGAAAGAGTATGTATGACCAGAAAGTGCAAAAACAGAAATTGCCTGTGTTTTGTAGGCAGATACAAATGCGCGCCAAATTTTAATTTTAAATATTGGCTGTCGGCATTTATTATGGATTAAATTATGAATTTTTAGGGTCAAGAGTACATAATTATATACATATATATATTAAAATATATAAATTTATATTTGACATATTATGAACTATGGACAATGCATCTTTATGATTAAGATGAATTTTAAAAATAAATAAAAAATTATATCTTAATGACATTATTTTTATAGCTATCGTTACTTTTAATAAAATTGCTAAAAAATCATTAAAATTGAGACAGGTCAGGAATAGCCAAGGCAATTGCTACGCATACATTCAAATGTGCTGCACATGAACATACACATGCACACACACACACACATACATTGATATGCGTTGCTAGAAAAGTAACAAAATCCCAAATCACTTGAGAGCCACCAAAAACTGAAAAAATATGCATGCGCACATACACACACACATATATATGTGTATTTAGGTATATGTACATTCGCCCTAATGATTTTTGCTTGTTGAGCTCGGAGCCACCAAATACAGAAAAAATGCACATGTGTTGTTGTTCGCACTCTGCTGCTGCTATCCCCCTTCCACAATATACAACAGCTCAGAGCAAACAGCATACAGAAACATACATACACACATATATACACCTAACGGCGATCACGTCGCTGACATACAGACGCATACACAGCAAATTGCTGGCAGTCCGTCTGTATCGAGTCAAAATTTGCGTTCGGCTCGATGCTTTCAGCAGCCGAATGAGGGTGGTTCCTCCGCAAATTGGACCAATTAGGCTATTGGATTTTTTGCGTTTGACTCCTCTACGTATACATACTTATTGGTTCAAATGAAGTCAAACTACCCTTCCTTGCTAGGGTAGCAGCAAGCGATTGAATCAAAAGACTAAAATTTGCTAAGCTGAACTTCTACGACAACAAGAGAAATGCATTTTGGCAACAATAAATCTTTGTCTCGCACATCGCACACTTTGCAATCAAAACAAAGTGAAAACAATAATGGCCGACTTAATTCGGCGAGTATGGAGGGGAAACCTGCCAAAGCAAATGACAAAAATTACTCGCTATATTCTGTTTCCCCTTGTGTATGCTTCGCAATTGTGCTATGTTAGCTTAACAGAACATCGCCGGCTCTGGTTACCAGTCTTTTTACATTTATTCTTCTATGGTACATGTTTACTAACATTTTGGCAATTAGGTATTGCTTTATTTTGCTGAATATGTTGAATATAAATACGGAATAAAATAAACGTATTTTCTATTTAAATACTTCAAATAAGTTATATTTATATAAAAAATATATATTAGGAGATTTCATTGATTATACTTAAATATTGATACTAAGGGTATTTTTACTGTGTGCCGTTTTTACGACTCAGCAACCAGCAAATTTAGTTGTTTCCTTGTTTTGCATTTGCACATTCTTTTGCATTTGCCCATTCTCGATGTGTATACACACAGCATTGTACAGACGAGAGGGGTATATTGGTTTTGGGGAATATATGTAACATGTAAAAGGAATTATTTCCGACCAAATTATATACATATATATATTATTGATCAGCATCATAAGGCGACTCGATTTGGCCATGTCGTTACGCATAGCATTAAGGGTATAGGGTATCTCCTAGCGAGCTAGTCAAGTGCATAGAGGAAACAAAATTACGAAAATCTCGGCGAAGCTAGTCCAGGCAAAAATGAAACAAGTGACAAGTATACAAATACTTATGCATATTTTACCGCTACTTTCCGCTGGCGCGCCCCCTGTCCTACAATCTGATAGGCAAAGCCAGCTGCACTGGCTGGCGCGCAACAATTGTACACACAAAACGCAGTTGCTTAAAGAGTAGGTATATATACATATGCGATCGAAGCGCAAAGCAATATGCCGATAACAAAAAAGAATAACGCTGTGCGTTTGCTAACTGGCAATTGCTGCGTGCAGAACATTTAATCAATTTACCAGAGGGTATATTGCATTTGTGCAAATGTATGTAACAGGCTGAAGGATGCATATTCGTCCCAATTATATTTATATACTCTTAATTAGCAGTAATAGTGGAGTCGTTTTGGCCATGTCTTTATGAATAATGTCTGGGGCACAGGGTATCTCAGTCTAACTTTTTATACTTGACCCTTTTATTTTATGCAACACACAGTTGCATATTCAGGGGCATAGAGGAAAACAAAATTACGAAAATATCGGCGAAGCTAGCGAAGGCAAAAATGAAACAAATTTACAAAGACCATATTATACAGGCCAAGCTAGCGAGGCACGCAGCAATTGCCAGTTAGCAAACGCACAGCGTTATTCTTTTTTGTTATCGGCATATTGCTTTGCGCTTCGATCGCATATATATATATACCTACTCTTTAAGCAACTGCGTTTTGTGTGTACAATTGTTGCGCGCCAGCCAGTGCAGCTGGCTTTGCCTATCAGATTGTAGGACAGGGGGCGCGCCAGCGGAAAGTAGCGGTAAAAAATGCATAAGTATTTGTATACGTGTCACTTGTTTCATTTTTGCCTGGACTAGCTTCGCTGAGATTTTCGTAATTTTGTTTCCTCTATGCACTTGACTAGCTCGCTAGGAGATACCCTATACCCTTAATGCTATGCGTAACGACATGGCCAAATCGAGTCGCCTTATGATGCTGATCAAGAATATATATATGTAATTTGGTCGGAAATAATTCCTTCTGCATGTTACATACATTCCCCAAAACCAATATACCCGTCTCGTCTGTAGAATGCTGTGTGTATACCCATCGAGAATGGGCAAATGCAAAAGAACGAAACAACAACACTTGCTGGTTGCTGAGACGCAAAAACGCCACACAGTAAAAATACCCTTTGTTTCAATATTTATGTCAATGAAATCTCCTAATATATATTTTTCAAATAAATATAACTTATTTTAAGTATTTAAATAGAAAATATGTTTATTTTATTGCGTATTTATATTCAACATATTCAGCCAAATAATGCAATACCTAAATGCCAAAATGCTAGTAAACATATATTATAAAGATCATGTTGAGGTATATTGCATGAAGTCGAACTACCCTTCCTTGCTAGGGTAGCAGCAAGCGATGGAATCAAAAGACTAAAATTTGCTAAACTGAACTTCTACGACAACAACAAGAGAAATGAAGTTAGGCAACATCTAAGCTTTGTTTCGCATATCGCACACTTTGCGAACAAAATTCAAGGCCGACTTTACTGTTTATCACTTCTCTATGCTCCGCACTTTGTTCTTTACATTAAATTGTATCACTTCTCTATACACCGCGCTTTGTTTACAAATGCTAAACAACCGCTTAACGTAAGCAGTAAACAACAAAGCTAATCGTCGGAACATTCGTTTTCAAGCAGTGTCAAAAATGAGAGCGCTGTCCAGTCTAGATGAGTACATTATCGTTGTGTGAACAACATCAACAAATGTGCATATGTATACCTACGGAGATATTTGGTGGCTCTCTCAAGCAATTTGTGATTTTGTTACTTTTCTAGCAACGAATATGAATGTGTGTGTGCTTGTGTATGTTCATGTGCAGCACATTTAGTAAAGTAAAGGATAGCTATAAAATTAATGTTATTACTTGATAATATTTTATTAATTTTTAAAATGCTTGTAAATCATTAAAGGTGCCGAATATATCATTTATTTATTAATGATTAATATTTAATTTATACAATTATTATGTATTATCGGCCCTTAAAAATCATAAGTAAATACATATTAAATGCCGACAGTCAATATTTAAATTTCTAATTTGGCGCTCATTTGTATCTGCCAACAAAAGACAGGAAATTTCTGTTTTTGCTTTTTCTGGTCATACATTGTCTTTCGAGATATTAACTCTATGACACCAGCAAACAATTTTATAACACAACTACCATGCAGTTGCGCATTTACATACAAAGTACAAGTCGCTAGTTATTTCTCTGGTACACAAGGCCTATTAATATCGCTAGTTCGCCATACTTAGCTATTTCGCTTATACTTTCTTATACATTGTATGTTAATTGTTGAGTGTTTATACTTTGATACCGAAGGTCTCATAGTATATTGGTTTTGTGCAATGTCCGTCACTGTGTCTGTCTGTCTGTCCGTCTGTATGAACGCAACTTTTTTCGACACCCGTAAAGCTAGAGACTTGCAACTTTTCAATTATGTTTGTCTATAGGCGAGACAGATAAAGTGTCAAGATTGGGCTGCCACGCCCAATAGGAGGCTGGGAAATCGATAAATTCGACAATATAAAACCGATAAAACCAAATATTTCTCACATTCTTACAATTTTGCACGAAGATAGCTAGTCACGTCCCTCAAAAAAAAGCGTACAAATTTTGGATGCCACGCCCACTCCTTCCGCCCCCATCCTCCCTGCTCCTTGAAATTGGAAACGCCTATAGTTTTCACATTTTTTGAGCTAGAGCCACCAAATTTTGTGTCAAGATAGGTAATGACGTTCCCCAAAAAAAATGCATCAAAATTTTGGATGCCACGCCCCCTGATTCCGCCCCCATCCCCCTTCTCCTTGAAATTGGAAACGCCTATTGTTTTCACATTTTTTGAGCTAGAGCCACCAAATTTTTTGTCAAGATAGGTTGTGAAGTTTTCCAACAAACTGCAACAAAAATTTGGATGCCACGCCCACACCTACTATTAGAGATTGCTTCTGAAATGTAAAATAGTGATTAATTTAATATCAATTATACTTCTTATTACTGTTCACTTTTACCTTTTAACGAGTAATATAAGATACCAATTTTTTTAACGTGTCCTCCGCAAAAACTCCATAGCCGTTGTTTACCATGGCTAGCTAGTGCGTTAAAATATATAAATAAGTTAAACCTATAGTACAGAAACACTATTACCACTTATGTTAATAAATAGAATGATTCCTTTGATTAACACTTATTTTACATCTATTATAATTTTATAAACTTATGAACTTACTACATTTTGATTAAACTGAATTGTATATAAAATTATAATATAAAATTGTTTTATAAAAACATCAAAATTGAGTCAGGTGAAGCATAGCCAAGGCAATTCGCATACATTTAAATGTGCTGCACATGAACATACTCATGCACGCACACATTGATCTGCGTTGCGAGAAAAGTAACAAAATCCCAAATCACTTCGAGAGCCACCAAAAACTGAAAAAATATGGATGCGCACACACATATATATATATGTGTATGTATGTATACATTCGCCCTAATTATTTTTGCTTCGTTTGAGCTCGGATTAAACAAATTCAGAAAACATGCACATGTGTTGTTGTTGTTCGCACTCTGCTGCTGCTATCCCCCCTTTTACAATATACAGCCGCTCAGAGCAAACAGCATACAGAGACATACATACATATAAACACCTAACGGCGATCATGCCGCTGACATACAGACGTATACACAGCAAATTGCTTGGACTCCGTCTGCACTGAATGAAGCGCCAGCGCATGAATGACTTGCACCTTTTTTAAAAAACGCAAATGGACTGAAAAAATTGCGACGCTTTGCCTTCGGCTCGCAGCTGATAGGCATGGCTTGCATGTAAGGCATTTTTTCGGCATTTGGGAAAACGCAATTTGACTTCTCTATGTATAACCCCTTAATGATTTGAGTTTTTGGTGGCTCTGATGCGATTTGGGATTTTGTACTTTTCTAGCAACGCATCTGAATGGGTATGTGCATGTGTATGTTCGTGTGCAGCACATGTCTTGGCAATTCTTTGACCTTCTTCAACTTTTATGATTTTCAGCTATTTTATAAAAATGTAAGGAAACCGATAAAATTGATAGGCACGTCTACGGTTAGTGGGGTGCCAAAGTCTGATAATTGATTCTTGTAGAGCTCGACAAAATAATACGAAAATATTGAATAAAATTTATCGATGACTTGTTTGGTTATCGAGATATAGTGGCACGTCTAGTGTTACCGGGGCTCGAAGTCTGATAATTGATTGATTGATTGATAATTCCTGTAGAACTCGACAAAATAAGACGAAAATATTAAATACAATTTATGGATAAATCGCCTGGTTATCGAGATATAGTTAATACAAAATCGAAAAATAAAATATTTTTTGGTGAAGCTTAATATATTTCCAAAAAAAAAAAAACCAAAAGTACCAAACACAATTTTGTATGAAAAGTGTTTAAAATAGTGAGGGTGTTCAACAGCTCGTTTCATCGTTTCATGTTTCATGGTTGAAGCGTCCGGCAACAACACGTACATAGAAAATATTCTTGAAACCATGAAACACCCCAGCCTATGTATACAAAAATTGTTTCATGTTTCATGAAAGTGAAGATAAGAAGAGCACGATATTTAATCGATATTTGCAATCGATGCATCGCGATGTTCAGTATTTCTCAGTATATTTGGTGTATTTTTGATAACTGATTAATGGCCGCCGCAAACAAAAGTAATTTAAATTGGTTTGTTTGATGAAATAAACTAGTAATTATCTCATTTATAACTGTAGAATCAACTACTATTTAGAAGGGCAACACTCCCAAACATACGTTTAAATCTTTTAAATGGCATTTTTTCTTAATCCAACCAGCAGTAGCGAAGTCACCGAAAATATGAAACGCATTGAATCACAAAATGCCGTTCACGAGCTAAGCATTTCAAGCATGAAACGATGAAACGGAGCTGTTAAACACCGATAGTAATTTTTAGCAACTTTAAAAAAATCATAAGAAATACAATGGAAGAGATTTTTGAAATATTATTTTTTCATTCACTAATAGATTTTTTTTGTAGTAACTTTGAGCATCAAAAAATTGGTTGTTTAAGCCAGGGGTAAAAAGTTTCAAAAGTAGACATTTACAAGAATTGAAATTTTTCATTGGGTACTTAATGGGCTAAGAAAAGTATTGTACTATTCAAACGGAAATTAAATGACCTTTGCATTGATACAATACTTTCCATAAAACATTGCACATACCTCAAAAAACGTGCCTTACGAATTAATAGTGGTTTGGGCTCGTATGCAACAACAAGCGGATAGAATCAAAAGTCTAAAATTGCCAAACTGAATTTCTATGACAACAACAAGAGAAATGAAGTAAGTTAACATCTTATTATATCTCACGCATCGGATACTTTTCCATCAAAACAAAAGTGTTAACAAACATGACCGAATAATCAAACAGAAAGGTAACAAAATATACGCACAGCCACTGGCTTCGCACGAACAAAAGCAAGCCAAAGAGGCAAACACAAAAATCAAAAGCACACTCAATGCGCGCCGCACTTATTTGCTCTGTTAAAATATAAGAGAGAATTGTCATGTCTTTACAAAGTACATTGTCTTTATTAAAGGCTAATTAAAGGGTAATAAAATCGGAGTCGGCTATATCTCTAACAGTTTTTTAGCTCGAGCTACCAAACTTGGTAGGAAGTTAGATGATGACAGATCCAAAAGATTCCGCCCACCTTCTAACATAGAAAATATGCATTAATTCCAACGTGTTTTTTTTGCTAGAAACACCAAAATTGGTTTCAATGTAGCTAGTGACATCTCACAAAAATCTGCATCAAAAATATGTAGGCCACGCCCAGCTCCTACGCCCACAGCCTTCCCCGCCTTTTAGTCATTAGTTTTAATATTTTGCCTATCAATCAATCATTAAAAGACACTAGTTGGCGCTGCGTCGTCATTTACAATCTGTACGTAAGCAAATATCGTTATTGCGTAAGAATTCAAAAAGTATAAAGTACTTTTAAGAAACCACCCCTGCCGCCACCAGCGAAGAAAGTTTGTATCTTACAGTGATTTTAAGCTAGAAATTAAGTTATCTTTCATAGTTTTTTTTTTAGCTAAAGTCACCAAATTTGGTAACAAAATAGCTGGCGATGTTCCCCACCAGGCGTTTTCCTGCCGCCCCCACATTCTTCATTGCAAGCAAACTCCTTACAATCCGTTCTTTTTGCTGGTATCAGAGTATTTCGCAGTCGGTTGCGTCCGAATGCAACGTTTTCACTTGTTACAATTTGCTACCGAAGGTAAAGAGTATATTGGTTTTGTGTAATGTCCGTATTGGTGTCTCTATCCTGATATACGCGCGTTTCTCCGACACCCTTAAAGCTAGAGACTTTAAACTTTGCAAATTTATTGGTCCATGTCTGTGTCAAACCCCAGCGGGCAATAGGTTTCGAGAAAGGGTCCGTTTTCGACAATTTCTCGAACTTTTCTCTTACAAAACTGTCGAGAATGACACATTTGAAAAAGTGTCGAGAAAGTATCACCTGTCGCTTAGTTTGTGGCAGCAAAACCTTCGATAGCGATAGTTGCGATCGGATCCGTTTGCGTATCGGAAAAGTGCCGTAAACGGGCGCATATCGCTATCGAGAAAGTGTCGAGAATTGATTTGATAACGGACCCGTTTATGGTATGAGAATAGTTCGAAAATGCGCTCGAGAGCGTATTAAAAAAGATTATATGGGCGATACTAAAAATTCCCTTTGTATATTATTTATTTTAATTTAATTTTGATTAAGATTTTTTAATTTATATTTAGTTTAATTATAACATTTTTTAAAAATGCTTTGTTTTGTTTGGATACATTAAAAAATTAACTTAAATAAAATTTAACATTTAAAATTGAACATACGATAATTAAATTATGAGATTTTGACAAGGTGGTTGTCTAAATAACATTTAACATTTCAAACATTAACAATTATGACATTTAACATTTTAAATTGACATTTACATAATTGTTAAACATAACTTAACCTAATTTAGGAACTTTATTCTCTTTATATTTATTCATTTTGGACACCCTCTCATTGGCGTATTGAACAAATTTGACCGACACTCTGTGAAATTCTACATCCTCCATCGAAAATTTGTTCGTGAACCGTAAACAAAGTAAAGAATCGTCTTTTTACATAAAGTTATAAAATGTGAAATTGATTCCTCTGAATTAATCAGCCAAATTAGTTTTGCTGTTCCGATCAGAAAAACAAGGAATTTTCTACCCATCGCTCTTCAAGCTTGTTAATCTAACTACATGTTCGCGATCTTCGTAACCGCTCGTTACGCGGTGTGCCCCTCGGTCGGTAGTGCGGGAGGAGGTTGCATTTTGCTTGGGTCCGCGCGTTAACAAGCCGGTGCTTGGTATCGTTGGGCCACTTGACTGTACTGTTCGTTAGTACATCTACGTCCAAATAATTAAATAACCTATTTGAAAACTAGTTTGTTGTTTGGACTAACCTGTTTATATGTTGTTCATTAATGAGAGATGGTCGCTTACAGAACAATTGTACTTATTTGTGTATTTTCGATATAAAAAGTGTCATCATCGATAACATTTAATACGAGAAACGTACGAAAAAACGGACGCTCGCTGAAAACGGAAGTGCTTGCCCGATGGGACAAATTGCCAATATATGGGCGCACTTGGAAGCTGGGAAATCAATGACAAGTCGATAAACCTCGATGTCTAAATCGATAAAACATGCATATATTCCACATTTGTACAGCTAGAGGCCCATGCCGGCCGCCTTATAAAGTTCGGAATCGGCTATATCTTTAACAGTTTTCTAGCTAGAGTCGCCAAATTTGCTAAGAAGATAGACGGCGACATCAACCAAAGATCTGCATAAATGTGGATGCCACGCTTCACCTCTTTCGCCTACCTTTGAAAATCGGAAATTCAGTTATCTTTCACAGCTTTTGAGCTCGCACCTGTCACAATGAATATAGTTTATTATATATATAAAAATCGAAATATAAAAAATTTAAATATGACAAATACCGCGGACTTTCACTATCGTATCAGTTGGACACGAAGTGTTGGATTCGCAAAACAGTGTCCATTGTGCTCCATCTTTTAAATGGAACTTGGTTGTGAGATATTAAGTTGTTGTTTTGTTGATATTAAGTCTGTTTTTTTGCGATGATTTTTTCGACCATTTTGAAAAAGCAAGATAGAAGAGAGATCTGACGATTGCTGTTAATTTCGGGGGGAGTTTTTTTTTTTTGGGTTTGGCGATAGGAATAATTTGGCTGATCTCCATGTGTGGGGATAGGAACCAGACTCAAGCATGTTGTGGTAAATCTTATGAGCATGGGATAGGACATTCTGTCTGTACCTGGGCTTTTTCCTCTTGTGGTTTTAAGTGCAAACTCAATCTCAACCAGGGTAAAGTTTGCGTCTATAAGTTTAGCGGAGACAGATAGGTGGTTTGGGCGGTAAGTTTTGGAAACAGAAGTCGTTTTTTGTTGCACGTATTCGGCAGAAAAATTCCCGTCTGCTGCGTAACTTGACCATGCTTTGCCAAACTCATTCGCAATGCGAAAGGAGCAAGTTATGGGCTGGGAGTCTAATAAGATACATTTGATGGCCGAGGGGGGACCCCAGCCAAGCGTTGTATATCAGTCCAAACTTTTTTTTTTACATTGAGAGGGGAGAGATACAGGAGGTAATTATCTAAACAGTTCCGTTTGGCCAGTATACTGCTTCTTTAAAAATCGCGTTGGCTTATTTATATTTAATTAGGTCGGGATTTGAAATGGGATTTGTAGGAGTGGAAGAGGGTTTGTTTTAGGTCTCTTAGCTGTTGAAGTGAATTTTTTCACCATGGATTTTGGCTTTATGTAGGGTTTTTTTTTTGGGGGGGATACTGCAATTGGCAGCTGCTCTAATTAATTTTGTTATTTGGGCAACTTGGTGGTCTAAGCATCGAGCGACTCTGAAATCAGAGTTTTCTATGCATTTATTTGTAAAAAGTTTCCAGTTGGCGTGGTCGATCTGGTATTTTGCGGGGGGAAGCATTGGGTCAGGTCTGAATTGGGCTGTGAGTTGGGTGGATATATGGAAATGGTCGCTCCGGTACAAATTTTCGAGAGTGGACCATTTACAACTGTGGGCAATTTGGGGGGATATTATAGTAAAATCGACGTGGCTGAAAGTGTTGTGTGTAGATAAATGAGTGTGAGATGGTAAAATGTAATCTGTGGCTTTAACACTCATCTGTCCCTAAGAAAAAATAACAAATCAGTCCCTGGTGTGTCAATTTGACACAATCAAAAAAAATGTAAGGACAAATATTTTTAAAATTGAAAATATTTATATATATAACAAAATTAAATAATAAAAACAAATATATCTATGAATCGCATGTTTCGCATAGAACAAAGCGATGCTGCGGGCAAACTTTTTTTCATGCACCTATCGCATTCGACAGAGTGGATGTTTGCATTCTTTGCCTGTGGGCATATGTGGCACCTTGCGCGCTTCCCAGTTGGAGTGTGGTGCATCAAGCGACTGTTCGCAGATTCATCAGCTTCGGTTTGGACTAGCTGCTCGCCGTCCTGAATCCCACGGACTACCGACAACGCTCTCTCGCCTCGTGGTGCTCGTTCCCGGTAGTCGATATGCGGCGTGACTAGGGAGTACCCGAGCTCAATCAAAAAAAGGCGGCGACGGATGTTTTTTTTGGCCAAATTCCAGTTTGGATTCAATTCCGTGAATAAAATTAACGCATTCAACCCAGATATATCTAGAATATTGCAAAATACTGCTACAGGCCATCTGTTGACTTTGCGTTTGCAGCGATAAGTGCCTACCATCTCATCCACAATGTCGACGCCGCATTTCGTTCTATTATAAACATTTATAGTTTCCGGCTTTTTTTTAACGTCTTTCTCTTCTATTTGTGTCGATAGATGCATTGTGCTGAGCAACGTAACGAAACGACGTCTCTTCGTTACGTACGAAACCACTGTCGAGTTCAGCACGTGATCGAACACAAATTGAGAATGGTACAGTGGTTTGTTCTTCATGTCCAGTACCAGAGGTGGCAGCTCCTTTCTATTTTTACGAATAGTGCCAACGGTTGTCATTTGTCTCTGCTTCAATTTTACCGCAAAAGCGTGGGATGTGAAGAAATTGTCGGTAGTAACGTTTCTTCCGTTGAGTCCCTCTGTAAGCTGCAATACAACCCGTTCTGCCAGGTTTACTTCGGGTGCACAGTTGCTGTTACGACCAATGTAAACATCAACAGCATACACGTAAAATGTTGATGCATCACACAGAATCCAGTGTTTGATATTTGATATTTGCAGGGTTTCGACGGGATATACTGCGTAAAAGGACATCGACCACGGTATGGTAGCAACTGCTCGTCGACGGTTACATTTTTGCCAGGAAGATAGCACAATTTGTGTCGATATGCCCATTTATCAAAAATTGCTCAAACTGGAGCGAACTTGTCTCGAAAACGGAAGTGTGCTCTCTCTTCCCGATCGTCGAACCGCAAACACCGAGTGATCTGCTTATAACGCTTGAGCGACATTGTTGCTGCAAATATCGGTCGTCCACTTTTTAGATTCCACAGCTCAGTGATGCATTCACCATGCGACCGATACACTCCTGCAAGCAGCAAAACTCAATAATATGCTCGCATAGTACAGATGACGACATTCTTCCATTCACTTCCACATGTCCGTATGCCGTACAAATTGGTCATGTCGACAATGGTCTGCTCCATGGGTTCGAGAAATAAGAGCATTGCAGAGAGCTTATCAACACAGCGTGATGCTGCGAACACTGTGGCACCTGACGACGGAAATTAGATGAATAATAAATACCCTGTTGAATACTAAGCTTACGACGCAAATTATTTGTACCTGAGCTTTCACGCAGGTTACAAATAGCTTGTCGTATAGTATTCGGTTGGTCCAGCGAGTACTCAATTTTTTTGTCTTTTGACAAAAATGCTGAGCTGGGCTCTGCAACCAATTCTCGTCGCACCTCCTCGCCTAAAAAGTCGGTATCGCTATTAGTTTCAGTTTCCACATCAGTCTCATTTTCATTTGGCTCTTAGTCGCTGTCATAGTCATCTGATTCAAACGGATCCATCTGCTCGTACTCCTCGTCGCTCATCACTATATTTCCCGATGCAGACGCCATATTCTTGGTTTTTGATATCCTGGTATATTTTTTGTAGGTCCTCTATAGGTTCAAGCTTGAACCAGTTGTGAATTACAAGAAAAAAACCCATGCCTACTATTTTGGTAGTACATAAAAGGTAACAGGCAATAAGGAAAAACCAAAGTGCCCGTAATTTTCCCATATGTGTCAAATTGACACGCCAGGGACTCTTTTGTAACTTCTTCATTTGCAACGAAAATAACAATGGAAATATATTTAAATTATGATTTTCTGAAAATTCGTCAAAATTCGTTCAGTGAGCCAAAATTTTATTTACATTCGATAAGTAGAAAAGCCGCAAAAGCATTTTGAATCTCAAAATTGTGTCAAATTGACACAAGGGACAGATGCGTGTTAAAATATTTCAATCGAAAAATCTTATCGTTCATGCAGCAGTAAATCGTGAATTTAAAAGCTTCTTGCTGTTTCTATGAACTTAATGGTCCTGTGGCGATGACAACAGAAACGAAAACTAGTACAACATCGATAATAAAACTTAACTGCCTGCCTAATTATACTCAGATATCGAATGTAAAGAGTATATTTTTTTTTGTGCAGTGTCTGTCTTGGTGTCTGTCTGTCGTTGTGCACGCGTTTCTTCGGCACCCTAAAAGTTAGAAACTTAAAACTTTGCAAAAATCCTGAAGCTACGCCCACTGATTGGCTGGCTTGCAAGTGAAAACATTTATATTTTACCCTGGATCCCCGAGGGAAATAAGGACAAACTTATGAAATTATTTTAATATCATCGGTCTCTGCAAATTCAGCAAACTTTTAATAAAGTCTATACATGCAAATATATAGGTGAAAACTGTGTAATTTTTAGCATGATGAGAAAAATGTGAAAGTTGTAGAACTTTTTTCATTCAATAATAAATTTTTTTTTTTTCAGTACTTTAACTGCCGTTATTGGAATTAAAATGCAGATGTGTGAAATAATTTGATTGTTTATTTATCAATCGGCGATTTATCAAACTAGGTTACGTTAGGTACGGTTAGGTTGTGCTGGCGGACCCTCCCTTAGGAGTGTCACACATTGACCACTCGGTGTCCTTAGTGGGGCCGGTGTATGGAGAAGGTAAGGACTAGAGTACGTTGTCCTGCGGCGTGTGTGTATCTCTTGCGAAGGTTAGAAGCTTTTTAGGCTCTTGGCTGCTCACTTCTTCGAGTGTCGCAAGGAATGGTGCGTGAAAGTGTTCTTGTCGCTTAACTACCAGTGCGGGGCAGCTGCAAAACAGGTGTTCCAGTGTTTCCCTGACGCCTGGTTCTCTGCATTTCCTACATTCGTCGTTATCAAGTATGCCTAGCTTCTTTGCATGATATGCGACCAGACAGTGGCCAGTCAGTAGGCCAACTAGCTGTCTGCATTCATGCCTCTGGAGTTTCAGCAAGTATTCCGTCCGTTTGTCATCGTAGGCTTTGCACATTGTTCTCGAGATTCTGCATTCGGAGGCGTTCTTCCACCTGGATACTGCCGAAGCTCGTGCGTGTGCTTCCATCTGAGCGTGTATCGTTCGCAGGGAGGTTGAAATTTCTACAGCGTCACTGTATTGTTTCTTTGCTCCTTGCTTAGCTAGTTCGTCTGCCATCTCGTTTCCTCCAAAGTCTTGGTGGCTTGGGATCCAGTAGATGTGCACGTTTTTTGTGATGCTCAATTCGTCAAGCGCTTCTCTGCTCGCCAGAACGTTCCGAGAGCTTATGTAGTGGGCTTGCAGGGCTTTTATTGCTGCCTGACTGTCCACGAAAATGGTTACCTTCTTTTGTGTTGTGTAAGTTCTTAAGACCTCGTCTGATGCCCTTCTTGCGAATATTTCCGCTTGGAATATGCTACAGTGGTCAGGGAGTCTGTACGATAGTCTCAGTGGTGGCTCAGCACAGTATACTGCTGCACCGACTCCATCTTCCATTTTTGAGCCATCACTGTATAGGTTTATGGCGTGAAGTTAAAACTTTTTCTCTTGAATCCCTTTACCAATTGTGCTGTCCCCGTAGTTGTGCACCATCTATCGAGCAGAGACGTTGCGCAGTCCTTTTTGCCGTTAGGCGTGCCTGAATGTCCAAGTTTGTAGAGCTTTTGTTGGCGTAGATCTCAGCGCCCGTTTGATGCATGTGCATGTAGCAGAGTATTTTCCATAAGTTTTAGGTATGTGGAATTTACCGTTGCTTTCCACCATACCAATATGCCGTAGAGCAGTATGAGACGTACAATTGTGATGAAAATCCAGTGTGTCAGTCTTGGTGAGAATCCCCAGGTGCTACCTAGCATCTCTTGTGATGCTTTGAGTGTAGTGGTGGATTTCTTCACCATTTCTTCCACATTGAGCATTCAACTCAGTTTGCGATCCATTTCGGTCCCCAGGTATTTAGTACTTTCTTCTAGTATCAGCGTTGTACCGTTGGTTTTCGGTGGAGTTCATCGTGGTACCTTTTATCTCTTAGGCCCAATTTCTCATTGTCCAGTTAGTCAACCTATTCTAAGTTTAGTCACATTTGAGTTTCTCAATGTTCTATTAGCACTTACTTATCCGATGCCTGGAGGTCCGGTTGCTACTTAGGGAACGTAGCCAAATTATGTGACCAGTTTAGGTTGGTGAGGGGTAGGGAGGGGGTCTTAAAAATACTACACTGTATCACAATGGCTGGGGGGAGGTTTTGGTTTTATCACGTAGTCCATTAATCAAGCTAAATTGATGCCAAATAAATTTTTTTAAGACCATATATACTATATAAATGATTATGTGAAAATGGTTGGGGAGGGGTTGGCAATTTACTACGGGTTGTCACCGAGTGGGGAGGAGGGGTTAAAAAATTGTCAAAATGGTAATTTGGGTACGTTCCCTTATACCGATGCTAAGTCCCGATATACAATATAAATATCAATACAATCATCGTAAGGCGAACAGCTGACTCAAGCTGACACTTGCATTGCTTATTTTTTATACCCCGAACCCATAAAATGGGTAAAAAGGGTATAATGGTTTTGTGCAAAAGTATGTAACAGGCAGATGGAAGCATCTCCGACCGCATAAAGTATATATATTCTTGATCAGCATCAACAGCCGCGTCGATATAGCCATGTCCGTCCGTCTGTCTGTCTGTATGAACACGTCGATCTCAGAGACTACAAGAGCTAGAGACTTCAGATTTTGAATATAAGTTCTCCTATACCATAAGCAGAACAAGTTTGTTTCAAATTATCGATAACTATTCTGGTTTCCGATACACACATGGAACCGATTACAAAAAATCTCGAATTTGGAAAATTTAAAAATGGGGTTGAAATAATGGGTAACGATAGAACTTTTCTATAAATTTCCAAATCGGCTAAGGAACACCGGAGATATCGAAGATTCAAGTTTGGTCACAGATGCATACAGACAATGACTGTACGCGTCAAGTATGGGGTTCGGAGTATCTCCTAGTCGGGAAATCTCGACTAGAGCCTTCTTACTGGTTTTTTTTCTTGTTTATGCTCTCAAAATTCACTCGGAATCGAATGTACCTGTAGTCTGAGATGGAGTGTCTACCAAAGACTCTTCATTCTGTTACCACGGTATTCGTTACCGACGCGAGGGTAATATCTAGCACGTTGGATGAGGTGGGACCTACGTAGGTCGGCTCTCTTCCCCCACATTTGATATAAAATCTAGCAGTGACTCACCTCTATCGTTAATGTCTCCGCTGCCCCATACTTTGTGCTGTGCGTTAGCGTCAGTGCCAATGAAAAGTTGCTGCTTCTTTGGCTCAGCCTCCCTCACCAGTTGCGCGAGCTCTTGGGGTGGTGCGATGTTTTCCTGCGCCATGTAGCAGGACGCCATCAAAATTGGTTCCTTTCTGCCACCTTCGGGAGCTACCACCGTTAAGTCGTCAGTACTATAATTAGACATTAAGTAAACATAAATACTCTTAATTACTAGGATAGCGGTCCTTGCTCTACTTACTGTTGTCGGGTAGAATATGTTGTAGTTCGGGCTGTTCAGTCCAGAAACCTTGTTCCTCGACACTTTCCAAGGTACCTGGACTAAGGCGACGCGTCGCGACGTCAGCGGGCCCTGGCTCCAGGGTTAGCAGGAGCTCCGCCGAGGCCAACTTGCTTTTATGAAGGTCGACCTGAAGGACCCTGCTGCATGGCTCTTCGTGGTGTCCGCAATGGATGAGACCTCTTCCATGGTTATGTCCGCATCCTCGTCGTCCTCCAACTACAGGCTTTTGGTGGCGTAAGTGGCCAGGTATTGCTCCACTACACCCTCCATTAACGTGTTCGTGTTTTGGTAGTTTCAGTGACGCTTCTTGAGGCCATCTTCCCGAGTCTAGGGTACAAAAAGTCCTCGGCCTCCTTATTGATCTGGAGAACCATTTGCCACATGGATCACCTTCCAATCAACGGGTGGCACTTCCGGATTTTGCCACTTCAGGAGCTGCAGCGCCTTGTCCGCCGGAACAGCCCGAGGGAAAAGTACCTTTGCCTTCGGTACGGACGGAATACAAGTTCTATCTAGTACCTCCAGCACGACGCTGGTTACTCACTTCAGAGTGAGCTCATCCTTACAGCTGAGAATCTTAACGCCGGCGAGCCTGCCTGCCCCATCAAAAGAGATAGGAAGCGAGTCCAGTTCACCCATACGCTTCAGGAGCTCGTCGAACAGCAGAACCTCCACTTCATTCTACTGTTCGGGTTTCATTAGGCTGTTTGGGTCTCTCCGGTCGATGAGCGCGACGACTATGTGCCCCCTCGCCACATCGCTGGCAGTCGGTTTTGCCCACGACATTGGGCTTTTGCAGGGCAGCTTGCAGCTGACCCCTCTGCTTTTTTAATTTCAGTGGAGCGCTGGCGTTTTCCGGCCAGAAGCTCCACCACCTTTTTGGCAAAACCGACATCCGCCGGCGCCATGCTCTTCTTTCCCGCGTAGAAGGCTCTACCCTCTTGCAGTCAGTGAGCCGAGACCTGATCTTAATGGCGGCCCTCTATTCGACATTTTCTTGCATGCCCTCTTTAGTCCTTTTGAGCCCGACCCTATTAGGGGCACTGGAACTCGCCGGGGTAGGAGAGACCAAAAGTTTTTTCTCAGTCTTCGATTAAAGCGACCCTCCATGCGATTCGCAATACGAGTCTCCATGTGCTGCGGTATCGCGCCACATTTTGGGCTGTTAGTGTTGGCCCGTGTGTCTTGCTGCCAAGAACATCGAACCATGGCTTGCTTCATATTCTCGCAGTACCGAGGCCTTAGAGAAATACGTAGCGCACCTTTGCTTGGCGTCGCCTTGTATCTTCACAAGCGAGTTGGACCAAAGTACTTTCGTTTGTTTCAAAGCAATATGGTGCCTGTTGCCTTGGTTTGCGCCGCACTCTCGCCGTTCCAGAGAAATTGAGAAATACAGTTTGCACCGTACCCTCGCCGTACTAAGGTCATCAAGAGGTGTGGAGTTCACCTTGGACAGATTCTATATTGCCCATCGTTTGTTTCGAGGCATGCCCATTGCCAAGCCGGCACCCTCAAGGACGGTTCAGTTGAGGATTTTGCTGGCCTTAGTCTAACTAAAAACAAGTGAAAATGTTGCAGTCGGTATGGGCGTGGCATCCAAATTTTTTTATGGAATTTTTAAAGAGCTTCATAATCTATCTTGACACAAAATTTTGTGGCTCTAGCTCAAAAAATGTAAAAACTATAGGCTTTCCAATTTCAAGGACCAGTAAGGAGTGGGCGTTGCATCCAAAATTTTGATGCAGTTTTTTGAGGGACGTGACTAGCTATCTTCGTCCAAAATTAGGTAATTCTATCTCCAGGAATGTGAGAAATATATGGTTTTATCGGTTTTCAGCTATCGATTTTATCGATTTACCAGCCTCCTAGTAGGCGTGGCAACCCGATCTTGACACTTTGTATGTCCCTGATATAGATAAGCATAACTGCAATGTTCCAAGTCTCTAGCTTCAAGGGTGTCGTAAAAAGTTGCGTTCATACGGACGGACGGACGGACAGACACCATGACAAAACCAATATACTATGATACTTTCAGAATCAAAGTATAGCTAGAATGTAAATAATAGTTTACAAAATAAACAAATAAATACGCATATTTAATCGAACAATAAATGTATACAAGTAAGTGCCCCGCTTGCTTCGCTGCGCCGATAGTTTATATACATTTTAGCAATAGTAGATAGATATAAAATAAATAAATTAGCAAATATTTAACAACATATTATAGCAAAGTATTTAATATTCTTTTTTCCTGATTAACCTGAAATCTTTTTGATGCTTCTATGTGCTTATCCCTATTTTTATCAAGATATTTTTCAACTGAATGTTTTCGTGCTTTTTTTTTTGTTTTGTCGGTGAACCGACTACGTCTTTTAGCGGGATTTGTAACATTTTCAGTTTTACATTCACTTGACGTATCAGAATCTTGAGTAAATACTTCCTCTAAAGTAATATAAACATCAAAATGTCCATTCATTAATGGACCGGTAAATTGCAATCTCTTTACAGGATGCATAATATTTCTAAATGCTTGTAATACGTTTCCATTTTGAAAAACTTGAAAATTTATAGCATAAATTTATACTGCTGCTTGAAGCTCACATGCAGTACCATCAGTATATAATTTTGACACACCGCACTCATATTGTTCAGAAGAGCTGTAATAGCGTATTTCCACTGCTCAGCTATTCTCAGTTATGTTAGTTAACAGTAACTGAGGTTCAGTTTGCATGTATACTCCCATAAGGAATTAACTGAAGTAAAACTGACCGTTAATATTAACTGAAGAATAACTGAAGAGGAACTGGTTCATTTGAACACTTGTTCGATAAAACATCGCTGTTAATGATCTCTTTTAATGTAACAGTCGCAAAACAGATGATTGTGAATAGCAGAAATTGTGAATAGGTAGGCGCAATATTTGTTATACTCAAAAAATAATTAAAAATTTTGTTTTTGATGAATTATCGTAGGAAACAATTTAGCTGGGAGCAAAGTTTCCAAGGATTGCTTTTTAAACTGTGGGCGGATAATTTTGTTGCACTTATGGCAGCTTAGTATAACTATTACGTAAACACGAAAATTGACTTCTACTGCGTCTGCAATGCAAGCAAAAATGATTGTACTCATTAAAAATAAGCCATAAAAGTTGGCAATACACTGTTACTTATTTGCAATGTACAATTTCGGATAGTTTTTCTCACTTTTTTGCAGAAAATACAAAGCAAAACAAACCGAACAACTGATTTATTTACGGAGGTTCAGTAACAGAGCAATGGAAACAGCTTTCGTCAGTTACTGTTAAAATTTACGGAAACGGAGCAGTGGAAAAACTCTTCATTTAAGTTTAAGCTGAAGCAAGCAAAAGTTTCCCAGTTGGTTACAACATGGGCTACAATATGCTAGCGTATGGTGCCATGGAAGCCTTGCCTACCAAATAAAAGCTAGGAAATAGATCTAAAATAGCAGGCTCCATCACCAACTATGGCAATAGCTGAATGCGGCACCAAAACACCACTAACATCTAAAGTTTCAATAGACATATTTTAATTAGGCTGTGAGTCAATTGACTTCACTGTAAAACGATTGTTACAACGTTGTAGTGTCTATACGTAAGTATACGTAAGTATAGAATTCAATAAAATGTAATATACCAACTTATATTATTTTAATAGAATATTCAGACTGCTTAGTTTTATTTGATTTTAAATGCACTTAAGCAGCAAAATAGGAGACAACAATATATAATGTTGCTTCAATTATTAAGTCTAAAATCGACTTATTTGTCTTGTGTTTAAAAAACAAACAAAAGAAATTAAAATACGTTGATCGTTATTTAAATATTTAAATAATAGCAATTAAATATTTTTTTAACTAATCATTAAATACGTTTTTTATATATATAATGCGAAATTCAGAATATTAAAAAACTCACTGATCCAAAAATCAACTTTCTTTGTTCACATTATATATAAACTAAAATGCATAACCAATTCCCTCACCATTTTATGTAAAAACATTAAGTGGGAAAGAGCACAGTTATTCGTCTAAGCAACAGACACCGAACTCTTACATGCAACGCTTGCACTTAAGAGCTAGGTGTGGGTGGTGCAAATTAGGCAATGCCATTCACTTAACTGCAGCCTCTTAGTTATGCTTAGCTGTGCGGAGGAGGTAGGGATATCAAGATTTATGTTTGACATGCAGAGCGAGCGCATAAACAAAAGAGTGAGCCTAAATGGGCAACAACAAAGGCGCATGATTGCATTCAAATTATTTTGTATCTAGCGGCAGTCATAAGAGCGACGCGCACGCTGATCAAGTTTTAAGGCGCTCTTTGGGAGCGCGACTGACACGTATGTTGCAGACATGCATAGATTCGCTCAGCTGTGTATGCTGCCAATGACGATACACTCTCTAGACTGGACTTCCCTCTTATTTTTGACACTGCTTGAAAGCAAATGCAGCGAAGATTGGGTGTGCGTTTGTTTAGCGGTTGTTTTGCATTTGTAAACAAAGCGCGGTGTATAGAGAAGTGATACAATTTAATGTTAAGAACAAAGTGCGGAGCATAGAGAAGTGATAAACAGTAAAGTCGGCCTTGAATTTTTTTCGCAAAGTGTGCGATGTGCGAGACAAAGATAAGTTGTTGCCTAACTTCATTTCTCTTGTTGTTGTCTTAGAAGTTCAGTTTAGCAAATTTTAGTCTTTTGATCCCATCGCTTGCTGCTACCCTAGCAAGGAAGGGTAGTTCGACTTCATTTGAACTTTGCTTAAATAACTAAATAAATGCAATATACCTCAACATGATCTTTATAATATATGTTTACTAACATTTTGGCATTTAGGTATTGCATTATTTGGTTGAATGTGTTGAATAAAATAAACTTATTTTGTATATAAATACTTATTTTATTTGAAAAATATATATTAGGAGATTTCATTCACTATAATTGAATATTGAAACAAAGGGTATTTTTACTTTGTGCTGTTTGTGCGTCTCAGCAACCAGCAAGTGTTGTTGTTTCGTTCTTTTGCATATGCGCATTCTTTTGCATTTGCCCATTCTCGATGTGCATACGCGCTGCATTCTACAGACGAGACGGGTATATTGGTTTTGGGTAATGTATGTAACATGCAGAAGGAAGTATTTCCGACCAAATTATATAAATGTACTAGGTGACCCAGCAAACGTTGTTTTGCCATGTATATTATTTCTAGGAAACATTTTTTCAGTTCAATAAAAATAGCTTTCTACTAAAAGTATGCGGGGATTTACTTATCAATTATGGATGTTGATACAAAATAAAGGTGAATCTCTCAGCGCAATAGAGTGTACAGTATTCTTGGTTAGTCCGTGTTTAGCCAACACAAACAAACTGGATGGTTTTCCCACGCGAGAACATGCCACATATAGTTGTCCGTGGGAAAACCATGGTGTTTCCAAATCTAAGCCACATACAGGCAATGTCTGGCCTTGTGACTTATTGATCGGCATAGAGAATGCCAATCTAGTTGGGAATTGATTGCGTTTCAATTCAATTGACACATCTGTATTAATCATAGGGATTCGTGGCAGCAACACATTTTCGCCTTGAAATTTCCATTCAAAATGATGGCTTCAATAAAGTTTCTCGTTACTTTTTATACATTGATACCGAAGGTCTCATAGTATATTGGTTTTGTGCAATGTCCGTCATGGTGTCCGTCTGTCCGTCCGTCCGTATGAACGCAACTTTTTTCGAAACCCGTAAAGCTAGAGACTTGAAACTTTGCAATTATGTTTGTCTATGGGCTAGTCAGATAAAGTGTCAAGATCGGGTTGCCACGCCTACTAGGAGGCTGGGAAATCGATAAATTCGATAACTGAAAACCGATAATACCAAATATTTCTCACATTCTTACAGCTAGAGTTACCAAGTTTTGCACGCAGATAGCTAGTCATGTCCCTGAAATAACTGAATCAAAATTTGTAATGCCACGCCCCCAGATTCCGCCCCCATCCCCCCTTCTCCATGAAATTGGAAACGCCTTTAGTTTTCACATTTTTTGGGCTAGAGCCACCAAATTTTGTGTCACGATAGGTACTGACGTTCCCCATCAAAACTTGGATGCCACGCCCCCTGATTCCGCCCCCATCCCCCCTTCACTAAGAAATTGGAAACGCCAATAGTTTTCACATTTTTTGGGCTAGAGCCACCAAATTTTGTGTCAAGATAGATATTGACGTTCCCCAAAATAATTATTCAAAATTTTGGATACCATGCCCTTCTACTTGAAATTGGAAACGCCTATTGCTTGCACATTTTTCGAGCTAGAGTCACCAAATTTGGTAGGAAGATATATGGTGACATCTACAAAAGATCTGCATCAAAAATTAGGATGCCACGCCCACCTCTGCCGCCCACCATTTAAAATCGGAAATTTCGATATCTCTTATAGTTTTGAAGCTAGAGCCCGTAAATTGGGTAGAAAGATAGAAGGCAGCATCTACCAAAGATCTGCATCAAAATTTTGAATGCCACGCCCACCTAAGCCACCCGCCTTATAAAATCGGAATCGGCTATATCCTTAACAGTTTTCGAGCTAGATTCATCAAATTTGGTAGGAAGATAGATCGTGACAGTTAAAAACATTTGATTCAAAAATTTAGATGCCCCGCCTACCTCTGCCGCCCACCTTTTAAATTTTGGAGTTAAGTTATCTTCCACAGATTTTGAGCTAAAGTCACCAAATTTGGTAACATGATAGCTGGCGATGTTTACCACATGGCCCACTCCCTTCGAACCTGCATTCCCCCTTATCAACCGTTCTTTTACTGGTATCAAAGTATTCCGCAGTCGGTTGCGTCCGACTCCAACGTTTTTACTTGTTTAATGACTAATCGTGTGCCATTACACAGCCGTGGTGGGCTCAAGTTACGAAGCAGAATGTTCGGAGATCCAACTTTCAATTGTAAATGGTGTGGTGGCATGCCTGGCAAATCCAATGAATTACAAACTCAATTGGATAATTCACAGTTTCGTTTGTATCGCAAACTGCATCGATAGATTTGTATGACACCAAGTCCCCAGGCAACAACTGTTGTATCTTTAAATCGACGTCCACATTTTTTGCTGCCAAAATTGCTCTTTCTGCAAGCCAATTATGATTTTCATATTGTGTGTGTACATCGGGAAATATGTTATCGATGAGAGTATTTTGCGAGTCGATGATTGTGCAGAAGTCCGTCTGTAGTTTTATGCATCCAGTATTTTCATGTACAGAAACTTTCCCATCGCCAATATCTAACAGTTGTTTAGAGAAAGTTTCGGCGGATAGATCCTGAAGCATTTTAACGTGCATGTTCACCGTCAGCTGTACTTTTTCAACATTACGGCACAGTCGCAATGATTTTAAGCAAGCGTTGATTTCATCTGCGTACGTCGAACGTGGTGTTTGTCTAAAATCACCTGAAAGGAGTAACAAAGTGCCGCCAAACAGTTCATCGATGTTTTTAAAATCCTTAAATGTCCTATCTAATGCCATGAGCGAATGTTTGTGTGCCATAGTGCATCGATCCCAGATAATCATTTTACATTGTTTCAGCACTGTGGCCATAAACGATTGTTTTTTTATGTTGCACACTGCATATGGATAATTTTGAATGTTTAATGGCAGCTTAAATGCTAAATTAGCTGTTCTGCCTCCATCTAATAAACTTGCTGCAATGCCAGAAGATGCAACGGCCAATGCGATGCCATTTTTTGATCTTATCTCGGCAAAAGTAGCGAAACAAGGAACGTTTTGCCAGTTCCACCTGGTGCATCAAAAAAAAAGAATCCTCCTTGTCCTGCCGAAACTGCCAGCATTATGCGGTCGTAAATAACTTTTTGTTCATCATTTAGTAGTGGAACATTGCGACTAACAATGCCTGCCATTTCTACAGTATCGTATTGCAGTTCACGATTCATATCTGTGTTGAGTAAATCAGACCGAAATGACTGACCGAAATGACTGATTGGTAAATTCGCAATAGCAATGCAATGATTCTCGATAGCAATCAACGCTTCATTGTACATTGCATCACTGAACGATATCTTTTGATCGTTGCACCTTGTACGATGTCGATACAGTATATCATCAGCCATTGAATCTTTGTGATTATCCTACAACATTTGTGCTCGGGCCGGGAAACATGTAGTCAGTACTATAGCAAATAGTAGACGAATTTGTGTTCCTGTGCAGCTTAATGCTGCTTCAGCAAGCATACTGTCCCAATGATTGTCGTCTTCTAGCAAGCCTAGTGCAAGGCATGCATCTTTATACGTTGGATACTGTTGTCTATCTACCTTGCGTATATCTAGAAATGACAATGGTCCGGTGATATTCACCAACAACAGTCGCAGATAAAAGCACTCAGTCTGCCTTGGATTGACTGTATAAACACGACCCAAACTGTTTGATTTGAATAAACCGGGGCACGCATCAACTTCTGTCCCTTGCTTGCGGCGCATCCATTTTTATACCCCTAACCCATAAAATGGGTAAAAGGGGTATAATGGTTTTGTGCAAAAGTATGTAACAGGCAGAAGGAAGCATCTCCGACCCTATAAAGTATATATATTCTTGATCAGCATCAACAGCCGAGTCGATATAGCCATGTCCGTCCGTCTGTCTGTCTGTATGAACGCGTCGATCTCAGAGACTACAAGAGCTAGAGACTTCAGATTTTGAATATAAGTTCTTCTATACCATAAGCAGAACAAGTTTGTTTCAAATTATCGATAACTATTCTGGCTTCCGATATACACATGAGATCGATTACAAAAAAAATCTTATTTTGAAAATGTAAAAATGGGGGTTGAAATAATGGGTAACGATAGAACTTTTCCGAAAATTTCATCAAAAGCGGGTGAGAAACACCAGAGATATCAAAGATTGAAGTTAAGTCACAGATGCATACAGACAATGACTGTACGCGTTAAGTATAGGGTTCGGAGTATCTCCTAGTCGGGAAATCTCGACTAGACCCTTCTTACTTGTGTATGTAGTACTTTTTATTAACACATTTTGATTTGTTTTTGTTTGTTTTGATTTTCATTAAATCGAACGTATTTTAAAAACATAACAATTATCAATTGCAAACATATATATATACCATTAATTTTATTTTTTATACTTTGATACCGAAGGTCTCATAGTATATTGGTTTTGTGCAATGTCCGTCATTGTGTCTGTCTCTCCGTCCGTCCGTCTGTCCGTATGAACCCAACTTCTTTCGACACCCGTTCAGCTAGAGAATTGAAACTTTGCAATTATTGTCGATAAAATCGATCACTGAATGCCGATAAAACCACATATTTCACACATTCCTGCAGCTAGAGTTACCAAGTTTTGCACGAAGATAGCTAGTCACGTCTCTGAAAAAACTGCATCGAAATTTTGATGCCACGCCAACTCCTTACGCCCCCATCCTCCCTGCTCCTTGAAATTGGAAACGCCTACAGTTTTCACATTTGTTGGGCTAGAGCCACCAAATTTTGTGTCAAGATAGGTAGTGAAGTTTTCCAACCAACAAAAAAAATTTGGATGCCACGCCTTAACCTTCCGCCCCCCCACCCCCCGCTATTGTTAAAACGGCTATGCGCGTATCTTCAACATTTTTTTAACTAGAGTCATCAAATTTATTAGGAAGATATATGGTGACATCAACAAAATATCTACATCAAAAATTTGGATGCCACGCCCACCTCTGCCGCCCTCCGTTTAAAATCGGAAATTTCGATATCTCTTACCGTTTTTAAGCTAGAGCCCCCAAATTCGGAAGCAAGATAGAAGGCAACATCTACCAAATATCTGCACCAAAATTTTGGATGCCACGCCCACCTAAGCCACCCGCCTTATAAAATCGGAATCGGCTATATCTTTAACAGTTTTTGAGCTAGAGCCACCAAACTTGGTAAGAGGATAAATGGTGACAGTTAAAAACATTTGATTCAAAAATTTGGATGCCACACTCACCTCTGCCGCCCACCTTTTAAATTTGGGAGTTAAGTTATCTTCCACAGTTTTTGAGCTAAAGTCACCAAATTTGGTAACATAATAGCTGGCGATGTTTACCACCCGGCCCATTCCTATGCAAGCAGACTCCTTACCATCCATTCTTGTACTGGTATCAAAGTATTCCGCAGTCGGTTGCGTCCAATTGCAACGTTTTTACTTGTTTTTTTTTTTTTACAATTTTGTATGAAAAAAAAAACTTATTTTAAACTTATCTGTTTATATATATTTATATGTATTTATCAACTTATTAATTTCTTACATTATATTTCAATAGTTATTGGCTATTTTTATTTGAAATGCTTTAATTGAAATCATACATGTAATTATTTGAAATTATTTATAATTGCTATATAAAAAAAAAGGTAGTACGCCAACTGGCGCAGAGAAGTTTAAAATTAATTCACACAAGGTGAATGTACATATTTTCCTACCTAGTGTTTCGCATAGCTTTGGGGTACTACCTCCACTGTTGCTGGTGCCGGTGTTGAGGCGGGAGCATTTGTTGTTGTCATCTCTTTCAGACCGCTGACGGGGAGGACCCCGTAGCGGAATGACAATTGGTGGCCCCTCGCCACGATCTCTTCCTTAGAGGCTTCGTGCCGATCGGCAATGCCGATAACCATCAGTGCCTCTGCACCCTCCGGTCTTCTCAAAATTACCTTCAATGTTTCGGTATCGATCTTGCTTTGATTCCTCAGCAGAACCAACAGGTGGACCGATCCGCACTCCTTGGACAGAAGATGGTTATGTTGTGTAGTGACGGAATGTCGCCGCCCACCTTGCAGTCCAGTGGAACTCCCTTCCATGTCTGTAGACTCGACGCCACGGTCCTCAGCCAATCTGCTGAGTATTTCCTGAAAGTTCCTGTTAGAGTTATCTCCTCCAGAATGGCCTCCTCCAGTGCGGACAAGGCCCCGTGGCTGAGCATTAGCTGGGGATATTCCACAGGCAACACAGCCACCTTGACCCTTTTTGCCATCGTCGCGTACGACGGGCGAGTCGTGCTGGGCACTGGAGGGAAAGACTTGCTCGCTGCTGCTGTCGCCGCTGCTCTCGACGTACCCGGAAGCTCCTCCTGACACACCCTCTTTGGAGCGTCAGCACGAGGCATCAGGGTATCGTTGAGGCGCTTGGGGGTTGGTCCCCGTGCCTGCTGTGCCGTCTCCCTGCTTCCTGTTGCCAGCTTCAGCGCCTCAGCATGGGAAAGTCCCTGCTGTAGGTACCTAAGGTACCATTTGGTTCTGGACCAGCGCAAACCCTTCCGGTTTGGGTCGTCAAGACCTCCCGGCTCTCCACGTTTTGGCAGCATTCTCTTTTGTTGTTATGAGCGCCCATGCTCACCTTGCCGCCTAACCGCATTCAGCGTCGGTCGCATCGGTCGGGATGGTCCGACCGTGCTTTCGGTCCTTGCGAACTGGGCGACACTCTCTCGCAGGGCGACGTTCTGTCACTGGGTGACGCTCAGTCGCGGGGCATGCCTCGTCGAGCTGGTGTGCTGCGCCTGCTGCTTCTGTTGATCTTGGTTGGGGCGCTGCGGGCTTGTTTCCACGTTGAAGGGCCGCTCTACGTCAAGGAGGCGGTCCTCAAACTGTCTTGCAACATTGGCAGCAGGGATATCCTGCTGCACTTTGAATTGCTACTTTGTATTTTCCTTCATGATGAGTCCCACAAGGGCAGAGATCCTCAGTACCCGGGTAAGGCTAAATGGAACAGGCGGTTGCCATCTGCCTGAGCCCACCGTCGGAGACTAGGCTAGTTTTTAATAAGGGCCCCCAGCCTGGATGTCTCTCAGCATGGTTCGAATGACACCTTAGCCCAGCCCGAAGTGAGGGAGTTGGGAGAGTGTGAGGCTATGATTTAAAAACGGCGACACAAGCGTCTTGTCGGTTGATTTGCGAAAATATAACTGTGCATTCGAAGACTCTACGAATGTCTATACGTTGCGTAGACTTTCAGTTGGTTATTGAAATAGACGCATTTCACGTTTCTAAGTCTTATGTTAACAAGTGCAAATTTTCTCATTAAATAAAACCTAAAAACTAAGAAATCTATTGATTTCGATCAATATTTGAAGAAAAAATGGGAAAAGTTACTATGTTGAGCTTATTAGAACGTCAGAAAATAGACTTCTTCCACTCACAAGGATTATCGAATAGAAATATTGCCAAACAGATAAATCTCAGCAACTGTTGACAGATATTTGCAAGATCCGGAGGCATATGGAGAACACTTCAAAGTTCGAAAAAAAAAGAACTTACTTCCCAAGACGAACGTAAAATTGTTCGAATTGCTTCCAATTGGCCTAAGTCAGTAGCTAAAACTAAGGAATTAGCCGGAGTTAACGCAAGCGAACCATCCGAAATGCAACCCATCTTAAGCGTCTAAAAATCAAGAAAATCCACATCTGCGATGCTAAGCGCTAGGAAAAACGGCTTGAATATGCGAAAGAATTCATGATTAAAAACGTTTTAATTTAAATGGTCCTGATGGATTTCTAGACTATTTCTATGATTTGCGAGCTGTATTTAAGCCGCCATCACAGCCGAGAAGGTGGAGTCAGGGTGTTGGGTGCCATCACGTTTTGTGGAACAATTGACTTAAATTTTTATTGATCAGAAAATAAACGGTGACTTGAAGACAATACCATGGATTTTTCATAACGCTCGAGTAGTAAAGTTCTTTATTGCGAGTCAAAATGTCAATATGTACCATGATTTTATTTTATATAGCTTTAAAAAAATGTATAAGAACAGAATTTTGTTAAGTTTGTATAATCTTTTGAAAATATACTTGAAGAATCATTGAATACCCGACGTTTTTACATTTTAACTTCTTTTTATACCCTGTACCCATAAAATGGGTAATAGGGGTATAATGGTTTTGTGCAAAAGTATGTAACAGGCAGAAGAAAGCATCTCCGACCCCATAAAGTGTATATATTCTTGATCAGCATCAACAGCCGAGTCGATAGAGCCATGTCCGTCTGTCCGTCTGTATGAACGCGTCGATCTCAATGACTACAAGAGCTAGAGACTTCAGTTTTTGAATATAAGTTCTCCTCTACCATAAGCAAAACAAGTTTGTTTCAAATTAGCGATAGCTATTCTGGTTTCCGACCCGATTTCGATTACAAAAAAATCTCGAATTTTGAAAATGTCAAAATTGGGGTGGTGTAAATAATGGGTAACGATAGAACTTTTCTGAAAATTGCATTGAAATCTGTTGAGAAACACCAGAGATATCGAAGATTGAAGTTTAGTCACAGGTGCATACAGACAATGACTGTACGCGTTAGGTATGGGGTTCGGTGTATCTCCTAGTCGGGAAATCTCGACTAGAGCCTTCTTACTTGTTTCCATTGTATTCAAAATAATAGTTATATGATCGGTAGCTCTACATTAATAAATAAATAAAAGTTAAGGGTGCGTAAGTAAGGGTGCGTGTAACTTATTGACCAGCAGTGTATATTAAAAATCATTTAAAATAACCTTGCTCTTGTCTATTAATATAAAATGTAAAATAAATTTTTTTTAAAAGTTTGATGGAATAAAATGTCGCTTGCGACAATAATTAAAGGTAATTTAAAAAAAAACTACTAACCATTTGAATCAATGAAAAATTTTATTTAGATACATAATTGTCTAAAAATTGTTTTAAAATTGTTTGCATTGAGATATTTCCTTAGCTTTCGCTAAAATCAGTGTTTAAACTGTTCGCATTGAAAGCGACTTCTTGTTTTGTCGCATGCGAATGCCATGGTTTTATTTTGTAATTATCTTGAGAACGAACACTCGTCCAAAATCATGCCAAATATAGTGCTAATCAAGAGGTATAATTCTCGCTTTATGTTAAAAAAAGAAACATTGTGGGTATTCACAAGCTGTGGTAAAATTGTAAAGCGTAAAATTTTAAATCCAAAAGTTTACAACGCAACAACAAAACACATGAGAAAAAAATTACGACATTTGTGATGCCTTGGGGTATGTTTAAAAAAACTGTCGTAAAATTGTAAAGTTGTGATGAGTTGAAGTGTTGTAAAATTATTCAAAGAATCGAGTAAACATACTTGGTATCGAGCCATATTGAGATTTTTGTCTTCATAAAATGCGGTCACACCATACAAACAACATAATTAAGGAACATAAGGACAAAATAGTGATCACTCAGGCAGACAAAGGGAACAAAACTGTAGTTATGTATAAAAATGACTATCATGACAAAATGGAAAGTCTACTGGAGGATAAATCTACATACAAAACAGTGAGAAAGGATCCTACACAACTACTAATAAGGAAGAACAATACTATTGTAAATGACCTATACAAACAAAACTATATAGATTACAAATTAAAGGCGACGCTATACTGTTCAAGTGGGCACGCTCCCAGACTATACGGATTACCGAAAATACACAAAAAAGACACACCTTTGAGACCAATAGCATCATCGAAAAACGTTCCATGCTACAAACTGGCAAAACATATAGGCAACATTTTAAATAACATTATTTCCAAACAATACAACATACAGAACGCCGTACAATTAAAAGAAAAACTTACAAACGAGAAAATTGAGAATGATGATAGGCTGGTATCGTTCGACTAGGTATCGTTATTTACAAAAATACCTGTGAGCACAGCAATACAAACCATAATGGGAAGATGGACGGATATTACGGAACACACGAAGATACCAAAGAAAAAGTTTAAGGAAATACTGGATTTCATTCTAATTGACAATAACTACCTGACATACAACAACAAAACTTACCACCAGATCTTTGGGATGCCCATGGGCAACCCCATCTCCCCCACCATAGCGAACATCATGCTCGACAAAATACTAGATAACGCCATACACGACTTAACCAAAAATAATGTACAGATTAAACATATATACAAGTATGTAGATGACATCATATGCATGTTAAAAGAAAGGGATGCACAAAACATACTGGACACACTCAATAAGCAACATAGAACATTATACTCGACAAAATACTAGATAACGCCATACACGACTTAACCAAAAATAATGTACAGATTAAACATATATACAAGTATGTAGACGACATCATATGCATGTTAATAGAAAGGGATGCACAAAACATACTGGACACACTCAATAAGCAACATAGAATTTACAATGGAAAAGGAAGTTAACAACAAAATTGCTTATCTTGACACGAAGCTAACCAGAAATAGGGAAAATATTGGGTTCAAATGGTACACCAAGACGATCGCATCCAATAGGATTATGAGTTTCCACTCACACCAACCAATGAGCCAAAAAAAAACACAGCAAAAAACATGGTCAAAAAAGCCTACACATTGAGCGACGAAAAACATAAGCCCGAAATATATATAAAATTAAAATCAATATTATTAAAGAACAGCTACCCGGAACGATTAGTGGACAATATAATACTAGAAATTACAAAAGAAAATAATAAAATATTAAAAGCACACAACGACAATTCGGACGAACAAATGAACCAATACGTGAGCATACCATATATAGAACATTTAACTAACAAACAAACACTTGCGAAAATTATGCCAGCTGATGCGACCAAACACCTAACATATGCATATAAAGCGCACAAAAATACACGTAGATTTTTTACAAATACGAAATACAAGATCGACAAGGAACAACAACAAAACGTCATTTACCAAATAAACTGCATGGGAAGAGAGGGAGAGCGATGTAACGGAGTCTATATCGGTACAACCAAGAAAGCGTTTGGAACGCGACTCAACGAACACCGGGGGATGCGAAAAAGGGAAAAATGACCACAGCACTTGCACAACACACAACAACAACTGGTCACACAGCTGACTTCGAAAACGCCAAACTGTTGAACATTGAACGGAGAGAGAGAACGAGACTGACGTTAGAAAGCTTACGCATACAACAAAGCAGCATGAACGCTGTGAATCATAAAGAAGACTTAGAACAGACAAACAATATTTATTCGACAGTAATTACAGATGACTACAGCAGCAAACATACAAAACGGACAAAAACGACCAACGTCGCTAGAAATACTTTGTGCAATATACATTTAAATTTGTTGACAATGCTGTAATGTTATGTTTTAATGTAAAAGATGTATGTATGCGTGTATTCATTTGTGATTGTTTTGTATCTTAATATTAAACAAACAACTTTATGCACGCTCCCTGAAGAAGGCTTAATACAAGCCGAAACGCGTAAATTTATGGGTTAATAAAGTTAACCATTAAGAATAACAACGGCCTTTTAATCCTTAAAATCATCTACAAAAATGTCAACGATGGGCCCAAAATCACAACACAAGTGAAAAGAGTTAGTAAATCGCCAATTTAATTATTTTTCGCTTAATCAAAGCTTGTCGCTCACTTTGTATTGGCATTTTTATTTTGTTTTGGTTTTGTTTATATTTTGCTACGAGTAAACTTTTGGCACTGAAATGTCACTTGTCAAAACAGCTGTTTTAACAAGACAATTACTACAGTGAATCACAAAGGGGTCGCTCACTAGCTTGCGTGTGGTAAATTTACGCTTTACAATTTTACGATAACTGGTGAACACCCTCATTGTTTTGGCATGTGTTGTTTTCACTTTGAATGCGTACGAATGTACGGGGCCATTTAAAAGATTCGATTTGAAAATGCAATAAAACAAAAACGGTTTGAGATTTTGCCAAATTTATTTTTTTGTTTTGAAGTACAATTGTTACGGCTGGCCTCACAGTAGCCCATTCGGTCGGACCAATTTTTGAGCACTTTTTCGAGTGTTTGGGGCCGTATCTCGTAAATTTCGTCACGAATGTTGGCCTTCAAATGGTCAATTGTCTCTGGATGGTGGACATAACACTTGTCTCTAACGGCGCCCCAGAGGAAATAGTCCAACGGTGTCATGTCGCAGCTTCTTGGCGGCCAATTGACATCACCATTTCAGCTGATTAAACGGCCATCGAACGTTTCGCGCAATAAGTCGATTGTGGCATGAGATGTGTGACCAGTTGCACCATCCTGCTGAAACCAAACATTGTCAATACCATCAAGAGCGGGCACAAAAAAAATAGGCTATCATGGTGCGATAGGTGTCTCCATTGACGGTAACGGTTTCTCCGCCCTTCAAAAAAATATGGGCCAATGATGCCTCCGCTCCACAATCCGCACCAAACAGTCACTCGCAATGGATGCATTGGCTTCTCTATGACCTCGTGTGGGTTTTCCAAGCGGCAGATACGGCAATTTTGCTTCTTAAAGTAGCCACCAAGATGATAATGAGCTTCGTACAATTCTTCCTGCAATTTGTGCCCAATTGTCTTTGTTTTGGAAATAAATTTCCAATATAATCCAACGTTGCTCAAATGTCAACCGATTCATTTCGTTCAGCGGAGATAATATACTGAATTTCAAGAAGAAGATGAATGACAAAAGTGTTGCGAGACTCAAATTAACCCGTGCTTCAAATAGAAACCGATAGATGCCCAAATGCTATTTTTTTTTTAAAACTATTTAAAAACTTATACAAATTTGAATTTTTAAATTTAATTGTTGAGCCTTTTCATTTATTCATGTATTTCATTTTCCAAAAATTTTCAGAAAATGCCGTCATCTTAAACGATAACCTAATATGTGTGCAATACTCATATGAACGGATTTTTTAATCATTTTTAAATTATAATTTGGATGAAGCATGGATTTGCTATGCACAGAAAGCGTAGTAACTCATTCCAAAAAGTTGTTAAATAGGTGTACAAATCAAACTTCTGTTGCACAGATCACGAAGCCCTACTACGTAAGGAGCACCCTGTCCAGCTCATCAACATCCTGTTCATCCATTGCAGATATTACATCCAGCCGCAACATTCTATGCTCTGTGACCGTGCCCATTGATTTTAATATGAGTAGGCTGTTGTATGTGTTTGCTTCAGTTTCAACGCCTGTTAGTGATATTAAACCGAAAACGCATTCAGAACTGACCCAATCAATAAAGGGTCAATCACTTCACCAGATCCCAATACAACAGCACTTTAGACCAACTGGGAACTTTGCTTGCACAGCAGTAACCAATAAAACAGGAACTGAAGACGACAAATGTGCGTATGAAAATGCACATGTAGTTGTTACAGATCCCATTTTTAAATCAGATCGCTGTTTAAAAAATGCCTTAAGGCTGGAAGAACACCATCAGAAGATTATAGAAACGAATTTTAAAACGGTACAGAAAGATATTACTCCGCCTATGCGCAAAATTGTTGCAGAATGGATGATGGAGGTAAGTAACTGTGAATATCATACCAAACGGATATGCAAATTTTATAACCAATTCTTGTTTTTGTAAGAAAAGAGAATTGATTCAGGTGCTTCCGAAAAACTCACGAGTAGAGCATTTGTAAATTCATCTGCCAAAATAGCACAGTAGAGAATATTTTATGGACTCAAAAGCAAACATATACACATATAATGCCCAACATTTTCGGTTGTAACTTTTTATTTTTTGCAAGTAGAAACTTTATTTATTTATTGTAGATTGTGGATTAACAAAAATAAATTAATATAAATATTATAAGCGCCATCCGCTCATATATTTCAACAGAACAACGCCCCGTGTCATAAAGCTGAAGTCATTACCCAATTCTTGAAGAATGTTGTGGTTAATTCTTTGGACGGGCCGTCGCAGAGCCCAGACCTTTACATTATTGAGAATATCTGGTCGTATATAGAAAGGAACCTGATTCCGAGTTTGACAAGGAACCGTGAGGATACGATATCAAAGGCAAAATAGTTTTTGAGATAGATTCCTTTGTTTTATAAATTAATTATAAAAAGTTACTTGTAACATTCACTTTTGTTTTATTTTTTTCATTTTATTAAAATGTAAAAATACTTATACCAACTTTTGTTTGCGAATAATTAATTTTCGTTTTACAATTAAAGCGCATATGTATCTTACTGTGTGCAAATATTGTTAATAGATTAATAAAATACCTATCTACAATATAAAAATTAAGTGTCTAATTTGAAAAAGTAAAAAGTTACAGCCGAAATGTTGTGCATTTGTGCACTCAAAATACTTATCCCGACGTTTGTAGTTTTGCAAATTTTTTTCAGTACGTATTTTTATACTTTGATACTAAAAGTATCATAGTATATTGGTTGGAAATATCCGTCATGCTGTCTGTCCGTCCGTCCGTCTGTATGAACGCACTTGAAACTTTACAATTATGTTTGTCTATAGTGTCGTCAGATAAAGTGCCAAGATCAGGGTGCCACGACTACTAGGAGGCTGGGAAATCGATAAAATCGATAACTGAAAACCGATAAAAACATATATTTCTCACATTCCTACAGTTTCCAAAAAAAAACTGGATCAATAATTTGAATGCCACACCCACACATAAAAACAAAACTAAGAACATATTGCTCAGGAGGAAATACACCAAGACTGTACGGGTTTGGTGAAGTACCATGCTACAAATTGGCCAAGTATTTAGCTGACATAAATAGGAATAACAATATACAAAGTACAACCATTAAGCATGTACACGTAGAGGAGTCAAATCGCGTTTTCCCAACTGCCGAAAAAATGCGTTGTGGAGGCACCACCATCATTCGGCTGCTGAAAGCAGCGAGCCGAACGCAAATTTTGCAGACCATTTGCGTAGCTAAAAAAGTGCAAGTCATTCATGCGCCGGCGCTTGACTCGGTACAGACGGAGTGCCAGCAATTTGCTGTGTATACGTCTGTATGTCAGCGACAAGATCGCCGTTAGGTGTATATATGTGTGTATGTATGTTTCTGTATGCTGTTTGCTCTGAGCTGCTGTATATTGTGGAAGGGGGATAGCAGCAGCAGAGTGCGAACAACAACAACACATGTGCATTTTTTCTGTATTTGGTGGCTCCGAGATCAAATGAAGCAAAAATCATTAGGGCGAATGTATACCTAAATACACATATATATGTGTGTGTGTATGTGCGCATGCATATTTTTTCAGTTTTTGGTGGCTCTCAAGTGATTTGGGATTTTGTTACTTTTCTAGCAACGCATATCAATGTGTGTGTGTGTGTGCATGTGTATGTTCATGTGCAGCACATTTGAATGTATGCGTAGCAATTGCAGTGGCTATTCTTGACCTGTCTCAATTTTTATGATCTTTTAGCAATTTTATTAAAAGTAACGATAGCTATAAAAATAATGTCATTAAGATATAATTTTTTATTTATTTTTAAAATTCATCTTAATCATAAAGATGCATTGTCCATAGTTTATAATATGATTAATAATAATTTATATATTTTAATATATATATGTATATAATTATATATTATATATTTATGTGTTCTCGTGACCCTAAAACATCATAACTAAATCTATATTAAATGCCGACAGCCAATATTTAAAATTAAAATTTGGCGCGCATTTGAATCTGCCTACAAAACACAGGCAATTTCTGTTTTTGCACTTTCTGGTCATACATACTCTTTCGAGATATTAGCTATATGACACCAGCAAACAACTTGGCCACACAGCTACCATGCAGTTGCGCATTTACATATAAAAAATGCACACATATTCCGAAAGAGTATTCAGAACTGTATTTCGGTTGAGATCGCTGGAACTTGTGTGCGTTTATTGAGTAGAGAAAAGGTTTTTTGTTGGCACGCAGTTGACGCGTGCCTGAGTTTTTCTTCCAGTTGCCGACACATGAACCATTTATACTCTTTCGGAATAAGTGTGCATTTTTTATATGTAAATGGGCAACTGCATGGTAGCTGTGTGGCCAAGTTGTTTGCTGGTGTCATATAGCTAATATCTCGAAAGAGTATGTATGACCAGAAAGTGCAAAAACAGAAATTGCCTGTGTTTTGTAGGCAGATTCAAATGCGCGCCAAATTTTAATTTTAAATATTGGCTGTCGGCATTTAATATAGATTTAGTTATGATGTTTTAGGGTCACGAGAACACATAAATATATAATATATAATTATATACATATATATATTAAAATATATAAATTATTATTAATCATATTATAAACTATGGACAATGCATCTTTATGATTAAGATGAATTTTAAAAATAAATAAAAATTATATCTTAATGACATTATTTTTATAGCTATCCTTACTTTTAATAAAATTGCTAAAAATCATATAAATTGATGCAGGTCAAGAATAGCCAAGGCAATTGCTGCGCATACATTCAAATGTGCTGCACATGAACATACACATGCACACACACATTGATATGCGTTGCTAGAAAAGTAACAAAATCCCAAATCACTTGAGAGCCACCAAAAACTGAAAAAATATGCATGCGCACATACACACACATATATATGTATGTGTATTTAGGTATACATTCGCCCTAATGATTTTTGCTTCATTTGATCTCGGAGCCACCAAATACAGAAAAAATGCACATGTGTTGTTGTTGTTCGCACTCTGCTGCTGCTATCCCCCTTCCACAATATACAGCAGCTCAGAGCAAACAGCATACAGAAACATACATACACACATATATACACCTAACGGCGATCTTGTCGCTGACATACAGACGCATACACAGCAAATTGCTGGCAGTCCGTCTGTATCGAGTCAAAATTTGCGTTCGGCTCGATGCTTTCAGCAGCCGAATGAGGGTGGCTCCTCCGCAAATTGGACCAATTAGGCTATTGGATTTTTTGCGTTTGACTCCTCTACGTGTACTTGCTTAATGGTACAACATTAGCAACGCAACAGAACTAAAGATCGGGATAAAACTCATAGAAATTGAAGTCAAATCACTTTTCACAAATATACCCCCTTTTTTTTTTACTTAAATGGTGTTCGTCATTGTATATGTGGGCAGCTTTTTACCTCACTAGATTTTGCATCTGATTTCTAATTCTAATAATATGGATCTAACATGATTTGTATGCAAGCGCAAAATCGATCCCATACGAGCAAAGGCTATAAATACTATTATGGTCTTCACGAAGTGTATTGTATTGCAAAAGTGCAGCTTTGCAATACTGCTATCGTGAACAACCAATTGCTCGACTCGAATCTAGTAAGTTTACACAATCAGCTGTTTGCTATTGCTGTCGATAAAATTGATACTGTGAGTGTAATTTGAGTTGCTGCTAAAAAATAAATCGCTCCACCTTTTCACTTCGTTTCCTCTTTGCGGTTTTTCGCGATCTTGTCTTTCACTGTAATTAAGTAATAGCTAGTTTATTCATGAAAATTAGCAAAACTAACCCTCACTTACTTTTAGCAGCTGACCAGATTGACAGATGTTTATTTTGATTAAGCACCTAAAGCACTAAGTTATACAAACAAATACCAGGCGACTTTTGCAACACTTGCCACTTTTTTATTGTCGGGGTCTAGCACGAAGTGCAAACTTGACTCAGTACAAATTGTTGTTGAAGATGTTTGCACATATAAACTTTTTCAATGATACAATACTTCGAGAACTGCCCTTTATATTTTTGTCACTTCAGTTAATTAAAATATAATGTGTGGTCAATTTTAATTTAACCTGCACATTGACTGTCTTTCTTTAATTAAAGTTTGTAAATTTGAGAAAGTGCATGACCTATTTATACTGCCACCAGTGTATCACTGGTTTGTTTCTATTTATATGTTTTATTACTTATTTTTTCGTACGGTGCGTTGCTTTTACGATTGCTACATTTATATACACACAGTTACGTGAGCACTTGCTGAAAGAAAAAGGTTAATAATGACAACAAAAGATAAAAATAACAAGAACAGATAAGCAAAGGCAATAAAATAAAAATGTAGTTATTAGTTATTAGATTGGTATTTACATCGCGTAAGGCGGAATAGCAATAAGCAAAACGAAATAGGCAAAACGATTAGCCGATTAAGATAAGAACATCGTCCAAAGGTAGGTCTGTATGTACTAGAGAGCTGCATAAGTCCATTCACAACTGTAATTTAATAGAATGTATTCGAATTGAATAGCGTAGAATGAGTGGCAGAAAAAACATAATATGGGTGAATATGAATAGTAGCATGTGTCGATACTAATATTCAACAAAATTCATGACATTGAAGTTGAATATTATGAGTAGAAAATGCAACACATACTACGGCGTAGACTGATTCCATTCATTTGTATTGATTCCATTCATTTCGTGAGCCTAGAGAAATTACGTATATATGTATGCACGGCGCCAGACTGACGCACAAGCTGACGGTCTGATCGCAAGCGTCGCTTCGTCAGCGAGACGCACATGCAGCTCGGGCACAGGGTCATAAAAAACCAGTAAGAAGGCTCTAGTCGAGATTTCCCGACTAGGAGATACCCCGAACCCTGTACATAACGCGTACAGTCATTGTCTGTATGCATCTGTGACTAAACTTCAATCTTCGATATCTCTGGTGTTTCTTAACCGATTTCGATGAAATTTTCAGAAAAGTTATATCGTTACCCATTATTTCAACATCCATTTTTACTTTTTTCAAATTCGAGAAATTTTCGTAATCGATTGCATGTGTATATCGAAAACGGAAATAGTTATCGAAAATCGGAAACAAACTTGTACTGCCTAGGACTTAGATGAGATTATGTTCAAAATCTGAAGTCTCTAGCTCTTATAGTCTCTGAGATCTACGCGTTCATACATACAGACGGACGGACAGACGGACATGGCTATATCGACTCGGCTGTTGTTGCTGATCAAGAATATATATACTTTATAGGGTCGGAGATGCTTCCTTCTGCCTGTTACATACTTTTGAACAAAACCATTATACCCCTATTACCCATTTCATGGGTTCGGGGTATAAAAAGGGTTCTGTGTGTGCACTTATAAAAATACTCTAGACCTGCATCTTAGAGAATGCGTGCATAGGCAAAAAAGTCAACGATGCGCTGGCAAATTAAATTGTCATATTTTTGTGCATATATCAATTCGCTCAGTACACAAATTTTTGGTGATATTTTCGCGCCGCTGACAATCGATTTATGACCTAACGGCATATGCACATGTATATATATATAAGGCAAGAAAAATAAAAAAATATGTACATACATACATAGCAGAATTTATACTCGAATTGCTTCAGCACTACTCAAATTTAACTGTAAATTTTCATTTATTTTATCCGTGGTCTGACGTTTGGATGTTTTGCGACTGTGTACGTTGCCAGCGCACTACGTTCACCTATACAATTTTGTCAAAGTACTCAATACCAATCAATTAATTTTACGCATTGTATACTTGAATGCCGTTTTTTTTCTTCGCACTCACCTTTTATTAATCCTCGTTGAAGGCCTTCACGACGATCGCAAGTTACACTTGTTATACTTTGATACCGAAGGTCTCATAGTATATTGGTTTTGTGCAATGTCCGTCATGGTGTCTGTCTGTCCGTCCGTCCGTATGAAAGCAACTTTTTTCGACACCCGTAAAGCTAGAGACTTGAAACTTTGCAATTATGTTTGTCTATAGGCGAGACAGATAAAGTGTCAAGATTGGGTTGCCACGCCTACTAGGCTGGGAAATCGATAAAATCGATAACTGAAAACCGATAAAACCAAATATTTCTCTCATTCCTGCAGCTGGAGTTACCAAATTTTGCACGAATATAGCTAGTCGCGTCCCTGAAAAAACTGCATCAAAATTTTGGATGCCACGCCCCCTGATTCCGCGCCCATCCCCCTTCTCCTTGAAATTGGAAACGCCTATAGTTTTCACATTTTGTGAGCTAGAGCCACCAAATTTTGTGTCAAGATAGGTAGTGAAGTTTTCCAACAAACTGCATCAAAAATTTAAATGCCCCGCCCACACCTTCCGCCCCCACCCCTCGCCGTTGTTAAAACGGTTATGCGTGTATCTTCCACATTTTTAAACTAGAGCCCCCCAATTCGGTAGAAAGATAGAAGGCAACATCTACAAAAGATCTGCATCAAAATTGTGGATTCCACGCCCACCTAAGCCACCCGCCTTATAAAATCGGAATCGGCTATATCTTTAACAGTTTTTGAGCTAGAGCCAACAAATTTGGTAGGAAGATAAATGGTGACAGTTAAAAACATTTGATTCAAAAATTTGGATGCCACACCCACCTCTGCCGCCCTCCTTTTAAATTTGGAAGTTCAGTTATCTTCCGAAGTTTTTGAGCTAAAGTCACCAAATTTGGTAACATGATAGCTGGCGATGTTTACCACCCGGCCCACTCCTTTGCAAGCAGACTCCTTACCTTCCGTTCTTTTACTGGTATCAAAGTATTCCGCAGTCGGTTGCGTCCAACTGCAACGTTTTTACTTGTTTTTTATGTTTTGTTGTTGTTTTATAATGTCTCTTTGCATATATATATATTGATCAGCTGAATAATGGGCATTTTTAAGTCTATTATTGTCCGTGATGGGATTAGTTGAACGACAGCGAATTTAGAAAACTTGTCTACACCGGTAAGGAAAAGCTTCTTATCTGTGGAAAAAATATGCAGCATTTCGCCAGCATATGAAGGGTTTGGTGAGAGTTTTTGCTTTTGTGGATGCCTATTGTATTTTTATTTGGTGCATACTTTGCAATTTGTGACAACTTCATTTGCCAATTTACTCATTTTGGGAAAATAGTAGCCACGAAGGACTTGTTTAATATTTCCTGTGCGGCTCTGTGCGCCCGGTTGTGTTCTCTTGTGATAATTTCCATTTGATCATTTTTGTCAGTACTATCTGACACGTAGTTTTTGCAATGCCACAACTTGGTGGCTGGGAAATTTAACACGAGTTTACGAGTTGAAAGCTAGCGAGCGTTGGGGAAATCGTAGTGAATTGCATAAACCGCATCTGGAATGATGAGCGGTCTTAATGTCTCAAATAGTGAATTTTTGTCGACGAAACTAATGATGTGGCGAATTGTTTTTGCCGAAAAGTATAATATTCCTTTGCAGCGGGAAACGTGCCTCTTTTAAGACAAATTGGTTTTTAAAGCAATTTAATGGCTTGACAGTTGTCTCTACCGTGAAGGTTAGCGAGGTCTCGCTATGAATAATTGCTGCGTCCGATAAAGGCTCGTTTTGCATGGCGTTTATGTTCTGTCTAGATAGCGCATCGGCCACAAAATTTTCCTTACCCGGTTTATAGAACACTTTCGCGTTGTGTTCGTCAATGAATGCTTTCCATCTCTCGATCTTTGCATTCGTATTTCTGTCAGAGATAGCGAAGGTAAGGGGCTGATGGTCAGTGAATATATTTATTTCTTTCGATCCATATAAATAATTTTGTAACCTCCCTAAGGCCCATACTATAGCCAACAACTCTCTTTCATTTGTAGCGTTATGAGATTCGCTATCTTTCAGTGCTCCAGAAATCATAGTTATTGGTCTACCTCCTTGAGACAAAACAGCACCAACGCCGTCCATAGAAGCGTCAGTGGTCAAATCAAAGGCTTTTTGGAAATCGGGGTACATGAGGATTACATCTTCTGATGCCAAAATACTCCTCAAAGTCTCGAAAGCATTGCGCTGAGTATCATTGAACTCAATTGGGACCTTTTTGGACATGTGTTTACTCACGGAGCCATTTTCTCCTTTGAGAACGTTGGTCAATGGCCTTGCTATTGCTGCAAAATATTTAATAAAGCCTCTGTAATAGTTGGCCAGACCAAGAAATTATCGCAGGCTGAACAAATTATTTGGCTCAGGACATCCCTGAAAACATCATCAATGGCCCCTTGGAAAATGATTCCCGCGTTTTTCAGTCCGAAAGGCAATCGGCAGAACTCGTATTTTCCACCATTGACTGAGAACGCGATCATGTTCTGCCAGATAAATTTGGTGGTAACCCGATTTTAAGTCGAGGGTCGTAAAAAAAAATGTGCATGTCCAGGATTCGCTAGAATCATGGGAATACTCGGCATGGGTATCGATCGGCTATAGTGCGCTCATTGAGCTTTCTAAAATCGATTACTAACAGTTTGTTTTTATTGCCGTTTGTGTCGAACCCTTTTTTGCCAACGACCCAGGAAGGGCTGTTGTATGGGGATTTGGGTGGCCTAATTATACCATCTTTAAGCAATTGTCTGATTTCGTTGTTTACGAAATCTGAGACTCCCATAGGATGCGGGTATAATATACCGGCTCATTATCTATGGTCCGAATGGTGGCAACAATAGAGGTATTGAAGGGAAGCGCCTCGTTAGAGGTCGAAAATGCCTTTGTCCTCTTTAAAATCATAGCCTTGAATTTCTTTCTAACAGAATTTGGTACCTCAATATCGTTTACATCTGTGAAGTTTACACTTTCACAGTCGTGATATTGTAGCTGCTCTCATTTATTTTGATAACTGAGCGTGCTCTCTTGTTAACCTAATGCTACTCCTGCTCGCGTTAGCAAGTCGAGTGAGAGTGTCTAGCATAAAAAATGGGGAAACTTGACCAAATATGTTCATGAGTCATTTTTCTTTTACCTCGCTCGAATCGTGTATCGAGCTTACGGTGAGGGGCTTTCGACAAGAACTACGTCCTTCAGCTCCTTTAAGGGCTTGACTTAGTTTTTTGCCGCCCCTGTGCCTATCAGGATTTTTATTGTTCTCCCAGCCAGCTGCCGCTTGATGAAGGGCAGCCGGGAGCGTTCCCTAAAAAATTAACTGATTCGTTGTAATAACCTGGTTCACTGTTTTCTTCAAAGCCAGTTACGGCGGTTTCTGCATCGTTCGTATAATTGGGACCTTGCTTTTCATGGGTATTTTGAACAACGTTGTTCAGGCGTTGTCGTCTTTGGCCTGTACCTCGGTCAGACGTATTTGGCCTTTTTTGAGCCTGTTCTACTACTGCTTGGGGTTTTCCATAATAAGCGCGTTGCTTGAACTTGGAAGAGGAATTAATCTCCATTGGTTCGGGCTTTTGACCTGACTCCTCCCTTTTATTTTATTTTTTTCTTGGGGGCTATTGTCACTATTGGTCTGTTGTTTTTTGACATAGTGTGGATTCCTTTCTTGTGCACGCTCAGGCTTACCGTATTTTCCCAGCTTCGAATCTTTTGGGCGATTTCTGTTATCTTCTCTGACCTGTTCTCTTTCGGCCATAGCCTGAGCATACGTAGCTGAAAACACGCTTCGCTCTATGCTTGCCTCAGCCTCCCTGGCCAGTGCCAAAGCGGATGGTAAGTCTTTCGGCCGTGACGAAAAAACTACCGCTTTAAGCGATTTTTTCATACCAGAGATAAATGCGTAAAGCGCATCTGACCTTACTTCCTCATTGAGCAAAGTAGCCTGCTCGGTTTCATGTGTCATGACAATTTTATTTGTGACGAGTGCAAATTTCTTTTCAACCTCGTCATAGTATTCCATAAGGCTTAAGTCGCCTTGTCTGACCATCTCAAGTCCCTGCCTCAAAATTCGTAGCGATGTCTTGTCGGCATAGGAGCAATCTAGTCTAGCTATTATAGCGTAAAAATTAAGCACTGTGTTAACGTCGCATTTGACTTCTGGTTGGACTGAAATTCGTTGGAAACTTTCCACTTGTGGAGTTTCAATGCACAAGTTGTTTATTTTCGTTGTCATGGCGTTAGCTGAGACCGGAACCTTTGTTCTTGCTGGACAAAAGCTTGGGTAACAGCGTTTTGGATTAAGGCTTGTACGAGGTCTGCGTCCATGATTGTTTTGTTGTGTGCTGGGCTAAGTCAGGGGTCTGCACTTGGCTAAAGCTCTACCTGGCTAATGTGAGACATTGGGCTCTGAGCTTGGCTAGTGTAAAGCTTTGTGTTGTGTGTCCGGCTATTATTTTCTGTTTCCCAGCTTATGTCGCTATCACTATCGCACTCCACCTTTATGTGTCTATTTAAATCAAAGCGGCTCATATGCCTGCTACTTTAATTATGTCAATTTATTAACTTTGTTCGCATTAGTATCAAACATTAAACTTAACTCAAACAAGCGATTAATGCAGCGGCTTAAGTCAAACTAATTTAATGTTTCGTTCAATTTTCACAATTACACATTTTACGAATTATTATTTATTTTCTTTTTTATTTAATTGATTTGAAAACTTTTTTAAATAAACTTACATGATTTCGCAAAAATTTTGGTCAATCTTAGGGTGTGAATCCTATTTCGTTGGGCGTCAATTACGAAGTGTTATGTGGTTCAGCGATGCGACTTTGGCATGGTCTCCTGGTCCAGCGATGTTTATTGGTTATTGAGAATGAGTCTTCTTATGATGACTACGATGGAGGACTTGACTTTGTCCCCTTTACTACTACTGGCCTTGTGACTTAGTTAGAATAGTTACAAATTATAACAAGTAAAAACGTTGCAGTCGGACGCAACCGACTGCGGAATACTTTGATACCAGTAAAAGAACGGTTGATAAGGGGAGAATGCAGGGGCGAAGGAAGTGGGCCATGTGGTAAACATCGCCAGCTATCATGTTACCAAATTTGGTGACTTTAGCTCAAAAACTGTGGAAGATAACTTAACTCCCAAATTTAAAAGGTGGGCGGCAGAGGTAGGCGTGGCATCCAAATTTTTGAATCAAATGTTTTTAACTGTCACTATCTATCTGCCTACCAAGTTTGGTGGCTCTAGCTCAAAAACTGTTAAAGATATAGCCGATTCCGATTTTATAAGGCGGGTGGCTTAGGTGGGCGTGGCATTCAAAATTTTGATTCAGATCTTTGGTAGATGCTGCCTTCTATCTTTCTACCCAATTTACGGGCTCTAGCTTAAAAATTATAAGAGATATCGAAATATCCGATTTTAAATAGTGGGCGGCAGAGGTGGGCGTGGCATCCTAATTTTTGATGCAGACCTTTTGTAGATGTCACCATATATCTTCCTACCAAATTTGGTGACTCTAGCTCGAAAAATGTGAAAGCTATAGGCGTTTCCAATTTCAAGGAGAAGGGGGGATGGGGGCGGAATCAGGGGGCGTGGCATCCAAAATTTTGATGCATTTTTTGGAGGAACGTCAATATCTATCTTCACACAGAATTGGGTGGCTCTAGCCAAAAAAATGTGAAAACTATAGGCGTTTCCAATTTCTTAGTGAAGAGGGGATGGGGCGGAATCAGCGGGCGTGGCATCCAAGTTTTGATGGGGAACGTCAGTACCTATCTTGACACAAAATTTTGTGGCTCTAGCCAAAAAAATGTGAAAACTATAGGCGTTTCCAATTTCATGGAGAAGGGGGGGGATGGGGGCGGAATCAGGCGGAGTGGCATCCAAAATTTTTATGCATTTTTTTGGGGAACTTCAATATCTATCTTCACACAAAATTTGGTGGCTCTAGCCCAAAAAAAGTGAAAACTATAGGCGTTTCCAATTTCATGGAGAAGGGGGGGATGGGGGCGGTATCAGGGGGCGTGGCATCCAAAATTTTGATGCAGTTTTTTCAGGAACATGACTAGCTATCTGCGTGCAAAATTTGGTAACTCTAGCTGTAAGAATGTGAGAAATATTTGGTTTTATCGGTTTTCAGTTATCGAATTTAACGATTTCCCAGCCTCCTAGTAGGCGTGGCAACCCAATCTTGACACTTTATCTGTACCGTCTATAGATAAACATAATTGCAAAGTTTCAAGTCTCTAGCTTTATGGGTGTCGAAAAAAGTTGCGTTCATACGGATGGACGGACAGACGGACACCATGACGGACATTGCACAAAACCAATATACTATGAGACCTTCGGTATCAAAGTATAAAAAGTATGTTTTACGGCAAGTATCGGAGCGATGTGGTTTTATTGTTCTTTAGTCAATATCAGATACAAAACTGAATTCAGATACATGGTTGAAAAGTGGCTAAATCTAAAGTCGGAAATTCATAAGCTACAAAGTTGCAGTCGGCAAGCCGACTCAGCATAAGCGATAACGCAGCCACATAGTCAAGTGTCATGTTATCGCTGCCGACCAAACAGTCGGGGCGCTGAACTCATGTGTCAGCGGATTGCGTTTGGAGCAAATGGATAAACATAAGCATAAGCAAGATTCTTATACAATTTATTTTTGTGTAACTCTTATATGTTAATTTATATATTTAGTTTATTTAGTTTTTATTTTCATTTCTATTTTCTGCACTTGGGGACTCAGCTGGCACTATTTATGTGTTCAGTTTTGATTAACGTTGTTGGTTGTTGGGGACTTTAAGATTTCCCTCGCACTTTATTAACGCTGACGATTCGTTAACGAGTTCCTGTTCTCGCACAAAGTACACCCAGTAAACGCTTTGAGACTTGGCGCACTAGAAGCCACTGCATTTGCCAGCGCTCTGGCGACGACCCGAATCTCGAATACTCCAAGCAAAGAGATGAGCAATGAGCCGGCTTACGCGAGCAGCTGCGTCTCTATATTTTTGTTGGTGATCCCGAAATTGGAGCCTTTTGACTAAACGAGATCCGCTCGAGTGTTTTTTTTTTGGGTTTTGGCCTATCCACACAAATTTAATCTAAGTGAATCAAATGTATGTACAATTAGCAAAGATTCACATTTATTACCGAATGTCGCAAATATTAACCATGTAGCATATAGTTTCCTATATAAGTAGCACTATTATTTATTGATTCCCAGCGGATCAACAAAAAGATTGCAAATATATATATTTTGTAAAACACGTTCCTTTTGTGCCATACAATTTTGTTTAATATTGCCCCCCACGTCCATTCGTCTCGGCTGCCAAAAATGCAAGAGAACGACGGAAGCTGTGCTGCCACCTTCACCTCTAACCTTGTTAGCAGCTCAGCTGTCAGCCGAAAATATCTGCGCTGCAATTTGCACTGATCGATGGTGGATCGGAACTTGGCAAAATTATCTGAGGCGCGAAAATACTTAATTCAAAAATGGGTTTGCGCCTTGGTTTTGTTTGGTATGCACTGATGTCAACTTTTTGGGACGAAGAAAAGCTGTTTTTGTCTTTATTTTAGACAGAATACTCCTTTAAGCGCATTCCTAGACATCTCAGGAGCATTAAACAATGTGTCCACGGAATCCATAATGCACAGTCTGAGAGCTGTGATCTCACAAGAAGCTGTGTACTCCTGGGTACAGAACCTACCGCGCAGCACCCCCCAAGTGATATTGCTCTCTCCCCTGCTGTGGACCCTCGTAGTCAACGACTTGTTATGGAAATTCAAACGAAAAGCCCCGAAGATAACCGCCTATGCAGAAGGCATAGTCATAATTATCACGGGCAAGTGTCCCTCGACAATTAGCTCAGTCATGGACTATACACTCAAGGAGATACTCGAATGGGCCACTGAGGCCAGTCTAGGTATCAATGCGAACAAGACGGACCTCATTCTCTTCACAAAGAGATAAAAGGTACCTTAATGGAATTCCTCCAAAAATAAACGGTACGACGCTGATACCAAAAGAAAGTATCAAATATCTGGGGACCGAAATGGATCGCAAGTTGAGTTGGAAGCCCAATGTGGAAGAAATGGTGAAGAAAGCCACCAATGCATTTTACGCATCGCAAAAGATGGTGGGTAGCACCAGGGGATTCTCACCAAGACTGACACACTGGATTTTCATCTCAATTGTACGTCCCATACTGCTCTATGGCATATTGGGATGGTGGAAAGCAACGGAAAAGTCTATATACCTAAATCTTATGGAAAATACTCAGCGACATGCACTTATATGCATCAAACGGGCGCTAAAATCAACGCCAACAAAACTCTTAAACTCATAATGAATGTTAACCCCTTGGACATTTATGCACTCCTAACGGCAAAAAATACTGCGCAATTTCTCTGCACGATAGATAATTTGACGGTGAAAAACTACGGGGACAGCACAATTGGTAGAGGGATTCAAGTGGAAACAGACTACATAACCCCAAAATCCAATTTTAACTTCAAGCCCACGCTCTTAGATAATGCGCTGTGGAGAAAAGCAGATGGTCATAAAATTATTCAATGATGGCTTAAAAATGGAATATGGAATCGGTGCAGCAGTGTACTGCGCTAAGTCTTCTCTGAGACTATTATACAAACTCCCTGCTCACTGCAGGTTATTCCAAGTGGGGATATTCGCAATAAGGATAGCAGCGGAAGCGGTCTTAAGAACGAGCACAACGCAAGAAAAGTTAGCATATCCCTGGGCAGTCCGGCAGCAATTAATGCCCTGAAATCCCGTTTTATAAACTCGTAACGCTCTGGCGGGCAGAGAAACGCTAGATGCACTTATCATTTCAAATAAGGTGCACATCTATTGGATTTCAAGCCACCAGGTTTTTAAAAGCAACGAGATAGAAGACGACTTGGCTAAGCAAGGGGCAATGAGACGTAACAGTGATATTGTAGATGTTCCAATCTCCCTCCCAGAAGCATGAATATCGGCGGCTAGTGAGTCAACTGACAGGCCACTGCCTGGTCGCATCTCATGCAAAGAAGCTAGGTATATTGGATAACGACGATTGCAGGAAATGCAAATAACTAGGTGTCAGGGAGACACTGGAACACCTGCTGTGCAGCTGCCCCGCACTGGCAGCAAAACGACAACGAAACTTCCACGCACCCTTCCTTGCAACGCTTGAAGAAGAGAGCAGGCAAGAACCTAAAACGCTTCTGGCATTGCAAGAAACACACACACTTCGCAGGACCAAGTACCATAGTCTCTACCTTCTCCATACACCGGCTCCACTAACTACCCCGAGCGGCTTATGTGCGACACTCCCCTTGGGGGATCAGCCGGCGCAATCTTATCTAGCCTTCGCCTATGGAGTGGTCTGACCGGTGTTGAGATATAAAAAAAAAGATGGGCTATGTGGGCTGTCTGCCCTGTGTCGTGAGCAAGTTGTTTTTCGAATTTATAAAACAATATGTTTTTAGTTGGGCTAAGTCTTTTCAGTTTATGTCGGTGGGGGTATAAAAGTTCAATTGTGGCCGTAAAATCTGTCGTTGCTTAAGTTTTTGAAATTTAGGCTTTCTTCGGAAGAGTGCATTAGCTCTTTTGTGTTTGAGAAAATTGTTGATGTTGTTTATGAATTTGAAATTTTTTGCTGATTTGTTTAGGGTTACGGTTTCTTTATTGTTGTTAGTGCTTTTGGGTCTAGGTGAGTATATGTATTGGGTAATTTCGTGAATGGTGGCCAGACGGTTTTTTATACCCTGAACCCATAGAAAAGGTTAATACCCTTCTGACTAAAAATGACTTTTTTGAATGAAATGTCGTTAAAATAGTAGTGGTGCACAACAGCTCATTTCATGTTTCATAGTTGAAGCGTCCGGCAACAACAACTTACATAAAAAAATTTCTTTATACGATGAAAGTGAAGATGGGAAGCGCACGATATTTAAGCGATATTTGCTATCGATGCATCGCTATGTTCAGTATTTCTCAGTATATTTGGTGTATTTTTGTGCAAAAAAGTGTGAAAACAACTGATTAATGGCCGCCGCAAACAAAAGTAAGTAAAACCAGTTTTGTTTGATAAAATTTATTTTATTTTTCTTTCTTTACAGTGAAAGCAACATTTATTGTGAAGCGCAAGACTCCCGCGCGGAAAATTGAGCCAAGGAAGTGGTCGAAAACCGAAGAGCTTGATATTTTCAATTACATGCGAATGCATAGAAACCTGCAGGTACGAAATAGCACACATTTCAATTCAGTTGTATTAAAATAAATGTATTCTTACAAATCGTGCAGAAACCTACCGCTCAAATATATTACAACAAGCTAATTTCCGAAACCAGCATTGTTGCTACGTGGGATTCGGTTCGGCACAAGGTTCGCAACATTAAAATATGGCTGGCAGAAGGCAAACGCGTTTAGCAAATCTACAGGTGCTAGAGTGGAAGAAGGTGACGCTGTTACAACCATACGAGGTAAAGTAAAATAAAATAAGCTTATTGTATTTAAGTTAATGAGTGCATTCAGCAAAAATGTTAAGGATTTGCCCGCATTACGAGCAGCTGAAGGAAATTTTCACGGGCAACAAGCAAATGGAAGTAGTGGTGTTGGAATCTGGCGAACACCAGGGCTGTCCTAATTTGGCAAGCAACGTGACGCATTGCGAGGAGGAATCTTCGATAGACACCTCTTTGCTTCTTGATGTCGCCGATTCCACAGACGTGTCGAACGCACCGTTTGTGGAAAAGCAACAAAAAAAAAAAAAAAGCTGAACAATTCGTTGGCGCAGGTTGCGATTATGGAGACAGAGCGCAGGCAGTTTGGCGAGAAGCGACTGCTGCTGGAAGAGAAGCAGTTTTTGTGGACGAAGGAAGTAGAGGAAAGGAAGCTTGCTTTGGAGGAGCTTAAAATACAAAATGAATTTAAGCTAGGATTAAGATTTAAAGAAAATAAATAAAGAAACATAAAAAAATAATTATTGAATTTTGTTTTAATTAAACATAATATTATACAAAAATTGCCTTTTTGTCTCTGCCGCCACGCATCTAACACCACTGGAATCTGCATCAATTTGTCCAACAGAGTTTTCATCCACTTCTCCCTGTACATTTTCTGCTTCATTACCCTGCAGTAAAATACTGTGCAGAGTACAGCACACTAAACCCAATTGCAAACGAAACGCTATCTTTTCGAGTCCTTCAATCTGACGCGTATTTCTTTCAAACTGCAAAATGTTCCTTTAAGGACTCTAAAGCAGTGCGATATTGGCTGTGCCTTTTACTAAATCGCAGCTGCCTGTCCACCTCCATGATCCGGGAGCTACTTCGAAAGGGGGTTACTATGAAAGTCGACTGGGGGTATTCAGAGTGCCCTGCAATCCATTGCTCTCCCGACAAATACCGCTCGGGGTGCTTACCGATCGAGCAATTCCTAAAGACTTTTGCATCGTGGAAGCTACCAGCATCGGCATCTCGAATGCGCAGTTTGTCGTCGCAGACAACTTGCAGTTTAATCGAATATATGCGCTGGCGAGAAAAATAAATTTCATGCATTTTGGCCGGCTTTTCGAAAAGCTTAATCTGGCTGCTATCAATGTAGCCCACGCAGTGCGGCAATTCTTGAAAAGTGAGCTCCAAAATCTGCTGGCGCTCAGCTACATCAGCCAAATATATATATTTGGGCATCAGTCGCAACATTGCAGTGAACACTCTATCCGTAATGTTGGCTAAAGTTCCACCGTAACGAACCCCAAAGACTGTGCATATCTTTCTTACTGACGCACTGTTTCCGGATGAGCCCAGCCGAAAAAGCACAATTGCAAGCTGCAAACAACCTCAATTTGTTTTTTTGGTACGGTGACGTCTCGAAAACTTAATCATCTTTTATCAAGTTAACCAAATTTACAAATTGGCTTCTTGACACACGAAGCATTTATTTAAATCGCCTGTCGTCGAATGTGCTGAGAAGGTTGGTGCGCCAATCGATGGATTTATTCACGTTTACGCATTCTCCCCGACGGCACGAATATATTGCTACAACATTGTCAACGAAGTCATCCATGACCTCATCAATCTCCGAATCAACTTTGTCTGCCGGTATACATCTACAAATGTTAAAAGCATGTAATTGAGCCACTAAATTAAACAATGAGCTCTTCTCACCTTCAATTTTCTCTATTTCCCTTATAACTTGCTCTGCTAAAGCATCGCATAGCATATCTTTTACACTTTTAAATGGCATTTGTCTAAATCCAGGCAGTATAAGCGCAGTAAACAGTGACAAAAATTGAAGCAAAAGACATATAAACAAACAACAGCTGACTGCACAAATATGAAACGCATTGAATCACAAAATGCCGTTCACGAGCTAAGCGTTTCAAGCCTGAAACATGAAACGATGAGACGGAGCTGTTGAACACCACAAGTGTAACCAGATACACGAGATTTTTGTTCGGCTTTGATGTTGCAGACTATGTTAATTTTGGATTATTAACACTGCTCCACAAGATTATTTATACTGGGCAACCTGAGTATTTGTTTAATAAACTTAAATTTGCTAAGTCCCCAAGACTTAATAACATCATTTGCGCTATACACAAATTAGCTTGTTCCGAGAGGCACTTCCATGTCTTTGCGGTTCGTCATTGGAAAAATTTACCCGTCAGTTTAAAAACCATCAGAACTGCAGTCCACTTTCTTAGTAAATTAAAAGCACACTACAGTCTATCCTATAATAATACTTAAATATAAAAATAAATAATTGGCTTACAATAATATCCATAATACAAAAGTAATAAGTGAACAGAATTAAAAGTTAAAAATTAAAAATATATTGAAAGTAGTATGTAGTGTATAAGTCAATGTAAGAATCAATGTATTCTTCTTTTCTTTGTTTTTCTTTTATACCCTGAACCCATAAAATGAGTAAAAAGGGTGTAATGGTTTTGTGCAATGTATGTAACAGGCAGAAGGAAGCATCTCCGACCCCATAAAGTATCAGCATAAACAGCCTAGTTAATCGATTAATTTTGGCCAAGAAACGATTAAATTATATGATATTTTTATTTTTTATTAATTGATTATTAATCGAGTAATGAGTAAATAATCGCAATATTTTTTATAATAATTATACTTTTTAGCAAAATTTTTTGCAAACTAAGATTGTATTAGGCTCTGAAATTATTTTTGTTTGTTGGTAACTATTATTTGATAGTTATTTACACCACTGTCTCATACTGCCTACCATTTGTACCGCCATGCCACCATACCATACACATACCATACACCTAAACAGCATACCAACCTTAAGCAATATGTAACACGGTCACTCTGTAAATGTTAAAAGCGACGCGGAAGAAGCGCGCTATTTCACAAAGAGTGAAAAAAGTGAATAAACCGGACGAGTTTTCTATTACAAAATGGCACCTAACAAGAGTGAAGTGTGGAAATATTTTTCCAAAGTGGATAAAACCAGTTTGGTAAAATGCCTATTGTGTGGAAAGAATTTAAAATTTTCCAATAACACAGCAAATATGCTTCAGCATATTAAATTGAAACATCGGAAAGAAGCTGATGATCTTGTAAGTCGCAAACATTTGAGCACCATTTTGAACGCCTCATAAAATAAATATAAATATATTTCAGCAGAAAAAATCTAAATCCAAAGAAGATTTTATTAATCTAATGGATGAAGAAATCAGCACTCTATCCACTGACAACAGCAATCAATCCACTGACAACAGCATAATGAATAGTATGTTCAACAAAAAAGCCAGCAGCAACAACAATAACAAAGGCAGCAGCGGCAGCAGTTTTTCCAGCAACAGCAACAACAACGACAACGAACCTAGTTGCAGTAGTAACAATCGTCAACCTCTCATATTGAATTCATTCAATAAAATTCAAAGCTTTGCAACAGGAGGGTAAAAAAAAGAAAAGCTTACCAATAACATCGTAGGCATGATAGTCAAAGACAATTTGCCTTTTGATTTTGTTGATGGTAAGTAATAATGGAATTATTATTAAGGCAGTGATGGGCGCGTTAGGCAGCGCGCTGCCGAATGTGCATAGGCCCTCTGCCGCGGCCGATTGCACAACATCACACGTACGCTATAAGCATTGAAAACATTGTGCTTGTATGCGTGTGAAAACTGTGCCGATATGTGTGCATGCCCATCACTGCTTTAATGTCACTGAAGAAGTAGACTTTTAAAGTGGCACTTTGACTGCTCTTAAGTGATTCATTTGTAAATGTACTTATTTTTAAATTATTTCAACAGGTAAAGGATTTTTGGACTTTATGAAAAACCATTTTCCTTTGTTTAAAGTTCCATCAAGAAACACAATCAAAGCGCTCATAGATTCTTTATATGCGACTGAAAAAGAAAAATGTTTGGAGATATTTCGTAAATCAACATGTTTATGTATTACAACAGACGCTTGGACAGACACTGCAATGAAGAGCATGCTTGGAATTACCGTTCATGGCGTATATAAAAATGAACAAATGAATATAGCCATCGGAGTTTTTCCTTTAACAGAAGCGCATACAGCTGGACATATATCTGATGTCTAAATAGCTGCTTTAAACGATTTTTCGATAGATGAAAAACATATTATTGCTGTTGCGACAGACAATGCAGCAAATGTGGTTAAAGCTATACATAGCACCATCGGCAAAAAGCGGCACATTCCTGGCTTCGCTCACACTTTGAATCTGGTGTTAAGAACTCTTTGAATATAACAGAAATTACCGAAATTATTTCGATATGTCGAGAAATTGTGAAATGGTTCAAGCGCAGCGTAAAAGCAAGTGACCAGCTTCGAGAGGTTCAATCAAACGCTGGAGTGAGTGAGGGCAAAATGCTGAAATGTATTCTTGATGTTAAAACTAGGTGGAACTCCACGTATTATATGCTCGAACGCTTCATAAAACTTGTTTCATATATAAGTTCTATTCTTTTTGAATTTAATGACTCTCCGCCAATGATATCACCGCAAGATAAAAATGCAATTCTTAAAATGTTAAACATTTTACGTCCATTAGAAGCAATGACAGTCCAAATAAGTGGTGAAAAGTGTGCATCTCTCAGCCAAGTAATCCCGCTTGTGCATTGTGGCCGTCAACAATTGGTGAAAACAATCATCATTCATCCTGCCGCCGTAAAACTAAAAAGTACGATTTTAAATGAGTTTGATCGTAGGTTTGGATCTACGGAGCACATGTTTCTTCTGGCAGCGTCGACTCTATTAGACCCCAGATTCAAAAAAAATTCATTTCAGTGACCCTTTAGCGCTTGCTGCAGTTATGAAGCATTTGCGAACTGAAATGAAAAACATTGAAGACAGTATTGAAAGCAGTAGCGAGACCTCAGTGGGATCAATTGAAGAAGATTTTGACCTCTGGGCTACGCATAAGTATTTAATTCATAAAAGAAGGAAGAAAAATTATGACATGCCACAAGATGAATTGGGTTTCTTTCTAAATGCTCAAAATCTGGAACTAAAGCGCCATGTCATTGATGCTTGGGACAAAATGAGATCAGTCTACCCAAAGCTTTACACTCTTGCCAACAAATATATTGCCATTTAATGGGAACATCAGTACCCGCGGAGAGACTGGTTTCGAAAGCAGGTGCAACAGCTACTCTTAAAAGAAACAGATTAACCACAAAACGTTTGGGAAAACTTTTATTCCTGCAGTCATGGTTAAATCACTGATTTGTGTATTAAATTTCGTTTTGTATTTAATTTCATTTTGTATTAAATTTCTTTTTTCACATCAAAATAATTAAATTTTTAATTTGAAAATCACATTTAATTTTTGTAAAATGTTGATTTTATTGTACTCTGTGGCGGGCTGGCAACTCTTAGAACATTTTAGTCGATGACTATCGTATGATTTACCGACGCGATCTACCGATAAAAAGACAATGAGTAATTATCGAGTGTCGGAAGCATCAGAAGCATCATCGCGCGTCTTTTTCGTTTCTTAGTAATTCTTATATTTTATAATAAAAGTTAATAGCACCAAAACCTGGTCATTGTGTAATTTACTTGGAGAGAACATTCATATTTATTATCACACACATATTGCGATAACTCTATTATTTAAAAATTACATAAATATATGTAAAACATAAACAAATATGAAAAAAAAATTAATCGAGTAATTACTCAAATTGCGATTAATTGCAATTATTATTTTTTTCTTGCGATTAATCATTTGATAGATTAATCGATTATTTCAAAAATTTTGCCATCCCTACATGTGCGTTAAGTATTATGTATAATACACTGTAGCTAGTGAGTGCGCTTTTTACGTTTCTCTTGTCGTTATTGTCGTATGTGTGCCCAGTCAGCTGTTTGCCAGTTCGATGACAATACAATCAATAGTAAAAGTGAATTGAGCAACTATTTTGTATTAACCAACTAAACTACAAAAATTAATAAAACAAAACTAAACTGACTGAAAAACAATTTAATTTGTGCTTTTGATAAGAATGACATGAGAAGGTTTTCCAAGAAAATTATTTGTGTGTAAAATTGATTAATTTAAAATTTCCTGGCTTTTACAACCAGTAAATTGCTCAGTGTGACCTATTCTCATTAGATTAATAATCTCGAAAACAGCTGTTTTCATACATAGTCTGGCAACCACTCACATATGGTACAATAGAAGCAAACATACCCAGAGGCATGTTTGCTTTGTTCAAATTCTGTTGGTGTGTTTGTTGCAAAGCTTTCAAATAGCAACATAGTACTTTACGCACATAGCATAGCTTGTGAATACCCTAATTGTCTTTAAACTTTCAACTTCAATCTTCGATATCTCTGATGTTTCTTAACCAATTTCGATCAAATTTTTACAGATTTTTACTATTTTGTATCAAGTTTCCAAATCGTTATATTAAAAAAATTTAATATTATCGATCACATGTGTATATCGGAAACGGAAATAGTAATCGAAAATCGGAAACAAACTTGTACTGCCTAGGACTTAGTTGAGCTTATGTTAAAAATCTATAGTCTTGTAATGTTTCACCTATAAAAAGCTGATGTTGGATGCCTCTACTATTTTGCTACGTTTGCGGCCGGCTGACGCTCGTCGCTGATGGGAATCGGCTTGTGTAATGTTTTCGAGACTTGCTCGGGCAGTATTTAAAAATTTAATCTCGCGTACCTAAGATGAGGGATTGTGATAGGAGCGGGGGTAGAAGGAGCTTCGCAATTTAAATCAGGTGAGCTGAAAATGGTTGCCGATCAAAACCAAAAATTGTTTTTCTGCTGTTGCTCAGAATTAATGGCCAAAAAAAAAACAAAACATATGGATCCCAAGAAAAAAATATTTTTTTCACCGACTATCCTGCTTTCCCATAGTGCAGCATGATTTTCCCTTAATTATTAAAGTTGTTAGTTCATTATAAAAGTGAACAATTTATTATTATACTTCATATTTAAGGTTTGTAAATTTTAAATTTAACATAAGTATACTTCCATATATTTGTATATTAAACCTAGCTATGTCATCGAAATTCATTCATTTGTTATTTAAGTGCAAGCAACAATTAATTAATTCGGATAGCCGAAAAGCATGCAATGCATGTGAAGCGTGCAATGCTCGTACTCCGATTCTAGAAGCTGTTGACGTTAAGCGTAAACAAAGGTAACAAAACTTAAGGCGCTCGGAATTTTTGTTTAAGTCGCTGATGGCGCTTAAACTCATTTTCGAAAAAAACATACAATGATACAATGTTCTCACTCACTCAGGTGTCACTATCACGCAGAAAGATCTTTCATTATGTGTTGAGCTGCGGTTGCTGAAACGAAGAAACTTTATCGAAAGGTCGAGGTCTGGGGTTAACCCATTTTAGTCCAATGGGTATTTAAATACCCACGAAAACGTTGCCATTTAAAAATTCTAGCGTTGAACATATGAAAGATATCGCTATAATTTTTTTTGTGGGAAATTGGAAAGATGGGCCTACGAAAAACAAAAAATTACAAAAAATTAGTGCTTGGTATAACTCAAGTTAGATACCGGTTAATATCGGGGTTTTTTTTTGTCAGAAAATTCTCCAAAAGAGTGCTGTAAATTATTGAGCAATCGAAATAAAAGAAAGTTTTGAACCTTTTCAGATAGTTTAAGGTTTCCTTTATGCAATAAAAAAAACCTATAGTGATATGGCGAAACACGTGCCCGTCAAACCTGATTTTTTGAAAATGGGTATTTAAATACCCAATGGTCCATGGTGTATACTAACTATACAATTTCCTAGTATACAAAATATTTTGTTTTAAAAGCAAAAATTACACATCTATACCGCAGTTTTATTATTTTTTTGAAATTTAATGATGTTTATAAGAAAATGAAATCATTGAGACTTAGCAATCTTTTGTTTGTCGGGCTCAACATTATTGTAGTAGTCGAGGAAACAAGGAGCTGGATGCAAGTTCGCTTGGCACTTCAGACAACCATACTCAGTTTTCCCACCACACTGACGGCAACGATGACGTTTGTCTAGTTTGCCAATAAAATGATCAATACGATCTGAGCGCATAGCCAGTTGTCCTCCGGATGCCGACGCTGTACCCGGATGATGATAGTTACAGGGCTTGACCATTAGGGTTTCACAAACCTCAACGCGGAATTCGAATTGAGACATCATTCGATTCTTTTCATACTTGCGGCAAAAGCAGTTAATTTCCACGCATTTACCATAGCTGCATCCAACGCGTTTGTTATTAACGTCCAATTATTCATCGCGTTATCAAAAAGGTCGACACCTCCCATGCGTTGATTGTATTGGTTTACCAAATTGGGCTGTTCAATTGTGACCATTTTTCGTTGCTTGCGATCGTAGCGCTTTGCGTTGGACATTGGTAAGTGGCTCATAAAATTCGAAAGTAAAGTTACGACCTAAAAACACGAGAATAAATGAGAAACATACGAATGGAATTACAAAAGTGTTAGTGTAACTTACTGCATTATCATTCCAACGCACTGCAATTACAGAATTGTTTTTGTCGGAGCAAAAGTCGGATGACCCACGAGGTTTTTTTTTTCATCTCTTTGACGTCTATCAGTGAGGCATGATTGGTCCGATTATCACGAACAGTTCCCAGAGCGAAGATTCCATCGTTTGATAAACGAGTCATTAGTTTATGACTCGAAAAAATGTTGTCAAAAGTAACAGTGTGCTTGGCGCGGTCCTCCATATGTAACATAAGCGAAAGAATAACTCTTTCTCCAAGGCCGAAACCTTCGCTCTCATTTACCGATGCACCAGCGTAGGGAATAAATTGAAACAAGTAACCTTCTGACGATGCCAAACACCAATATTTGTAGCCAAAGCGAATCGGTTTTCCCTTGATGAACATCTTGCAGGAATGGCGGCCCTAGTAGGCAATCATTTGCTCGTCAATTGAAAGGTTGTGCGCAAATATGCCGAATTGAAGAAATTTTTTATTCAACAGATCATTCAATGGTGCAACCTTTGAAAATTTGTTTTGCGAGTCCAATGCAGAGTTGTCACACACGTGGAAATATTGTTTGATTTTTTTTGAATCTGTTTCGAGAAATACAGTCTTTTATTAGCGCACATCCTAGCGATTCTTTATTCGACCAATACGAATTTGGTTGCGGCAAATTGTGGTAGCCTGTGATGTACAGCACACCCAAACAAATTTTCATTTCGCTCTTTGATGTAGAAAACGATGAACAGTTATTGGCCGCAGCATATTCATTGGTGGATGTGACCAGCAGTTCCAACACTTCATCATCAATAAACATTTCCCAAAGCTGCATAGGAGTTATGTCACCAATCTTATCATACAAGGCTTTGTATGAATTAGCTGTTTCGTCGATGGGAGCTTTATCAAATTTATAATTTTGCTTTTTAGTCCATTTCGATTTTATCTCTTCACCAGTTCGAAGTCGCTTCTGGGTCTTCTTCGTTTTCGGCTGTGATTTACGACGGCAGCCATCAGAAATTGTGGCCATTGTTACATTATCTTCCTCTTCTTCGACGATTTCGGTTTCATTACCGTCTGATGGCATATTTTCGTTTCCATCATTGAAAGCACATTGTAACTCGAACTGCGCGACGATCTCACGAGGTAGTCCCGGCTCATCGTTCAACAACTGGACGTCGTCGTCCAGTTCCTCAGTATCGCTTATAGAATCGACAACATCGGGTGGCGTTATTATAATATCAACGGAGTCAGCATTTTGGCCAAACTCATTTTCTCCACCAGACCAATTTTCGAGAATAGCCTCCAGTTCGATAGCGGTCAGAACTTTTTGTCGACGAATCATTTTGCTTACAAAATTTCACAAACAAAATCTTACCAATATTGTTATAACTTGCTCAAGTTTCTGTTTATTCAATTTTTTGTTTGGTTTATTTCACTTTTTTGTCTCATGTAACGCTCTTATTTTACGTGTGCACTACGCGATGACCACCACTTATGTGAACTTTTTTTTTCTTATTTCTGTACGTACACACTTTCTTGCTTATTTCGGGGAAGAACACTTTTCCTTGTTTTGCGAATAAAGCGGCACACACAAGATTTGAATAAAATAGCGTCCATCTAGATGATTTGCCCCTTTATTCACCAAGCACGCTATTTCATTCAAATCATGTGAGTCTGCTTCTTCCCCGCACAAAAGGGAAATTCACCTCCACAAAGCTAGATTGAGGTGAATTTACCGCTTGTGCGAGGAAGAAGCAGAGTCAGGGCCAGATGCTAGATGAAAAAAAAAACACACACAGAATGAAAAAGAAAAAGCGCGCGGTAGTTTCAAACAAAAAAGTCCGGATGGAATTAGTTTATACTAAAGCCCATTGGGTATTTAAATACCCATGCTATATCTCGGGTTCTAGGAGAGATATCAACAAAATTCTTTTTTCTATCAACTACTATGGTCCCCCTGGCAAACATACTGAAATTTCATAAAAATCGTGCAAGCCAATCTAGGGTCGGTCGTTAATGGGTTAAGCATTGGAGTTGTCTTTGCTTAAGTCCCGTTTAAAAGCTTTTACATAAAATAACTAAAACGGAAAGTTGCTTGTTATTCTGATGCATCACTATTTACCAATATTGTACATCTAAGGTATTTTACTTATTTTCCAGTGATTGTGAGAGGGTAATGGCAATCAAACAATAATGGTTTAAATAAATAAAAATCCCTGGATCCGCACACAAGGAAATCCCATGGTGATCAGAGCGGGCAAACTAACGAAAAGAAACGTTTCTGAATCGTTTCGTTTCGTCCTTTGCACAGAGCGAAATACTAAAAAAAACCCGATAAAATGTAACTGTAAAAAAATGAGTTCTGTTCAGTTTTCGTTCGTGAGAGCAAACTAAACGTAAAGCGAAATGCTCTCATCTTGAGATGCGGACAAAGGGAATCGGAACGATATGCAATCAGGGCGAATAGTTCGCAAACGTTTGCTGCTCAATTTGTATACCCTTTTTTTTTCTTTCTGTTGTTTACTTCTTTGTTTCTCTCTGCTTTGTTCTTTTCGTTTGCTATTATTTCGTCTTCTTTAATTCAGCATTTATTTTTTTAAAGTACAAAATGGAAATGAAAACTAAAAAATATAGTACATAATAAAATATTGTAATGAAATAGTTTAATTAAAGGAACTAGCCCTCATAAGCAAACTCATCGTTTGCCTTAACTAGTAAAATGTGCTCCAAATTGTTGGAGTTAAAGCTGTTTCGTTGATCTGCAAAGATGTATTTAAGAGCGGAAAATCGTCTCTCAACGCTCACTTGAGTGCATGGAATAGCCAACACCACAAATGCTACTTCGGCCAGGGTATTTTTTTGACTGGACCAAAATTGCATAACATTTTCATTGATTCCTAGTCTAATTTATTGTTCATAAAAAAAGGAAATCTCTCAATTATTATGCGCTGAGAAGATTCATCAGTGTTTGTGCTTGTTTGTTTGTCGAAACCTTGCAAATATGCTTTAAGTGGATCCACGAAACTGTTAACTGAAGTTGACAAGGTAGGCGGCGTTGCAGGGTTACTTGAACCTCCGGTTGATGACATAACGGTGCTAAATTCGTTTTCTGTAAGATAAATAATTTGTGCTTAAGATTATCTTCGAAAAAATCAAATATGTTGTTTTAAACCTTTCAAAGAAGACAACCGTGTATGCAATGAAATAAAACTGCTCTTGGCTCTTGCAACTTGGTCAGCTGTTAAAGTTGCCTTAATCCGCGGGTCCAAAAACATAGCAGTAATAAATAAATCGTTATCGAAAAGCTTAGATTTCCGCGAGTGTACAGCATTTATTAAGCTCGACGTCATTTCACTTTTTCGAAGCGTTTCCAGCTGCAGCGACACGTTCATAATTTCTATGAATAAATCGCTGTATATCAAATCATGTGACTGCAACCTTATTGAGGCCGTATAAATTATTCGGCAAATAAATTCGGCAATAAAACTCCAATCGTCATCGCATATATTAAAGACAGTATTATCTCTAACCACTGAATCAATGAATTCTTTTAACTCCATTAGCATGTTGGGCAGTCTATGATGGGCTTTTTATAGCTCCCATTTTTCAAACGGCTTAAATAGATTTGGGCTCTTAGATTTTTGGCGACCGTTCTTAACATTTCTAGTTTGCTCTTAATGTCTTTTGCTTTAATGACGTCCATCACGCAAAGTTGGAGCGTATGAGCTCCACATCGCACGTTTGTTATGTTATCCATAGTGAAATCAATATCAAGATGTAGTTCATTGACCTCAGTAGATTGTATTTCGTCATCCATTTCAATTTTACAATTTGTATCTTCATTCAAATCTTTGACCATATTTTTATTTAATTCACTGACAGCTTTCACCATATTTGCGCCGTTGTCTGTCGTGACTGTGAATATTTGATTTAAGTTAATGTGATATTCATTTAAAACATCTAATATCATTATTTTCAGGTAATCGCTCGTGTGCCGCTCTTTTAGTTCTCTTATAGCGCGCGTTTTTATATTTATGCAGTTATTGTCAAAGTATTGTTCATTAATACCAAGAACGCTCAAATGCAGTCGAGTAGCTGCATCTACTTTTGAGGACAGCAATCTTCCTTTCAATTGTTCACTTATTTCTTGTTTTGAATTGCAAGAATGCTGTAAAAATTTTTCAATTAAATTATGCTTATTTAATTTCATATGCAGGCCATCGAATACTGGTTTCGTTAAAATTTTAAACGGACGCTCTTCAACCATACGCAGAGGCCTTCCACATTTCGTAAATAATTTCACAATTGCCATTTCTGCTGTTTTTTATACCCCTAACCCATAAAATGGGTAAAAGGGGTATAATTAGGGTGACCACCTGGGGCTCAGGCCATTCCGGGACGGTCGACCACTACCCCCTGCTATTTTCAATACTTCCGAGTAACAGCTCGAGTTTACGTTTGCTGCAAAAACTGTACTAGCTTATCTGCGGAGCTTTTCTCAAAAAACGTCTTCACTTGTCTCGACAAAAACTTCTGCAAGTTTGCAACTTGGTCGAACAAGAGTGAATCGTCAATCGAAATTTTTTTCTCCAACAAATATTCTACACACTTCGCTACTCTTTCTTCATACGAAAAGTTCGCGTCGTCTAGTTGCAGCCATTTAAAAATCCGGTACTCGTCTAGCGACTTTGTCTTTTCCTTCAGGTATAATAAACATTCACTATACACAAGAAGGGTCCTGGATTCAAAAGAGCGGCAAGTCTCTTCCTTACTATCTTCCTTCGCTCCATTTGCTGCATACCTTTGTGAAAAATTGACATTAATGAATGCACGAACCAAAGGTAGGCCTCGCCCAAGTCGTGTTCAAAAAATTCTTTAAGTTTGGCTGGAGGTTTTGATACAGAACTAAAATACGATTTAAGAGCCTGAAATAACTCAAGGATTCTTTCAACAGCTGGTCTTAAGCTAAGCCACCTGACTGCTGTGGCTCAGCAGCTTCTTGAATTCGATGTCTACGAAATCGCAAAACGCTTTGAGTTCATTCGTCCTAACCGTATATATTGAAAAATAACTATACAATTTGTAAACGAATACGTCAATGTCAAAAAGCACGAACTGGTCAAGTCCATGATAAGCTGCGCACGGCAGCCAACGCCAACTAAATTATTATTTATTTCGGACTTCAACAAATGCATTACATTATTTGTATTTGTGTTGTCTGCAACAAAAGCAGTTAATTTTTTTTTAAAGTTATTTTTTGATATAACGTTTATTAAAATGTATGTCTAAAAGACGAACTTGGACGCAATGAGATTCGTGAAAGTACTGCACGAGAACGGGAAAAAGTTTTGTGCTGCCGTGGTTACTTGCATCGGTGCCTATTCCAACAAATGGGATATCTGCTAGCTCCTCGCGTATTAATGATTGCGAAAATGGAAACAGAACGCCGTTTATAATGGCCTCGGTCTTCGTTCGAGTGAATTTTGCTTTGTGCCCTCGTGACCCTATATGCCGCACCAGAGCCGATTTTCCTAAGAAACAATAAAATGACACACATATTATAACAAATTGTACACAAAAGAGCGCACATAAAGTGTAACAAACACATAGACATTCACTGACATTGACTTAGAAAATCACAAAATGATACACACCTTCATATGCTACACTAATATTCACTTGACAAATTTCACAAAAACCTTCGTATACATTACCACGCTTACCCATTGAAAAACAGGGGAATTGTTTTGCGTGCTCCTCTGTAAACATGCACTTGCGTTTTTAATCCTTCGGCATTGGTGGCATTGCGAGCTATAACCTGTAGAATGATTTTGTTAAGAACATCACTGTGTTTATAAAAACATTTAACTTACAATTTTAAACAACTTGACACTTTTTTTAGAAGATTTTTTCGCAATGCACTGCGACGCTTTGTTCACTTTTTAACTTCTGATAAAATGGCGGGAAAATTCACTAGTAAATCAGTTCACCAATTTGACTCAAAATTGCGAACTTGTTCTTTTGAGTTGCTTTTTATCGCTTTTTGTCAAAATGCCGATTTTTTTGATCGAAACAATAGAAAACCGGGACAATTTCGTGTCGGGTCGGGACACCAGGACATTGCCTGCAAAAGCGGGACATGTCCCGGAATTCCAGGACGGATGGAAACCCTAGGTATAATGGTTTTGTGCAAAAGTATGTAACAGGCAGAAGGAAGCATCTCCGACCCCATAAAGTATATATATTCTTGATCAGCATCAACAGCCGAGTCGATATAGCCATGTCCGTCTGTCCTTCCGTCCGTCTGTCCGTCTGTATGAACGCGTCGATCTCAGAGACTACAAGAGCTAGAGACTTCAGATTTGGAAATTAAGTTCTCCTATACCATAAGCAGAACCAGTTTGTTTCAAATTATCGATAACTATTCTGGTTTCCGATATTCACATGCAATCGATAACAAAAAAATCGCGCATTTTGAAAATGTAAAAATAGGGATTAAAATAATGGGAAACGATAGAACCTTTCTGAAAACTTCGTTGAAATCGGTTGGAAAACAGCAGAGATATCGATGTACGCGTTGAGTATGGGGTTCGGGGTATCTGTTAGTCGGGAAATCTCGACTAGAGCCTTCTTACTTGTTTTTAATTATTGTACATGATATTTTCATATCTCCTTTTGTGTTATTCAATGTTTCTCTGCCCTGTTTTACATGCTTGTATTTAACTTGACTTGTCTGTTTGTTTGTACCGGATTCTTGTAATCAAATTTCACCAAGTTCCCGACTAGCTAGAGCTCTGCAATTTCCACCAAAGATGTGTTTCAGATGACAATACATGTTTTTAATGTTTTCAGCACGATAAAAAATTTAATACCATGTAAAAACCACGAAAACCCGTTTTCCCTTTTGCTTAACTAACTAATTTGACTCCAAAAATTTACAAGCTCTTTTGGCATAGGGGGAAGACTGCCGCTTCACAAGCCGAAGGTCGTGGATTCGAACCCCGACCGAGACATTCTTTTTTATATATATATTTTTTTATTAATAATAATTTTTTACATGCTTTTATTTAACTTGACTAAGCTAACCATTGTATGCAAGAAAGCGTATAAAAGCATGTCTTCAAAATTTTTTTTGATTTTACTTGTTTATTCATAAGTTAACAAATGGATAAATGAAAATCATATTATATTCAGTAGCGATATTAAATCAATATTATATTTAATCAATATTATTGTATTAAGTAAATAGGAATGAGAAACTTATGTATTAATCCTTGTCTTCAAATAAATTTAAACTGTTGATCGCACTGTCTAAGTGTGTCGAATTAAGCCTGACAAGAAGTATATTTTCCAACGATTCGTGACTTAATCGATTTAAATCAATTCTTGGAAGTACCCAAAAAAAATTACTAAAACGCATTGTAGCAAGCGACAAGCCTAAAACAACGGTGCATTACTAACCCGCCATGAAAAACAAAAACGATCACAGAACTCTAGCAAAAACAAGAAACAAAAACAAAAGCGCACAAGAGCTGTAGTAAATGCAAAAATTTGATTTGCTCTGCTCTCATCTCGCTCTCAATTTTCAGCTACCGCTACGGTAGAGCAGAGCACATCATTTCATTTTTCGCTATTTAATTTGACTAAGCTAACCATTGTATGCAAGAAAGCGTATAAAAGCATGTCTTCAAAATTATTTTTTGATTTTATTTGTTTTATCATGTACTCGTTGTATATATCCGTGTGCACACATTTTAAGTGCCGTTCTAAATTGCCTGCATGGCAACTTAAAATTTTTCCATCGCACTTTCCCTTTTTGCAAATGATTTCACCGTTTCTTGACACAGAAAATAGCGAACGAATCATTTTTTGAACGCGGCATTTTGCTCCTCATTATTTGAATGCTGAAGTATAACTAAAAGCCGATCATTCCGCATACGATTACTTTGTATATGTTTCGTTCCCAAACGTTCCAAGGCACTGCAGCTGTCGGGAGAACAATATTTCAATCGTTTTGTTTGCGCTCTTCGGCAATATAAAGTTAGTGGTTTCGTTTTCCGTCACGATAATAACTGCTACAAAACATATGAAGAGTTTCTTAGCTTTCGCGAACGGTTCGTTAAACGTTTCGTTTGTATGCCCGCTCTGATGGTGATCGCTGTCAGTTCGATGTATAGGTGGTTTTGGCTGCCAAAGCTCGTCTCAGCTCAGACACAAACCTTCACACTTCAACGAAAATCCGTTTCCCAGGCTAGGTCCGCATTTGTGTCCCAAGTTGGCAATTCCAAAATAGGTGCCGTCTCTGATATCAAATAAAAGAGAGGATACGGCTATTACGATTAGTGGATAGCCTGTCTGCGTATAATGAACTTACCCCGTCGGGGAGTTGGCACTTATTGGAGAAGGGGACAGTGGCTGCTGAAGCTTACTTTTCGGATGCCAGCACGGGCTGATCAAGAATATATATACTCTATAGGGTCGGAGATGCTTCCTTCTGCCTCTTACATACATTGCACAAAACCATTATACCTCTTTTATCCATTGTAAAGTAGTTATTAGGCCGGTGTATAAGACTCAGTCCGGCCAGGTCTAACTCACAAGAAAATTTATATTCTTTTAATGAGAGATTGTAAAGCGCGTGACTTACAAAGGTTGGGAACGCGTGTCTACCGCTAAGGCCACGACAAGGAATTAGGGACTGCGAAGGGTTGGGGCCACTTCGCACCGCTAGCCACGTGGTCGGGATCTCTGACTAACCTAGCAACAAGAGGAAACGCCCCGTCGATCAATGACAATATCCTGAAACACACAAAGAAGCTGAGGAACCGACGAGCACACTGCGTGCACTTGTACTTCGACAAGTCAGGGTACGCGTGCGTTCAAACAACCAACAAAAACAATAAGAACACGAGGGATTATTCACACTCAAGATCGTGGTACTATCGACGATCTCTTTTCTTTATTAACCTTCACTAATTAATTACCAAATATGTATATATATATCCAAGTATTACATACCTTTTATCTCACGTTCTCGCAGGCACGTGTTCACTATTTTTCAATTTGTCTCTTTGACCTTTTTCTTGCCACTAACTATTCCGCGCGCGTCCGTTCAGTTTCGCTTTCACTTGTCAACTCACGAGTCGCCCACGCTTCACCTTCGGCCAGAGCTGCCGTTGCCATTCTCCCCACGCTTATCCGTGGCCGTGGTGAATTGGCGATCGCAGCTGGTGCGCTGCATTTTGCGACCCTGCGCTATGGGCGGTTCCATTCAAATCTTTCTTTTATGTTTAGGATCTTAGGTATTTATTAACTTTTAACAAATAATAGCTGTTGCGCTTCTTGCGACTTTTATCTTATTAATACTAATAATTAATGCTACGAACTAATAATACTAATACTTAATATTATAAAATTATAACATTTAGTGCGCTCCGTGCGACTTTTACTTATAACTAACTTATACTGCAAAGTGAAAATAATAACGACTGATGCGCTCCATGCGACTTTTATAATAATATCAACTCTGTGGGGGAGGCCAGCCTTGGCCTACTTCACACCATTTAATATGTTCGTGGTATAACAATACTCACCACAAATTATTATATTAATTAATTAATAATTAATAATTATAATTAGGCTGAGAAATTGGGCCTAAGTGGCGTAGCTATGTTAGTCTAGAAATCCATACAGCATATTTAATTAATGCAACCAAAAATCTTTGAAAGTCTTCAAATAGAAATCATGTCAAATACAAAAATCTAATTCTCTCAACATATACCTCTCCCAAAAAATCTTTTTAACTTAAATTTAAACGACCATTTTGAAATACCCATACCCAAAACCAACCAAAGTATCCTACGCGGCTTTAACAGCTGGCATCACAGCTGGGGATCATCTTAAGACAACAGAATAGGCAGAATTCTAGTTAAATTTTTTCAAAACTTCAACCCAACTTTCCTAACGACGGCCCCCAACCCACTTTTTCACTCACAACATGTCCCCCACGTAGAGTTACCGGTATGATCCCCGAATCTCACTCCCTTCACCAATTGGATAACAGACCTCCATAAAGCGATCACTTTTCAAACCGGATCTCCTTGTTCCACAATTAAAAACTCTTCCCCTCTAGTCGACATTTCCCAACTCATGATCATTTGTATCAAGAGTTGTATCAAGAGCCTAACACACACATTTTTCAAAATCAAAATTTTATTGTTTTCGATCACATGTGTATCGGAAACGGAAATAGTTATCAAAAATCTGAAACGAACTTGTGCTGCCTAGGACTTAGATGAGCTTATCTGCAAAATTTGAAGTCTCTAGCTCTTATAGTCTCTGAGATCGACGCGTTCATACATACGGGCAGACGGACAGACAGACTTGGCTATGTCGACTCGGCTGTTGATGCTGATCAAGAATATATATACTATATAGGGTCGGAGATGCTTCCTTCTGTCTGTTACATACTTTTGCACAAAACCATTACCCATTTCATGGGTTCGGGGTATAAAAAGGGTATATTTGTGAAGAGTGATTTGAAACCATTATTTCGTGTTTTCAAATTCTATGCGCTTTATCTCGTTCTTTAGTTCTGTTGCGTTCCTAATGTTGTACTTTGTGGATTGTTATTCCTATTTATGTCACCTAAATATTTGTCCAAATTGTAGCATGGTACTTCACCAAACCCGTGAAGCCTTGGTGTGTTTCCTTCTGATCAATATGTTCTTAGTTTTGTTTTTATGTCTATGAATTCGTTCTTGTACAAATAGTAAACTATTGTGTTGCTATACTTTGTAACTGAAAGTATCATAGTATATTGTTGTTGTACAATGTCCCTGATGGTGTCTGTCTGTCCGTCCGTCCGTATGAACGCAACTTTGTTCGACACCCGTCAAGCTAGAGACTTGAAACTTTGCAATTATGTTTATCTTTAGCCGGTACAGATAAAGTGTTACGATCGGGCTGCCACGCCTATTAGGAGGCTGGGAAATCGATAAAATCGATTACTAAAAACCGATAAAATATATAAAAATATATTTTTGACATTCTTACAGCTAGAACTACCAAATTGTGCACGAAGATAGCCATTCATGTCCCTAAAAAACTGCATCAAAAATTTGGATGCCACGCCCACTCCTTCCGCCCCCATCGTCCCTGCTCCTTGAAGTTTGAAACGCCTATAGTTTTCATATTTTCTGGGCTAGAGCCACCCAATTTGTGTCAAGATAGGTAGTGAAGTTGTCCAAAAAACTGCATCAAAAATTTGAATGCCACGCCCACACCTGCTGCCCCCCCGTTAAAACGGTTGTGCGTGTATTTTCCACATTAATAACTAGAGTCACCAAATTTGGTAACATAATAGCTGGCGATGTTTACCACCCGGCCCACTCCTTTGCAAGCAGACTCCTTACCATCCATTCTCTTTCTGGTATAAAAGTATTCCGCAGTCCGTTGCGTCCGACTGCAACGTTGTCACTTGTTATACTTTGATACCGAAGGTCTCATAGTATATTGGTTTTGTGCAATGTCCGTCATGGTGTCCGTCTGTCCGTCTGTCCGTCTGTATGAACGCAACTTTTTTCGACACCCGTAAAGCTAGAGACTTGAAACTTTGCAATTATGTTTGTCTATAGGCGAGACAGATAAAGTGTCAAGATTGGGGTGCCACGCCTACTAGGAGGCTGGAAAATCGATAAATTCGATAACTGAAAACCGATAAAACCAAATATTTCTCACATTCTTACAGCTAGAGTTACCAAATTTTGCACGCAGATAGCTAGTCATGTCCCTGAAAAAACTGCATCAAAATTTTGGATGCCACGCCCACTCCTTCCGCCCCCATCATCCCTGCTCCTTGAAACTGGAAACGCCTATAGTTTTCACATTTTTTGGGCTAGAGCCACCAAATTTTGTGTCAAGATAGATATTGACGTTCCACAAAAAAATGCATCAAAATTTTGGATGTCACGCCCCCTGATTCCGCCCCCATCCCCCCCTTCTCCATGAAATTGGAAACGCCTATAGCTTTCACATTTTTTAGGCTAGAGCCACCAAATTTTGTGTCAAGATAGGTACTGACGTTCCCCATCAAAACTTGGATGCCACGCCCCCTGATTCCGCCCCCATCCCCCCTTCTCCAAGAAATTGGAAACACCTGTAGTTTTCACATTTTTTGGGCTAGAGCCACCAAACTTGGTAGGCAGATAGATAGTGACAGTTAAAAACATTTGATTCAAAAATTTGGATGCCACACTCACCTCTGCCGCCCACCTTTTAAATTTGGGAGTTAAGTTATCTTCCACAGTTTTTGAGCTAAAGTCTTCAAATTTGGTAACATGATAGCTGGCGATGTTTGCCACCCGGCCCACTCCTGTGCAAGCAGACTCCTTACCATCCGTTCTTTTACTGGTATCAAAGTATTCCGCAGTCGGTTGCGTCCGACTGCAACGTTTTCACTTGTCTTTCATTTATTTTTATAGTTCATCTAAATCATTAAGATGCATAGTCCATAGTTCATAATATGACAAATAATAATTTGTATATTTCAATTTCTATTGGGCCATCTATCGGTTTCTATTTGAAGCACGGGTTAATTTGAGTTTCGCATCTCTTTTGTCATTCATCTTCTTCTTGAAATTCAGTATATTATCTCCGCTGAACGAAATGAATCGGTTGACGTTTGAGCAACGTTGGATTATATTGGAAATTTATTTCCAAAACAAAGACAATTGGGCACAAATTGCAGGAAGAATTGTACGAAGCTCATTATCATCTTGGTGGCTACTTTAAGAAGCAAAATTGCCGTATCTGCCGCTTGGAAAACCCACACGAGGTCATAGAGAAGCCAATGCATCCATTGCGAGTGACTGTTTGGTGCGGATTGTGGAGCGGAGGCATCATTGGCCCATATTTTTTTGAAGGGCGGAGCAACCGTTACGGTCAATGGAGACACCTATCGCACCATGATAGCCTATTTTTTTGTGCCCGCTCTTGATGGTATTGACAATGTTTGGTTTCAGCAGGATGGTGCAACTGGTCACACATCTCATGCCAGAATCGACTTATTGCGCGAAACGTTCGATGGCCGTTTAATCAGCTGAAATGGTGATGTCAATTGGCCGCCAAGAAGCTGCGACATGACACCGTTGGACTATTTCCTCTGGGGCGCCGTTAGAGACAAGTGTTATGTCCACCATCCAGAGACAATTGACCATTTGAAGGCCAACATTCGTGACGAAATTTACGAGATACGGCCCCAAACACTCGAAAAAGTGCTCAAAAATTGGTCCGACCGAATGGGCTACTGTGAGGTCAGCCGGAACAATTGTAATTCAAAACAAAAAAATAAATTTGGCAAAATTTCAAACCGTTTTTGTTTTATTGCATTTTCAAATCGAATCTTTTAAATGGCCCCGTACATTCGTACGCATTCAAAGTGAAAACAACACATGCCAAAACAATGTTTCTTTTTTTACATAACGCGAGAATTATAGCTCTTGATTATCACTATATTTGGCATGATTTTGGACGAGTGTTCGTTCTCTAGATAATTTCAAAATAAAACCATGGCATTCGCATGCGACAAAACAAGAAGTCGCTTTCAATGCGAACAGTTTAAACACTGATTTTAGCGAAAGCTTAGGGAATATCTCAATGCAAACAATTTTAAAACAATTTTTAGACAATTATATGTATGGTTAGTACATAGTTTATTTTTAAATTAACTTTTATTATTGTCGCAAGCGACATTTTATTCCATCAAACTTTTAAAAAAATTTATTTTACATTTTATATTATTAGACAAGAGCAAGGTTATTTTAAATGATTTTTAATATACACTGCTGGTCAATAAGTTACACGCACCCTTACTTACGCACCCTTAACTTTTATTTATTTATTAATGTAGAGCTACCGATCATATAACTATTATTTTGAATACAATGGAAACAAGTAAGAAGGCTCTAGTCGAGATTTCCCGACTAGGAGATACACCGAACCCCATACCTAACGCGTACAGTCGTTGTCTGTATGCACCTGTGACTAAACTTCAATCTTCGATATCTCTGGTGTTTCTCAACAGATTTCAATGCAATTTTCAGAAAAGTTCTATCGTTACCCATTATTTACACCACCCCAATTTTGACATTTTCAAAATTCAAGTTTTTTTTGTAATCGATTGCATGTGTATATCGGAAACCAGAATAGTTATCGATAATTTGAAACAAACTTGTTCTGCTTATGGTATAGGAGAGGTATATATTCAAAAACTGAAGTCTCTAGCTCTTGTAGTCATTGAGATCGACGCGTTCATACAGACGGACAGACGGACATGGCTATATCGACTCGGCTGTTGATGCTGATCAAAAATATATACACTTTATGGGGTCGGAGATGCTTCCTTCTGCCTGTTACATACTTTTGCACAAAACCATTATACCCCTATTACCCATTTTATGGGTACAGGGTATAAAAAGAAGTTAAAATGTAAAAACGTCGGGTATTCAATGATTCTTCAAGTATATTTTCAAAAGATTATACAAACTTAACAAAATTCTGTTCTTATACATTTTTTTAAAGCTATATAAAATAAAATCATGGTACATATTGACATTATGACTCGCAATAAAGAACTTTACTACTCGAGCGTTATGAAAAATCCATGGTATTGTCTTCAAGTCACCGTTTATTTTCTGATCAATAAAAATTTAAGTCAATTGTTCCACAAAACGTGATGGCACCCAACACCCTGACTCCACCTTCTCGGCTGTGATGGCGGCTTAAATACAGCTCGCAATTCATAGAAATAGTCCACAAAGCCATCAGGACCATCTAAATTGAAACGTTTTTCATCATGTATTCTTTCGCATATTCAAGCCGTTTTTCCTAGCGCTTAGCATCGCAGATGTGGATTTTCTTGATTTTTAGACGCTTAAGATGGGTTGCATTTCGGATGGTACGCTTGCGTTAACTCCGGCTAATTCCTTAGTTTTAGCTACTGACTTAGGCCAATTGGAAGCAATTCGAACAATTTTACGTTCGTCTTGGGAAGTAAGTTCTTTTTTTTTCGAACTTTGAAGTGTTCTCCATATGCCTCCGGATCTTGCAAATATCTGTCAACAGTTGCTGAGATTTATCTGTTTGGCAATATTTCTATTCGAAAGTCCTTGTGAGTGGAAGAAGTCTATTTTCTGACGTTCTAATAAGCTCAACATTATTTTCCCATTTTTTCTTCAAATATTGATCGGAATCAATAGATTTCTTAGTTTTTAGGTTTTATTTAATGAGAAAATTTGCACATGTTGTCAATAACCAACTGAAAGTCCACGTAATTCCTAGAGTCTTCGAATGCACAGTTATGTTTTTGCAAATCAACCGACAAGACGCTTGTGTCGCCGTTTTTAAATCATAGCCTCACACTCTCCCAACTCCCTCACAAATGCCTACCTCCATCCCTACCTGTTCCATTTAGCCTTACCCGGGTACTGAGGATCTCTGCCCTTGTGGGACTCATCATGAAGGAAAATACAAAGTAGCAATTCAAAGTGCAGCAGGATATCCCTGCTGCCAATGTTGCAAGACAGTTTGAGGACCGCCTCCTTGACGTGGAGCGGCCCTTCAACGTGGAAACAAGCCCGCAGCGCCCCAACCAAGGGAAACAGAAGCAGCAGGCGCAGCACACCAGCTCGACAAGGCATGCCCCGCGACTGAGCGTCACCCAGTGACAGAACGTCGCCCTGCGAGAGAGTGTCGCCCCGTTCGCAAGGACCGAAAGCACGGTCGGACCATCCCGACCGATGCGACCGACGCTGAATGCGGTTAGGCGGCAAGGTGAGCATGGGCGCTCATAACAACAAAAGAGAATGCTGCCACAACGTGGGAGGTCTTGACGACCCAAACCGGAAGGGTTTGCGCTGGTCCAGAACCAAATGGTACCTTAGGTACCTACAGCAGAGACTTCCCCATGCTGAGGCGCTGAAGCTGGCAACAGGAAGCAGGGAGACGGCACAGCAGGCACGGGGACCAACTCCCAAGCGCCTCAACGATACCCTGATGCCTCGTGCTGACGCTCCAAAGAGGGTGTGTCAGGAGGAGCTTCCGGGTACGTCGAGAGCAGCGGCGACAGCAGCAGCGAGCAAGTCTTTCCCTCCAGTGCCCAGCACGACTCGCCCGTCGTACGCGACGATGGCAAAAAGGGTCAAGGTGGCCGTGTTGCCTGTGGAATATCCCCAGCTAATGCTCAGCTACGAGGTGGGCGGCGACATTCCGTCACTACACAACATAACCATCTTCTGTCCAAGGAGTGCGGATCGGTCCACCTGTTGGTTCTGCTGAGGAATCAAAGCAAGATCGATACCGAAACATTGAAGGTAATTTTGAGAAGACCGGAGGGTGCAGAGGCACTGATGGTTATCGGCATTGCCGATCGGCACGAAGCCTCTAAGGAAGAGATCGTGGCGAGGGGCCACCAATTGTCATTCCGCTACGGGGTCCTCCCCGTCAGCGGTCTGAAAGAGATGACAACAACAAATGCTCCCGCCTCAACACCGGCACCAGCAACAGTGGAGGTAGTACCCCAAAGCTATGCGAAACACTAGGTAGGAAAATATGTACATTCACCTTGTGTGAATTAATTTTAAACTTCTCTCCGCCAGTTGGCGTACTACCTTTTTTTTTATATAAGCAATTATAAATAATTTCAAATAATTACATGTATGATTTCAATTTAAGCATTTCAAATAAAAATAGCCAATAACTATTGAAATATAATGTAAGAAATTTATAAGTTCATAAATACATATAAATATATATAAACAGATAAGTTTAAAATAAGTTTTTTTTTTCATACAAAATTGTAAAAAAAAAAACAACAAGTAAAAACGTTGCAGTTGGACGCAACCGACTGCGGAATACTTTGAAACCAGTAAAAGAATGTATGGTAAGGAGTCTGCTTGCAAAGGAATGGGCCGGGTGGTAAACATCCAGCTATTATGTTACCAAATTTGGTGACTTTAATTCAAAAACTGTGGAAGATAACTGAACTTCTAAATTGTTAAGGTGGGCGGCAGAGGTGGGTGTGGCATCCAAATTTTTGAATCAAATGTTTGTCTACCGAATTTGGGGGCTCTAGCTTAAAAACGGTAAGAGATATCGAAATTTTCGATTTTAAATGGAGGGCGGCAGAGGTGGGCGTGGCATCTAAATTTTTGATGCATATCTTTTTTTGATGTCACCATATATCTTCCTACCAAATTTGGTGACCCTATTTCAAAAAATGTGGAAGATACACGCATAAACGTTTTAACAACGGCGGGGGGTGGGGGGCGGTGGGTTGTGGGCGTGGCATCCAAATTATTGATGCAGTTTTTTCAAGGCTGACTAGCTATCTTCGTGCAAAATTTGGTAACTCTAGCTGCAGGAATGTGAGAAATATTTGGTTTTATCGGTTTTCAGTTATCGAATTTATCGATTACCCAGCCTCCTAGTAGGCGATGGGTTAAGTAGCAATGGAAAATACTCCCTCACTTGGTGTGCTCGTTGCCGGAATACACAACACTTTTTGTGCCAGCTTGGATAGTAATGGCATGGCCGATGCCTTTTCCCTCCAAAAAGATAATACGTCTTGGCATGAAGACAAACTTAAAATTAAATGGCATTCAGCTTCCAAATTGCTATTTTTTGTATTTGCAAAAAGTCGTTGAGCAAGCTTTAATATTTTGCTTGCAGATGGAGATTCGCTGAAACTATCCTGCCGATCGCTATCGTGTTGTATTTCACCAATCAGCTCTTTATGCATTTTTAACAATAAATCAGTTTTGTTTTTTCTTCTTTTCTTTACACAATGAGCTGAATCGCGGATCTAATAGGGATACGCAGACTAGTATATCCGATATAGGAAGTCTCGAATCCAATTTGTTATTTTTCATATTTATCAAAGAAAGCGGCTCATTGTTTTCAGCTTTATCCAATATTGAGACAATCTCTGTTCTACTAAGTAACGCAAGGCTTATTGATGGATACGATGCAAGAAGTTGCGTAATTTATATACAAGCTGTGCTTCAGTCTCTAATAATATTAAATGACTCTTATTGCTGCTTGTGAGAAATTTATTATTGCAGCTCTTTGGCACCCAAGACTGTCTAGCATTGTTAAGACGCTGTGCCACCCAGTTCAGCACCGAGTTCTTAAGAGAAATATTTCGCTTGTCCACCAAACTACTTTGCAAGTCATTGGGGCTGTCAATATTCTTATAAGCTTGCAAGCGAACATCATCTAACGGTCCAAAATTATCATCGTAGTCAACCCATTCAGTATCTTCGGATGCAAGCAGTTCTTCTAAATTGTCTATATTTGACAAAACTTCATTTTGAAGTGAGTGAGCTTGACATCTCATGACATGTATTTTAAATCGTAAAGCACTTACAATATTTTTGCACTTCACAATTAAATTTTTAATTTCCGACACGGAATTGTAGCCATCTATATTAAGCAAGTTGTGTAGTCCATTCCATGTTCAATGCAGAAATGGTTGTTTATACACCCCGAGTTAATAGCTTTTTTGATATTGCTGCCTTGGTCGGTACGACGGAATAAGATTCCAGGTGCAAATTATACTTTTGAGTAACATCTTCAAGCTCTGTTAAAATACTACTCGCCGAGTGAGATTTTGACAAGTAGTTTGTTTCCAGAGTTAAATGATTCATCTCAAAATTTCGCGATTGAAAATGGAATGTAAATGTTATATAACTTCTTCTTCTATAGTTAGCCGTCCACAAATCGAAGGTTACTGCAAAGTGTTTTTGTCCAGATACCATCCGTGTAACTGCTTGTAAAGTACATTCATACACATCATCTAGTGCAGTTGTTGGAAGCGTTTTGTAACTTGGAATGTCATCAGCGGCTACCACAACTTTATATTTAGTTAAGAAGTCTTTAATTCCATTGTGGCAAAATATGTGAAAAGGTACCAGATCTCTAGCCATCCACAAGGCAAGATCTCGTCCCAGTGCCCATTTACTATCTCTTGGAGATCTAATTGGGGTGGATTTGTTGAAAAAATTTGAAATTGTTACTCGTGTAGCCAATAAAGTACTGGTAGAATCGATATCGCGTAAATTGTGTTCATTTTTCAGGTGTCGAATTAAATTCCCTGTTGAACAGTTCGTGGAATAAGACTGAATTTTTGCACTGAAACAATTTACAAAATCTAATTTGATCTTAAAAACCAATTCAATTATTTCCATGAAAAGATTGTTGTTTCGTTTTCCTTTTTTTCCCATCCAAACAAAGTTTACAAAAAACCTTGTCTTCTTCGATGCATTTGTTTTCTTCCGTCATTTGCAAAAAACAAAAAACTCCCACACCTTGCTTTTCCGATTATGCTGCAGCTTAATTGAGTACATGGTCAATGAACTCATATCTTTTTGGTTCTAAATATAAGATTGTGAAATTTACTTTATTAAATTTACGCGCTTAACATACAAGTCGCAACCCAATGATCAGCTGTTTTAGAGATGGGAAATAGGAAGATGGGGGAAAAGACAATCTCAACAAATTATCGATTATTTTAAAAGACTATTGGCCACTTTTTACGATACTTTTTATTATTTAAACTTTGAAAAAATGTATGACGCCGAACGCCGCCGCTCCGTTTTTTACGTGGCTCGGCGGCGGCGTGTAAAAAAAGGCAAAAATAGGCGGCGGCGTGGCGCAGCGGCGTAAATGTCTATCCCATACACATATGTCCTTTTTTCGAACTTATGTACTAGAGCTATGTCTTAAATTTAATCAAAATAACAAATTGTTTGACTTTAAGCTCAATTACTTAAAGTTGATCGTCCGATATATTGTCTTTGACTATTTTCTGCAGGATTTAATTTTTTACTGCGTTTTCTTGTCTACTGTTGCTGCTCCACACTTCCAGCAGAATTGAATTGCAGAAATCGTGTATAACTGCAACATGTCGATTATATCTTAAAGGAGCAAAAATGAGCAAGAAGTCTTTTTAATATTGGATTTTGCGAAGACTAGTACACAACTTGTTTTTTAAACATTTCAAATCCCTTTCGCGCTTCAAAAGTTACATTTGACGAAACGCACAAATAAGTTTTAGTTTTGATCTAGAAATACACATAGCAACGCATTGGACAGTTGGACAATTAATCACTAGAACTAAAAAACCTATGTAAACACTTTATTTTACATAGCTTCTCGAATTTGTTCCATAAAAAAACCTTTTCACAATAGCAAAGTACTAAGTTTTATTCACTCTGAAAGTCGAAGAAGCATTCCCGCCTTTTTTTCGATTACCAATGCAACCCTAAAACAGCTGACTTTGACTAATATGGTGTTCACACTACGGTTGCGTTTTGCTTTTTACAAATAGCATATTCAATTTACGTTACTAATTCATTCGATTGACTCAAAAGGAACTGCCCATTTTCGTATATCGTTCTCAACTATCACCACTGATTAAAATAGCGGTTTGCCGGCAATCAAAAACAAAAAATAAATAGCAATTCATTGTTAACATGGCAACAAAATGGTAAGCAATTGTTTTTTTTAAATGTTTTATGTATGCTTAACGCATTTTAATTTAATTACAGGCTATGATAAGAGATTTTTGTATTCGACTGCCGCCACAAAAGCTCTAATAGAACTTTGGCCGGAAAACATTGATGGGTTTGGGGGAGCCAGGAAGAACTGTGCGATACTCTGCAGATGATCCTAAAGTGTATAGCGCTATAGCAATCCGTTTTTCTAATGGCTCTGCCAAACGCAAAGAAGTGTCCTTCTCTCTCAGACCCGTGAGACGACCATACAGGATATCAAATGCTTCCCTTTTTAAACGGAAGCTCTCATAAAAAATTCGTCCGAATTATTTGTAACGTCACTCTCCCAAAAACATCCATATCGTGGATTGGGATATATTAAGGAAAACAATAATACGTTAAAAAAGATAATTGGCATGAATAACCTTTTTTTTTTTCTCACAAGTGTCCAAATGCTACGACGGCGTCCTGGGTCACCCAGCAATGTTGCTGCAGACGTTCCCGCCATATTCATGCATTTTGTCAACATTGCATTATTCTGCTCCATTGAACATAATAATTCCAAAAGATTGCTTGAACTCATTTATAGTTTTAATATAATTATGTTTTATCAGCGAAATCAAAACAAAGCAGCTGCTGTTCACTTCACGCATACACAACGCATAACGCACTTTTGTGCCAAGGTGAACACCAGTTCTGCGTTATTGCATCGATGACGATATCTATAGCAAACTCGCTGTAGTATAAACGCCACATAAGAGTAAAACATTAAGGGCAGTCCCTAAATTTTTTTTAAAATTGTTTTAACACTACTTGGAATGTTTTTCAATAGAAATAAACAAAACAAGTAAAAACATTGCAGTCGGACGCAACCGACTGCGGAATACTTTAATAAAAGTAAAAGAATGAATGGTAAGGAGTCTGCTTGCAAAGGAGTGGGCCGGATGTCATGTTACCAAATTTGGTGACTTTAGCTCAAAAACTGTGGAAGATAACTGAACTTACAAATTGTCAAGGTGGGCGGCAGAGGTGGGTGTGGCATCCAAATTTTTTAATCAAATGATTTTAACTGTCACCATATATCTTCCTACCAAGTTTGGTGACTAGCTCAAAAACTGTAAAAGATATAGCCGATTTAAATTTTATAAGGCGGGTGACTTGGGTGGGCGTGGCATCCAAAATTTTGGTGCATATATTTGGTAGATTTTGCCTTCCATCTTTCTACCGAATTTGGGGGCTCTAGCTTAAAAACGGTAAGAGATATCGAAATTTCCGGCTTTAAATGGTTGGCGGCAGAGGTAGGCGTGGCATCCAAATTTTTGATGCAGATCTCTTGTAGATGTCACCATATATCTTCCTACCAAATGGTGACTCTATTTCAAAAAATGTGGAAGATACACGCATAGCCGTTTTAACAACGGCGGGGGGTGGGGGGCGGAGGGTGTAGGCGTGGCATCCAAATTATTGATGCAGTTTTTTCAAGGACGTGACTAGCTATCTTCGTGCAAAATTTGGTAACTCTAGCTGCAGGAATGTGAGAAATATAATATAACTGATAAGTTAATATAATAATTGTTGTTGGATTGCCATAAGCAATCCCAGCGTTTATAATCGTTCGTTGGGTTGCCTTAAGCAATCACAGCGCAAAGCGTCTGCATCAGCATTCTATAGCTGCAATGGTCAGCGGCGGTAATCGGACACTTTTGTTATTGTCGCAAGAGTCTTCCGCTGATTGCTTATGATTATGCTGAGTCGGCTTGTCGACCATGACATTGTGGCGTGATGCGCGTGTCAGACTTGGCTTTAGAGTTACGCATTTTTGATTTGCATGTTTAGTTTAATATGAGGCGCGCAAAGCATAAGTCGCATAATAAATATACTGCTCCGACACTTGTCGTTAAATCATATCTTTTATTATTGTCTGAGCCCAAGGCCATCAATAGGAGTTAGTAAACTTCACAACATATTCAACAGTACATCTCCGGATCAAGGAGGACAACGCGGGATTCTCCGCATAACATACGATAACAACGGGATTCACGCACATATTGATAATTGGCGCCCAACATTAGAAACATGTAAGTTCAGCTAAATACTCCAACTAAGTGTGAAAATAATGTAATAAATAAAGATAAAAAAATAAAATTAAGAAGAAGAAATTATATATATTTTCTTCAATTACATTTTACGTGTTACCGATTTACAACAATCTGCAAGATAACAAACTGTGCAAGTGAAAGGTGTCACCTCGATCATACAATTGATGAGTTGGCCAGGAACTTATAGAGAAGTGAAAGTAGAATACAGTAAAGATAGCTGGTGCTCAGAACCTCAAAATAATAGCGGACAACAGTGCATACTTGAGTCGATCATGAACGCAGAGCAGATTCAGGCGATAGTGCAAGCTGCTGTTAGCCAAGCATTGGCGCAGCAACAGTTGACTTTTCAAGCGCAGCTTAAAGCGGTCCAAGATCAAGTCACCAGTTTGCGCATAGATGCCCCTCAGGTAGAGGTTTTTAATAGAATTTCTGTCGACCCAACACTTAGGTGTGAAATTCCCATAGACTGTGTTAAATCACTCAGGATGACTACGGGCATGGCGGCAGTCAGCCACTGACGCATACGAACTGTTCAGGCCATACAATGGAAGCACATCACACTATCAAGTTGTGACTATAATTATAAACAAAATTAGAGGTTCCGCTAGGGCATTGTTGGTGTCACACAACACAGTACTAAATTTCGATGCAATAATAGCAAGGCTAGATTGCACATACTCAGATAGGACATCACTACGCACCCTGCGCCTGGGGCTAGAAATGGTCAGGCAAGGTGACTTAGCGCTAATGAAGTATTACGATACAGTCGAGCGGAAGGTAACCCTTGTTACTAACAGAATCATCATGTCTCACGACCAAGAAGGCGTTGACTTATTAAACAGAGAGGTTAGAGCGGATGCATTGCATGCATTCATCTCAAGTCTAAAAAATTCCTTAAGGGCAATAGTTTTCCCAGCTCAACCCAAGGACTTTCCTTCTGCTTTGGCGCTTGCCAGAGAAGCGGAAGCTAGCATTGAGCGAAGTTTATTTCCATCTTCATATGCCAAAGCCCTTGAAGAAAAAGCCCAGGCTACAGAAGCCGGCAGGGCTCGCAACCAGTATAAGCAGGGTAAAAGCATAAGGATGAGCGTCAGGAGAAAAATTCACATTTTGTCAAGCGTAATAATAACAGCGCTAATAGTGACCAAAATAAGAAAGACCAACAACCCCAAGCGCCCCAGCCGATGGATATAGATTCATCCTAAAAATTTAGGCAGGCCACAGATTTTGGTTAGCATCAGGCTACCAACGCGGCTGCTATGAAAAGACAGAACTCTTCAGAACGGGTGTCTGGCCAAAGGCGCCAAAGGTTGAACAAAGTTGTTCAGAGTGCCCCGATTGATACCGAGGAAGGCCGTAAAAACGTAGCGGAGCCGGAAGTCAATGACATAGATGAGGATAACGAATCGGTATTTGACGTTGATTCATTAAATTTTTTAGTGAACGCTCCCAACTGGCCGTCATCGAATGGCAGTTGGCTGGGAGGACAATAAAAATTTTAATAGACACCGGCGCGTAAAAAAATTATGTAAAGCCCGTAAAGGAGCTAAAAAACATAATGCCAGTCGCCAAGCCTTTCACTGTGAGTTCCATACATGGCTCCAGTAAGATCGAAAACAAATGTCTTGTGTCGGTTTTCCGACAAGTGTCTCCGTTTTTCATACTAGACACGCTTGGCACCTATGATGCCATAATTGGCTTCGATCTGTTAACACAGGCAGGAGTAACAATTAATTTAAATAACGGCACCCTTAAATTCAAGAATACAGAGGGAAAGCTACAGTTTTACAACTGTGATAGTGTAAACTTTACACACGTAGACGATATTGTGGTACCAAATTCCGTCAAGAAGGAATTTAAAAATATGATGTTAAAGAGATTAAAGGTGTTTTCGACCTCTTGCGAGGCTTTACCCTTTAATGCCTCTGTCGTCGCCACAATTCGAACATAAACCAACGAACCGGTGTATTCTTAAATGTATCCACACCCCATGGGAGTAGCTGATTTCGTAAACAACGAAATCAAACAGTTATTGAAAGATGTCATAATAAGACCATCGAGATCCCCATACAACAGCCCAACATGGGTAGTTGATAAAAAAGGTACCGAATGTAAGGATGACGTACTAGCAGCCACGGAATGCACCACAACAACCTATTCCACGTTCTGCAAGTTGGCAACACATGATACCTGCGCACGGGCCTTGCACGCCGGAAGCACTGCCCTTTGCCACACGCAGCCCAGCTGAAATATCAACGAACGGCACACACCTCGTCACTTTCGATCGCCTAGCAGTCATCAATGGCACTACGTACGTGAACAAGCGTGAAGGTTTGAGCAAAACTCCAGGCATAGCGGTATCACCACTTCTAAACATCATCAGCCACGAAGCAGTCCTGAGCATGCATAAGTTAATATAATAATTGTTGTTGGCAACCATAAGCAATCCAAGCGTTTATAATCGTTCGTTGGGTTGCCTTAAGCAATCACAGCGCAAAGCGTCTGCATCAGCATTCTATAGCTACAATGGTCAGCGGCGGTAATCGGACACTTTTGTTATTGTTGCAAGAGTCTTCCGCTTATTGCCTATGATTATGCTAAGTCGGCTTGCCGACCATGACATTGTGGCGTGATGCGCGTGTCAGACTTGGCTTTAGAGTTACGCATTTTTGATTTGCATGTTTAGTTTTATATGAAGCGCGCAAAGCATAAGTCGCATAATAAATATATATATCTTTTATTATTGTCTGAGCCCAAGGCCAGCAATAGGAGTTAGTTAACTTCACAACATATTCAACAGTACATCTCCGGATCAAGGAGGACAACGCGGGATTCTCCGCATAACATTTGATAACAACGCGGGACCCCACTCATATTGATAATTTATATGCTCTTATCGGTTTTTTCGATTTCCCAGCCTCCTAGTAGGCGTGGCAACCCAATCTTGACACATTATCTGTCTCCCCTATAGACAAACATAATTGCAAAGTTTCAAGTCTCTAGCTTTACGGGTGACGAAAAAAGTTGCGTTCATAGACGGACAGACATGACGGACATTGCACAAAACCAATATACTATGAGACCTTCGGTATCAAAGTATGAAAATTCATATCAGCAAAAAAAACAAGTTAGAAGGCTCTAGTCGAGATTTCCCGACTAGAAGATACCCCGAACCCCATACTTAACACGCGATATCTCTGGCGTTTCTCAACCGATTTTGATGAAATTTTCAGAAAAGTTTACTCATTACTAGGGATGGCAAGATTAATCGAATGAAAGGAAATAATCGATAATTTTGGCCAAGAAACGATTAAATTATATGATTTTTTTATTTTTTATTAATTGATTATTAATCGAGTAAGGAGCAAATAATCGCAATTTTTTTTTTTAATAATCATACTTTTTAGCAAAATTTTTTGCAAACTAAGATTGTATTAGGCTCTGAAATTATTATTTGTTTGTTGGTAACTCTATTATTTGATAGTTATTTACACCACTGTCTCATACTGCCTACCATTTGTACCGCCATACCACCATACCATACACATACCATACACCTAAACAGCATACCAACCTTAAGCAATATGTAACACGGTCACTCTGTAAATGTTAAAAGCGACGCGGAAGAAGCGCGCTATTTCACAAAGAGTGAAAAAAGTGAATAAACCGGACGAGTTTTCTATTACAAAATGGCACCTAACAAGAGTGAAGTGTGGAAATATTTTTCCAAAGTGGATAAAACCAGTTTGGTAAAATGCCTATTGTGTGGAAAGAATTTAAAATTTTCCAATAACACAACAAATATGCTTCAGCATATTAAATTGAAACATCGGAAAGAAGCTGATGATCTTGTCAGTCGCAAACATTTGAGCAGAAAAAATCTAAATCCAAAGAAGATTTTATTAATCTAATAGATGAAGAAATCAGCACTCAATCCACTGACAACAGCAATCAATCCACTGACAACAGCATAATGAATAGTATGTTCAACAAAAAAGCCAGCAGCAACAACAATAACAAAGGCAGCAGCGGCAGCAGTTTTTCCAGCAACAGCAACAACAACGACAACGAACCTAGTTGCCTTTAATGCCTCTGTCGTCGCCACAATTCGAACATAAACCAACGAACCGGTGTATTCTTAAATGTATCCACACCCCATGGGAGTAGCTGATTTCGTAAACAACGAAATCAAACAGTTATTGAAAGATGTCATAATAAGACCATCGAGATCCCCATACAACAGCCCAACATGGGTAGTTGATAAAAAAGGTACCGAATGTAAGGATGACGTACTAGCAGCCACGGAATGCACCACAACAACCTATTCCACGTTCTGCAAGTTGGCAACACATGATACCTGCGCACGGGCCTTGCACGCCGGAAGCACTGCCCTTTGCCACACGCAGCCCAGCTGAAATATCAACGAACGGCACACACCTCGTCACTTTCGATCGCCTAGCAGTCATCAATGGCACTACGTACGTGAACAAGCGTGAAGGTTTGAGCAAAACTCCAGGCATAGCGGTATCACCACTTCTAAACATCATCAGCCACGAAGCAGTCCTGAGCATGCATAAGTTAATATAATAATTGTTGTTGGCAACCATAAGCAATCCAAGCGTTTATAATCGTTCGTTGGGTTGCCTTAAGCAATCACAGCGCAAAGCGTCTGCATCAGCATTCTATAGCTACAATGGTCAGCGGCGGTAATCGGACACTTTTGTTATTGTTGCAAGAGTCTTCCGCTTATTGCCTATGATTATGCTAAGTCGGCTTGCCGACCATGACATTGTGGCGTGATGCGCGTGTCAGACTTGGCTTTAGAGTTACGCATTTTTGATTTGCATGTTTAGTTTTATATGAAGCGCGCAAAGCATAAGTCGCATAATAAATATACTGCTCCGACACATGTCGTTAAATCATATCTTTTATTATTGTCTGAGCCCAAGGCCAGCAATAGGAGTTAGTTAACTTCACAACATATTCAACAGTACATCTCCGGATCAAGGAGGACAACGCGGGATTCTCCGCATAACATTTGATAACAACGCGGGACCCCACTCATATTGATAATTTATATGCTCTTATCGGTTTTTTCGATTTCCCAGCCTCCTAGTAGGCGTGGCAACCCAATCTTGACACATTATCTGTCTCCCCTATAGACAAACATAATTGCAAAGTTTCAAGTCTCTAGCTTTACGGGTGACGAAAAAAGTTGCGTTCATAGACGGACAGACATGACGGACATTGCACAAAACCAATATACTATGAGACCTTCGGTATCAAAGTATGAAAATTCATATCAGCAAAAAAAACAAGTTAGAAGGCTCTAGTCGAGATTTCCCGACTAGAAGATACCCCGAACCCCATACTTAACACGCGATATCTCTGGCGTTTCTCAACCGATTTTGATGAAATTTTCAGAAAAGTTTACTCATTACTAGGGATGGCAAGATTAATCGAATGAAAGGAAATAATCGATAATTTTGGCCAAGAAACGATTAAATTATATGATTTTTTTATTTTTTATTAATTGATTATTAATCGAGTAAGGAGCAAATAATCGCAATTTTTTTTTTAATAATCATACTTTTTAGCAAAATGTTTTGCAAACTAAGATTGTATTAGGCTCTGAAATTATTATTTGTTTGTTGGTAACTCTATTATTTGATAGTTATTTACACCACTGTCTCATACTGCCTACCATTTGTACCGCCATACCACCATACCATACACATACCATACACCTAAACAGCATACCAACCTTAAGCAATATGTAACACGGTCACTCTGTAAATGTTAAAAGCGACGCGGAAGAAGCGCGCTATTTCACAAAGAGTGAAAAAAGTGAATAAACCGGACGAGTTTTCTATTACAAAATGGCACCTAACAAGAGTGAAGTGTGGAAATATTTTTCCAAAGTGGATAAAACCAGTTTGGTAAAATGCCTATTGTGTGGAAAGAATTTAAAATTTTCCAATAACACAACAAATATGCTTCAGCATATTAAATTGAAACATCGGAAAGAAGCTGATGATCTTGTCAGTCGCAAACATTTGAGCAGAAAAAATCTAAATCCAAAGAAGATTTTATTAATCTAATAGATGAAGAAATCAGCACTCAATCCACTGACAACAGCAATCAATCCACTGACAACAGCATAATGAATAGTATGTTCAACAAAAAAGCCAGCAGCAACAACAATAACAAAGGCAGCAGCGGCAGCAGTTTTTCCAGCAACAGCAACAACAACGACAACGAACCTAGTTGCAGTAGTAACAATCGTCAACCTCTCATATTGAATTCTTTCAATAAAATTCAAAGCTTTGCAACAGGAGGGTCAAAAAAAGCTTACCAATGACATCGTAGGCATGATAGTCAAAGACAATTTGCCTTCTGATTTTGTTGAAGGTAAGTAATAATGGAATTATTATTAATGCAGTGATGGGCGCGTCGCGACGTTAGGCAGCGCGCTGCCGAATGTGCACAGGCCCTCTGCCGCGGCCGATTGCACAACATCACACGTACGCTATAAGCATTGAAAACATTGTGCTTGTATGCGTGTGAAAACTGTGCCGATATGTGTGCATGCCCATCACTGCTTTAATGTCACTGAAGAAGTAGACTTTTAAAGTGGCACTTTGACGGCTCTTAAGTGATTCATTTGTAAATGTACTTATTTTTAAATTATTTCAACAGGTAAAGGATTTTTGGACTTTATGAAAAACCATTTTCCTTTGTTTAAAGTTCCATCAAGAAACACAATCAAAGCGCTCATAGATTCTTTATATGCGACTGAAAAAGAAAAATGTTTGGAGATATTTCGTAAATCAACATGTTTATGTATTACAACAGACGCTTGGACAGACACTGCAATGAAGAGCATGCTTGGAATTACCGTTCATGGCGTATATAAAAATGAACAAATTAATATAGCCATCGGAGTTTTTCCTTTAACAGAAGCGCATACAGCTGGACATATATCTGATGTCTTAATAGCTGCTTTAAACGATTTTTCGATAGATGAAAAACATATTATTGCTGTTGCGACAGACAATGCAGCGAATGTGGTTAAAGCTATACATAGCACCTTCGGCAAAAAGCGGCACATTCCTTGCTTCGCTCACACTTTGAATCTGGTGTGTGAGAATTCTTTGAATATAACAGAAATTACCGCAATTATTTCGAAATGTCGAGAAATTGTGAAATGGTTCAAGCGCAGCGTAAAAGCAAGTGACCAGCTTCGAGAGGTTCAATCAAACGCTGGAGTGAGTGAGGGCAAAATGCTGAAATGTATTCTTGATGTTAAAACTAGGTGGAACTCCACGTATTATATGCTCGAACGCTTCATAAAACTTGTTTCATATATGAGTTCTATTCTTTTTGAATTTAATGTCATTAGAAGCAATGACAGTCCAAATAAGTGGTGAAAAGTGTGCATCTCTCAGCCAAGTAATCCCGCTTGTGCATTGTGGCCGTCAACAATTGGTGAAAACAATCATCATTCATCCTGCCGCCGTAAAACTAAAAAGTACGATTTTAAATGAGTTTGATCGTAGGTTTGGATCTACGGAGCACATGTTTCTTCTGGCAGCGTCGACTCTATTAGACCCCAGATTCAAAAAAATTCATTTCAGTGACCCTTTAGCGCTTGCTGCAGTTATGAAGCATTTGCGAACTGAAATGAAAAACATTGAAGACAGTATTGAAAGCAGTAGCGAGACCTCAGTGGGATCAATTGAAGAAGATTTTGACCTCTGGGCTACGCATAAGTCTTTAATTCATAAAAGAAGGAAGAAAAATTATGACATGCCACAAGATGAATTGGGTTTCTTTCTAAATGCTCAAAATCTGGAACTAAAGCGCCATGTCATTGATGCTTGGGACGAAATGAGATCAGTCTACCCAAAGCTTTACACTCTTGCCAACAAATATATTGCCATTTAATGGGAACATCAGTACCCGCGGAGAGACTGGTTTCGAAAGCAGGTGCAACAGCTACTCTTAAAAGAAACAGATTAACCACAAAACGTTTGGGAAAACTTTTATTCCTGCAGTCATGGTTAAATCACTGATTTGTGTATTAAATTTCGTTTTGTATTTAATTTCATTTTGTATTAAATTTTTTTTTTCACATCAAAATAATTAAATTTTTAATTTGAAAATCACATTTAATTTTTGTAAAATGTTGATTTTAGTGTACTCTATTATTTAAAAATTAAATAACTATATGTAAAACATAAACAAATATGAAAAAAATATTAATCGAGTAATTAAATTGCTCAAATTGCGATTAATTGCAATTATTATTTTTTTTCTTGCGATTAATCATTTGATAGATTAATCGATTATTTCAAAAATTTTGCCATCCCTAATCGTTACCCATTATTTCAACATTTTTATTTTCCAAATTCGAGATTTTTTGTTATCGATTCCAAGTGTATATCGGAAACCAGAATAGCTATCGCTAATTTGAAACAAACTTGTTTTGCTTATGGTAGAGGAGAACTTATATTCAAAATCTGAAGTCTCTAGCTCTTGCAGTCTCTGAGATCGACTTGTTCATACAGACGGACAGACGGACTTGGCTTTATCGACTCGGCTGTTGATGCTGATCAAGAATATATATACTTTATGGGGTCGGAGATGCTTCCTTCTGCCTGTTACATACTTTTGCACAAAACCATTATACCCCTTTTACCCATTTTATGTCAGCTTGAGTCAGCTGTTTTTCTGACGATGATTGTATTGATATTTATATTGAATATCGGGACTTAGCATCGGTATAAGGGAACGTACCCAAATTACCATTTTGACAATTTTTTAACCCCTCCTCCCCACTCGGTGACAACCCGTAGTAAATTGCCAACCCCTCCCCAACCATTTTCACATAATCATTTATATAGTATATATGGTCTTAAAAAAATTTATTTGGCATAAATGTAGCTTGATTAATGGACTACGTGATAAAACCTAAACCTCCCCCCAGCCATTGTGATACAGTGTAATATTTTTAAGGCCCCCTCCCTACCCCTCACCAACCAAAACTGGTCACATAATTTGGTTAAGTTCCCTAAGTAGCAGCCGGACCTCCAGGCATCGGATAAGTAAGTGCTAACCGAACATTGAGAAACTCAAATGTGACTAAACTTAGAATAGGTTGACTAACCGGACAATGAGAAATTGGGCCTAAGAGATACAAAGTACCTTGATGAACTTCACCGAAAACCAACGGTACGACTCTGATACCAGAAGAAAGTACTAAATACCTGGGGACCGTAATGGAACGCAAGCTGAGTTGAATGCTAAATGTGGAAGAAATAGTGAATAAATCCGCCACTATAATCAAAGCATCACAAAAGATGCTAGGTAGCACCTGGGGATTCTCAACATGACTGACACACTGGATTTTCATCTCAATTGTACGTCTCATACTGCTCTACGGCAAGGCAAGGCAAGACTTCCATGGCACCATAAGCCAACATATTGTAGCCCATGTTGTAACCAACTGGGAATCTTTTGCTTGCTTCAGCTTTGTTTCGGGGGTAGGCTGGTCTTCCTCTGTGGTTGACTCCGTCGTAGATATGGGTGTTATATGTAGCAAATAAAATATGCGTGGGTGCGTCTGTTCTAATTCACTTGTATTTTCGTAATAAAAAACATGTTGCTTAAAACTATTACAACTAACTCTAAAAGCTAAATGTTGCTAGGGAGTGGTGGAAATTTACATTCGGTAAATGAGAGGATGGGAGACGGCAGCTCCTTGTTCGCTGCCTACTTTTAGGCATGAACATACCGCCCCCCTTGCAGCATCATGCAAATGAAAAAAAGGAAAATTTTGCCACGGAACCAAGATTATTGGTGGGCGCATGAGCCGGACAACATCCAACCGAGGACGGTGTTTTGGGCCAACGGTCCACCTTGGCTCGGAATCACTCCCGGCAGGATGATCTCGGAGTATTGGTCAGCCCCCAACACCAAGTGAGTAGTGCCCGGCCGGAACCAGTGGTCGTCCGCTAGGGTGATGTTGGGCGTGTTCGCACGCAGATGTTTAGCCACGGGCTTAATGGGTGTGCGAAACCTGGTCGTCATCACCTGCAGAATTATTTCCTTCGCGAAGCCCTTTCGTTGCCGACACGGGTGACGGAAAGCCCGAAGGCCATTGCCAGTGATGTGTCAATACGATTGAGAGGGCAGCACGGGTCGACCACTGCACGAGTGTCGAAGGTTTTGGACCCCGTATCAAAACACAAAACCACTGTGGGCAGCACTGTGGTCTGTTGGCGCTCCAGGATCGAGGAGAGCGAGAGAGGGCTGATCGCCCTGGCGGTGGGTTGAGGGGAGCTCTGGCGTGCGTGTGGTGTCACTCGGGTGGGTGGCGGCGAAGGTTGCTGCTCCTCAGACATGTGCAGCAGTGTGTGGTGGTCCCCCTGGCACACATGACACCGATCTTCACGACGGCACGTTGCTCCAGAATATTGGTGCGCGAGGCACTTAGGGCAATACTTATTTATGAGTACGGCCCGCAAACGCTTCTCCGCTGCCAAACGCATGAAGCGCTGGCACTTCCGCAAAGCGAGAACACCGCGGCACACGCGGCAGCGAAATGATGCCGTTCCCTTTGGGTCTTTTCCTTCCTGTGCTTTACGGGGTGCCATACTGCTGCGTAATAAAGAAAAAGTGGAACGAGGCGGAGATTAAAAAATGTTCGAATTAATTGATCTTTTTAGACTGGTTGCCAGTCTCTATAGGAAGCAATATTAGCTTTGCAATTGGACGTTTGATGACACCTCGGGCAGTCAAGACGTCGACTACTCGGACCTTGAGATCGGCGCCAGGATACGTGTTCTGGATCCGCCCAAGGCGCCCTTCATTAGCTGGGAGATTATCTTCTTTGATAATAACCAAGTCATTTGGTTGGAGCTCACGCGATGGCAACTGCCATTTATTCCTTTTGTGGAGTTCTTTGAGGTATTCCTCTTTCCACCGGAGACAAAAATGTTGATGAAGGGATTTAAGACGCTGCCAGCGATTTAAAATACACGCTGCGTCTGCACCAATTTCTGGCTCAGTGTTGGATAGGAGTGGGTCCCCGACAAGGAAGTGACCCGGGCTCAGCGCCAGCAGGTCGCTCGGGTCTTTGGACATTGGCGAAATTGGGCGTGAATTCAAGCATGCCTCTACTTTGGAAAGTAAAGTTGACAGCTCCTCGAAGGTATGCTTGAACGTGGCCGTGGATTTATAAAAGAGAGTTTTAAAACTCTTCACCCCGGCTTCCCATAAACCACCCATGTGTGGAGCACTAGGAGGATTGAAGTGCCAAGATAACTGGTGATGGCTGTATTTAGAAAGGACCAGGTTCCTTGTGGCCTCCAGAAATTCACGCGACAGAACCTTGGCAGCTCCGACGAATGTTTTCCCATTGTCGGAGTGCATTGTCGTTGGACACCCATGAGTTGCTATGAATCTAGCAAATGCCGCTAAGAACTTTTCGGTCGGGAGGTCCGAGGTCGCTTCTAAATGGACTGCTTTGGTGCTAAAACACACAAAGACGCACACGTACCCTTTGGTTATCAGACATGCTCGGCCTGTATAATTCTTGATATCAAAAGGGCCAGCAAAGTCGACACCGGTGTGTGTGAAGGGGCGCGAAAAGGCAGTGCGTTGAGCTGGTAGCTCTGCCATGAGTTGGGTCTGAAGCCTTTTGCGATGGACTACGCAAACCTTGCAGGAATGGATCGTGGATTTGACCAACACCTTGAGTCTAGGGATCCAGTACTTTGCTCGGATGAGGCGCATCATCAGTTGATTGCCCCCATGCAGCGAGATTTGATGTGTGAAGCTTACTAGAAGGCGAGAATACAAACATGAGTAGGGAAGTATAATTGGATGACGCTCATCATAGCTGAGGATCTCGCAGGATTGGATGCGACCACATGCCCGAATAACTCCGTGTTTGTCTAAGAATGGGTTAAGATTAAGGAGACTGCTTGAACGTGGGACTGATTTCCCTTGAAGCAACCCCTTATATTCTTCCGGGTACTCATTTCGTTGCGCGAGGATGACCAGTTTCTCTTGAGCTTTGGAGAGCTTCTTATGATGTCTGCTGAACATGGATCTGCGCTTCCCTTGCAGCGCGTTACGAAACGTAGTACGTACGCAAACACACGTATAGCCCTTTCGAACTTTGAAAACCGTTCGAGAAAGTTAAATGCTGAGGTGGCGGTCGCCACATTGACCTTGATAGGTCGTTGTTCCAGCTCCGGTGTCGAGCTGAAGTTCAGTGGAAGCTGGCCACTGGTGCTGTGCCACCTGCAACCATTCATGAACACCATAATGAACTGCCAAGCAGTTCGACTGCTGACACTCCTCTGCTTGCGAGGTCTGCTGGATTGGACTCGGATCGTACGTGGTGCCACTGTTTAGAGTCTGTGGTTTGAGTAATTTTAGTTACCCTATTCGCCACAAACGTTGACCACGCACATGGAGGCTTATTTAGCCATGCTAAAACTATAGTCGAGTCAATCCAGCAGTAACACTCACACTCTTTAAAGGGTAGCTGTGGGATTACTGCTGCTGACAATTCGGCTAGCAAAACGGCTCCGCACAATTCGAGTCGTGGGATGGACACCGTTTGCGTAGGAGCGACTCTAGTTTTGGCGGTAAGGAGGTGGACAGAGATTCTGTCGCGAGTTTCTGTGCGGACATAAAGCGCGGCGCCGTATGCGCGCTGAGACGCATCACAGAACCCATGGATTTGCAATCGCAGTTTGGGCCGGGCTTCTACCCATCGTGGAATGCGCACCTCCCCGAGGCTCGCAACGTGGTCGAGGAATTCTTGCCACTTCAAAGTGAGATCATCGGATAGCGGATCATCCCACTTTAGTTCTCTGAGCCAAGTCTCTTGCATAAAGATCTTTGCTCGGACAATGACTGGCGCTAGCCACCCGGCGGGATTGAAAAGTTTCGCAATCAGCGAGAGAACTTCCCGTTTGGATACGAGAGATTTTGTTGGAACCTGGGAGGGTGTAAAGAAGAACTCATCGGAATCTGCTTTCCATCGGATTCCGAGAGTTTTTGCAGCACTGGCTTCCTCTAATTCAAGGAAGTCGGATCTTAGGCGGTGCTCTTCTGGAACGACTTTGAGCAGTTCCTTTTTATTGGAGGTCCACTTTCTTAGTGGAAACCCTGCGGATTCAAGTGCATTACGGAGCTCAGATATGCATTGCACTGCACAACTCTTAGAGTGAGCTCCTGCCAACACATCGTCAACATACATGTAGTTGGATATAATGTCACTTGCTAGGGGGTAGCGACACTGCACATCTGTGGCTAGTTGCTGCAGTACTCTGATCGCTAGGAATGGGGCACAGTTCACTCCAAAGGTGACTGTGTTCAGTTCGAAATCGCGAAGCTCATTATCCTTTGTTCGGATTCTTTGGTATGGAGTGTGTTTTGGATCCACCAGGATTTGCCTATAAATTTTGGTAATGTCTGCGTTAAACACATACTCAAAGAATCGCCATTTTAGGATCTGCATGGTCAGATCCGGATGTAGGACGTCGTTAAGACTTTTGCCGTTTGAGGACGGACTGGAGGCGTTGAACACAACGCGAAGCTTCGTAGTAATGCTGTTTGGCTTAAAGACAGCATGATGCGGGAGATATAAATTGCCTGAGCCGTTTGTAGCAGAGACTTGTCTCATATGACCAAGGTCCGAATACTCCTGAAGGACCTTATCGTACTGCTCTTTAAGGGATGCGTTCTTATTTAAACGATTCTCATTGCGTAGGAGCTGAGCCAGTGCGATAGATCTTGAATGACCCAAGTTAATGGATTCAGGATTCTTAAAAGGGAGGGTGACAACATATCTTCCACTTTCGTGCCTAATGGTTGTCTGCTGAAACCACTTCTCACAAGCTGTGTCAGACTCTTTGACCAGTTTAACTGGGATATCCTCCACCTCCCAAAATTTAGTGAGAAGTTTCTCTAGCCTTACTTCTTGGCTGAGCGAAACTCTAGTGAAGAAGGTTGAAATGACCTTGGCGCCAGTGCCAGAAATAGGACCCGTGATGGTCCAGCCAAAAATCGTTTCCTGGCCTAAAAGGGTACCACATATATTGGTATAGGACCCCTTTAGCAGTATAGAGGGAAGGATATCAGCTCCCAGTAGTACATCTATCTGGGAACTCTTATAAAAAGTAGGATCTGCCAGTTGTAGATCGGGAAGACCTTCCAAAGCACTTTGTGGAATTGTGTAGGAGGGCAGATTTCCTGCCAACTTTGGAAGTACGAAAGCCGAAGTTTCAATATGGATTCTTGGCTTAATTGGGGAGCCAATATGAAAATGGCATATACGTTGAGGTTGGGCTGCAATGGCTCCATTGAGCCCCGAAACTTGAGCGTCAACCGACTGATACTGGGGTCGTATCAGTTTAAACAGCCGTTCCGAAATGAAGGTTGCTTCTGACCCAGAGTCAACCAATGCCCGTGCGGTATATTTTGTTCCCAAGGAACATACCTGGATGATGGCCGTGCCGAGAAGAACGCAATGTGCGCTTGCCGAAAAATAATTTTGGACCGTCGTTTGTGGGAGAGAAGTGGTCTGTTAATTGACGGACGTGTCCAAAACTGTTCCAGGAACACCTGCTTGGGGATTCGTCGGACGATGAAGGAGAGTATTATGACGCCCCATGCAGGTATGGCAATTATGCGCACTAGTGCAATCCTTTAGGTGGTGACCTCTGGCGAAGCAATTTAGACACAACTTGTGCTGCTTTATGGTGTTGGATCGCTCCTGCACAGACATATGCAAAAATTTCGGACAAGTACGGATTGGATGATTCTCCTTGGCGCAAAGTTTGCAAGTCTGAATCTTGGCAGTGACCTTGGCTTCAAAGGAGTTCACTCTTTTTGTAGGGGGTTCTTTCCTAGTCGCCTTAGCCGCCGGCTGTGGCGGGCCTTAAATCTTCGATTGCCTCTAAAGTTCTGTACCGCTCTAACAGGAAATTATTTAATTCACCCCAAGTCGGAATATCTACTTTGCTTTGCAGAGACTGTTCCCACAATGATAACGTAAGTTTGGGAAGCTTTGACGGACACATGAACACAAGGAGACAATCCCAATTCTCAATGGAGATGTTGGATAGTTCCAGAGCCGACAGGCACCCTTGGATGGTGCTCTGTAAATCTTTTAATGCGGCTCCAGACTCGTGAGAAATGGGTTGCACATTGAACAGAATTCGAAGTTGACTGTTGACTAACAGTCTTTTGTTTTCGAATCTGTTGATCAGTGCTTGCCATGCGGATGCAAAGCCATCATGTGTGAGAGGGGACTTTGAAACGATAGCCTTAGCATCGCCACTCGTCTTTGCATTTAAATGGAACAGCTTTTCGACTGGGGTAAGGCTCGGATTGTTGATATACACCGCTGTGAAAATGTCCCGGAACGTGGGCCATTTCAAATAGTCTCCGGAAAAGACTTCGGTGTCAACAGGCGGTAAGCGGCAGCCTCTTGGCTGATGGGCAACATACGGGCTTGGCAATGGAACCGTAGCGTTCTCGATCTGTTCGCTTAGCATGGATGCGCATCGCTCATAGGACGCATAGCAGTGGTCATATTTGGAATGAAGGATTTCGGTATCGGATTCACCGCTGTGTCCAGCAGATTCAGACAGCGCTCGAATTCTTGCTCGACCTTGTCCCACAAGCTCCGTATTTGATCTTGTCGGACCTTGAGCGTATGCAGAGACACATCGGAGTTGGAGGCGAATTTCGACTCAAACTGACTGAGACGATCAGTCACCGAAATGAAAGTTGTCAAGGTAAACATACTTTGCATTTTTAAGTTTTGACCGACTGCTCTTGTAATGGGTTGTGAGACTGTGTCTACTCGCTTTGCCGAGGTGGATGCGCGTGGTTTACTTTGTTCCTTACTCAGTGAGCCAGTAGGCATTACGGACTTACTTGGATCGGAACTTGATCTTCTATGTAGTCTGAGCGGAACAGAAAGGAGATTCTTCTTATCCTTAGCAGTGTCAATTGGCATGCTAGGATCTTCTGCGGCCAGAAAAAAAATAACTATTCGTTGTTACGGACGATATACATATACCAGTAGGAACGGTACAGTTTGGAACGGTGGAATGGAACAACCCGATACTAAATAATTATTATTAATTATTTAATAGAAGCGCGACAGTGCACACAAAGAGACGAATTTTGAATTTCAATATAACCGCGAAACAGTGCACACAAAAATACAAATGTTTGAATTATTTAATAATCGTGAGATCGGTCAAAATATATCACAGACAACACAATGATTATATATGTGACCGTCAGATACGGAACGCAGAAGTAATGTCAAACGATGAGATCGTTTAATACTTTCCACTCTGTAATTTTTGTGTTCTTTGGTGCAGAAATATCGATTCGATAGTTTGCTACTATTTGGTGTTAGTGCGGAAATATCGATATGGATGGCGATAGATTGGACATACATATATTGGAAAACAAAAACTTATTATGCTTGTGTTGTGTTATGAATAAATAGAATAAATAATGTTTAATTAGCATATATGTGATCGTGTTTATGTTATGCCGCTTTATTGAAAATACGTAATTTTATTTATCTCTTTGTGTTGTAGCGGCCGGTGTTTATTTGGTTATAGTTTTTTTTTTTTGTTATGTGCATATGTAAGTGTTTGTTTAAAATCGTGTTACAATTTATATATATTAATATGCTAGTATATATGCGTAGTAATTATTAATTAATTATGTATATTTGGTGGCGTGAATTGTATTTAATTCTTTTTCATCTGTGTTTTAAGTGTTTTAATACCATATGGTTTGCATATGTCGGCAGCTATGTATGTATGTATATGTATGTACACTTGAGCTTCGCCGGCATATGTTTGTAGATACATTTTAAAATTAAATTTTTTTTTTTAAAAAAAATTTTTTTTATATTAATTAAAAAATAAAAAAAAAAATAAAAAAAAAAAAAAAAAAAAAAAAAAAAAAAAATAAAAAAAAAAAAAAAAAAAAAAAAAAAAAAAAATTTTTTTTTTTTTTTTTTTATAAAAAAATAAAAAAAATTTTTTTAACACCCCAACCCAAAAATAAATAAAAAAATTATAAAAAAAAAATAAAAAAAAAAAAATAAAAAAAAAAAAAAAAAAAAAAAAAAAAAAAAAAAAAAAAAAAAAAAAAAAAAAAAAAAAAAAAAAAAAAAAAAAAAAAAAAAAAAAAAAAAAAAAAAAAAAAAAAAAAAAAAAAAAAAAAAAAAAAAAAAAAAAAAAAAAAAAAAAAAAAAAAAAAAAATAAAAAAAAAAAAAAAAAAAAAAAAAAATAAAAAAAAAAAAAAAAAAAAACAAAAAAAAAAAAAAAAAAATTAAAAAAAAAAAAAAAAAAAAAAAAAAAAAAAAAAAAAAAAAAAAAAAAAAAAAAAAAAAAAAAAAATAAAAAAAAAAAAAAACCAAAAAAAAAAAAAAAAAAAAAAAAAAAAAAAAAAAAAAAAAAAAAAAAAAAAAAAAAAAAAAAAAAAATTAATAATTTTATTATTAAAAAAAAAAAAAAAATAAATTTTTTTTTTTTATTTTTTTTTTTTTTTTATTTTTTTTATATTTTATTTTATTTTTATTTTTAAAATAAAAAAAAAAAAAAAAAAAAAAAAAAAAAAAAAAAAAAAAAAAAAAAAAATAAAAAAAAAAAAAAAAAAAAAAAAAAAAAAAAAAATATGTAAATATGTATGTAGCTTGATGTTAACAATATTATTTGCCACCGTAGAAAATTGAAGATTAACAATATGTAATAAAATATTGTGTATTAAAAATGGATGTGTGGTAATAAATTGTGGTGATGGAAAAAATTGCCGGCAAACATATGTATGTATCTTGATAAAAATAGGGATAAGCACATAGAAGCATCAAAAATATTTCAGGTTAATCAGGAAAAGCTAATATTAAATACTTTGCTATAATATGTTGTTAAATATTTTCTAATTTCTTTATTTCATATCTATCTACTATTGCTAAAAATTATAAACTATCGGCGCAGCGAAGCAAGCAGAACACTAACTAGTAGTTTATATTTTTCATGTTTATATTATTATATCTTAGATAATAATCGTCTTCGGAGTTTATTAATTTTAGATTATCAATGAATTTTATCGAGTTTCTAAGTAGTTTGGTTTCAATTGGAATGACCTTGCTATTTTCATAGAGAGTTTCTATGTAATGCCATTTTACACTGTCAGGTCTTCGATATGTATTAGTACAGGCCCTTAAAATTTTCCTTTCAATCAATGATATTTTCTTTATTTGTGCTTTAGATGCTTGTAGCCAAATTGGCCCTGCGTAAAGTGCAATTGGTTTAATAATTTGCTTGTAAGCCAATAGTTATAGTTTTGAGTTTATTTTACGGTTGAAGAAGATTGCCTTGAGTGCAAAGTATGCTGCAAGCATCTTCTGCCGGACGTAGTTTAAGTGGTAATTAAACTTAAAACCTTGCGAAATGTAGACTCCCAAATACTTTAGATTTCGGGTTTTAGGAATATTTTCATTGTTTATGTAAAACTGTAAGAGACTGGCATTTTTCCTGATTGACCTTTTAGTTTGGTGCATGTTGCCTACAACTGTGATTTCTTCACATTTATCGGTATTTATTTTGATTTTCCATCTAAAGCAGTAGTCATTTATTTCTTGAAGGTAGTTGTTCAGCTCGGTAAAAGAAAGAGTATTCAGAACTGTGCTCTGTTGATATCGTTGAAACTTGTGTGTGTTCACTAGGATTTTTTATTGGCATGCGGTTGGCGCGAGCCGGGGTTATTCTTCAGCTTCCGACATAATGAACCATTTATACTCTTTCTGAATTTTTTGTATGTAAAAATAATTATTTGAATATAAATAATTATTAGATCACAGCAGAAACACAGTTCTAAAAACTCTTTCGGAATGTGTGTGCATCTTTTGTATGTAAATGCTCAACTGTAAAGTAGTTGTGTTGCAAAATTGTTTGCTAGTGTCATATAGTTAATATCTCGAAAGAGTATGTATGAACAGAGACTGTTTATACTTTGATACCGAAGGTCTCATAGTATATTGGTTTTATGCAATGTCCGTCATGGTGTCTGTCCGTCTGTCCGTCCGTATGAACGCAAATTTTTTCGACACCCATAAAGTTAGAGACTTGAAACTTTGCAATTATGTTTATCTATAGACGGTACAGATAAAGTGTCAAGATTGGGCTGCCACGCCTACTAGGAGGCTGGGAAATCGATAAATTCGATAACTAAGAAACCGATAAAACCAAATATTTCTCACATTCTTACAGCTAGAGTTACCAAATTTTGCACGCAGATAGCTAGTCATGTCCCTGAAAAAACTGCATCAAAATTTTGGATGCCACGCCCACTCCTTCCGCCCACATCATCCCTGCTCCTTGAAATTGGAAAAGCCTATAGCTTTTACATTTTTTGGGCTAGAGCCACCAAATTTTGTGTCAAGATAGGTATTGAAGTTCCCCAAAAAATGCATCAAAATTTTGGATGCTCCGCCCCCTGATTCCGAACCCATCCCCCTTTTCCATGAAATTGGAAACGCCTATAGTTTTCACATTTTTTGGGCTAGAGCCACTAAATTTTGTGTCAAGATAGATATTGACGTTCCCCAAAAAAGTGCATCAAAATTTTGGATGTCACGCCCCCTGATTCCGCCCCCATCCCTCCCTTCTCCATGAAATTGGAAACGCCTATAGCTTTCACATTTTTTGGGCTAGAGCCATCAAATTTTGTGTCAAGATAGATATTGACGTTTCCCAAAAAAATGCATCAAAATTTTGAATGCCACGCCCCTAATTCCGACCCCATCCCCCCTTCTCCATGAAATTGGAAACGACGATAGTTTTGACATTTTTTGGGCTAGAGCCACAAAATTTTTTTGTCAAGATAGGTACTGACGTTCCCCATCAAAACTTGGATGCCACGCCCCCTGATTCCGCCCCCATCCCTCCTTCACCAAGAAATTGGAAACGCCTATAGCTTTCACATTTTTGGGCTAGAGCCACCCAATTCTGTGTGAAGATAGATATTGACGTTCCCCAAAAAAATGCATCAAAATTTTGGATGCCACGCCCCCTGATTCCACCCCCATTCCCCCTTCTACTTGAAATTGGAAACGCCTATAGTTTTCACATTTTTTTGAGCTAGAGTCACCAAATTTGGTAGGAAGATATATGGTGACAACTACAAAAGGTCTGCATCAAAAATTAGGATGCCACGCCCACCTCTGCCGCCCACCATTTAAAATCGGAAATTTCGATATCTCTTATAGTTTTTAAGCTAGAGCCCGTAAATTGGGTAGATAGATAGAAGGCAGCATCTACCAAAGATGTGCATCAAAATTTTGAATGCCACGCTCACCTAAGCCACCCGCCTTATAAAATCGGAATCGGCTATATCTCTAACAGTTTTTGAGCTTGAGCCACCAAACTTTTTATGAATATAGATGGTGACAGTTAAAAACATTTGATTCAAAAATTAAGATGCCACGCCTACCTCTGCCGCCCACCTTTTAAATTTGGGAGTTAAGTTATCTTCCACAGTTTTTGAGCTAAAGTCACCAAATTTGGTAACATGATAGCTGGCGATGTTTACCACATGGCCCACTCCCTTCGCCCCTGCATTCTCCCTTATCAACCGTTCTTTTACTGGTATCAAAGTATTCCGCAGTCGGTTGCGTCCGACTGCAACGTTATTACTTGTTTTTTTTTAGGGTTTTGTAGGCAGATACAAATGCTCGCCAATTTTGAATTTGAACATTGGCAATCGACATCAAATATTTTTTTTCAAGGGTCGAAAATATATAATTAAATAATTAAAATATAAATAATTATTAGAAAAATTATCAATTATGCACCTCTTATCGATTTAAATATATTTTAATAATTAATAAACAAAAAATTTAAAAATAATAACATACATTTTATTCGTATCCTCAACTTGTTATAAAATTTCTAAAAATTCTAAAAGTTGAGGCAGCTCAAAACTAACAAGACAATTGCGACGCATACATAAAAATGTTCTGTCTTTGATACATGTACACACACACACACATGTATATGCTGGGCTGAGCAAACGAAACAAAATCACAAAAATCTCGGCAAAGCTAGCTCACCAAAAAATGAAGCCAGCGCAAGTGCATGTACACTCAAAGGTATTTTTTACCGTTACTTGCATTCCGATGAAGCGCTCTCTACCCTAAAAACACTAGCCGGGCTGCTGCAAACGAACAGCAGCTGAAACAAAAGCATCTGCAAATGCAGCTTTCTCGCTCTCTCATCATTGAAGAGCGGCCACGAATGCACAAACACATACATGTCATGTGTGCGTGTGAATGCCCGCTCGCTCACATACGCACGCATACATACACGCGACTCAGCTCCAGAACAAATCCGTTGAGTTGCTTACAGCAGAGCAAGCAATAGAATGGCGTCACTTTGCTGCGCGGCCAGCTCAGTCTGTTAACTTTTCGACTCTTCTTCTTCCTGGAGCCATCGTTCAAGATTTTGACGGCAATAAGTTTACAGTCGATTGAAGGCCTCTATGATATTGTATGCTCAGTGGTTTGAGTGATACTTGTTCTTTGCACATGTTTGATTGAGCGGTTTTAACAAACGCACAGTGGGTTAAGTAACGTAAAGTGAGTAAGGTAAAGTAAAGTGAAATAAAGTAAAGTAAATTAAAGTAAAGTAAATTAAATTAAGAAATATATGTATAATTATAAATATATACAAATTTGTGTTTGCGTTTTATTTGTATTTTTTTTTCATTTAATTGCAATTAATTGTTGCTGACATTTTATTTGGAATTTATAAACAATGTCTGCACGCTTATTTAAATTTCCTACTATATTGTTATTATGCATTACTCATTATTATTTTTCCTCAGTACATTTTTTGTAAGTTTTCTTCTGCCATTTTTTTTTTAATTGAGGTAATTTAATTTTTATTCCCCGAACCCATAAAATGGGTAAAAGGGGTATAATGGTTTTGTGCAAAAGTATGTAACAGGCAGAAGGAAGCATCTCCGACCCCATAAAGTATATATATTCTTGATCAGCATCAACAGCCGAGTCGATATAGGCATGTCCGTCTGTCCGTCTGTATGAACGCGTCGATCTCAGAGACTACAAGAGCTAGAGACTTCAGATTTTGAATATAAGTTCTCCTATACCATAAGCAGAACCAGTTTGTTTCCGATTTTCGATAACTATTCTGGTTTCCGATATACACATGTAATGTAATCGAATTTGGAAAATGTAAAAATTGTTGTTGAAATAATGGGTAACGATAGAACTTTTCTGAAAATTTAATCGAAATCGGTTGAGAAACACCAAAAATATCGAAGATTGAAGTTTAGGTCACAGATGCATACAGTCAATGACCGTACGCGTTAAGTATAGGGTTCGGGGTATCTCCTAGTCGGGAAATCTCGACTAGAGCCTTCTAACTTGTTCGTTATGCTCTTGGTCTCATCGCTCTGTTAAAGAGCTTATAATAGTAAATACCGAATTTGCGCGACACTCTTTGTTAAGTTCGCCTCGTTTCATGTTTTAATCGAGTTGCGTTTATTTTGAATTTATTATAAATAAGTAAATAATAGAAATAACATTGTTTGGAAGTTTAACAAAAAGTAATTATAAGTACAAGCTAAGGCTAAAAGAAATGAAGCAGAAAATGAAAGATAAAAAAATAAAAAAAAGGTTTTATTTAAATTTAAGTTAATGTATAATAAATTCCGCATGTCAACTCATCATAAAATGAAGTGATACGTTTTTTTATAATTTCCTGGAGGGCATAATCATCTAACTGTGGTAGGAGTTGTCAAACATGGGGATCTTCAGAATCATTTACACCAAAGATCCAGGTTGGGGGGTAAAGACGACGATGGTCAACTAACAGCTTCGACCTCGCATTTTTCTTTGCGCCCATAGCGTGGCGCCTGTTACATAATTTTTGGCGAATATATGTGAAAGGATAAAGCGGCTATTTTCTCGGTTTTTATAGTTCTTTTTGATTGTGATTATTGATTTATTTGATACGGGTTTACATTAAGTTTCCTGTGGATATTAGCTTCAGTAGGTATCATTCGTTTTTTAATGATTGTGTTGGTTGATCGATCATGGCAACGAGCCCCTCCATACCCGAAAGAGCTACGGAACCAGAGGATCCCAATCGCCATATCAGTCGACCAGAGTCTGTAGATAGAGGTGTTGCTCGTTAACCCGGCGGTACCGAGCCGACTGTTGCAGTTGCACTGTGGGGCCAACCTTTGAAGACGTTACAGTTCGTCGGATATTGCAGAGTTGCATCTTACTGCAAACTTCCTGTCGTACAGGTATGACTGTAACAGTTTATGTCTGTTGACTGGGAGCGTTTATGTGATCTTATACATCAGCCCTTCTAACCAGACTCTGTCAAACGCCTGAGACTCATCCAAAAGTATTGCAGTACAGTATTCTCGATTTTCGAACGCGCCTCGTATTTCTGATGTTATGCGATTGACCTGCTCACTAATCATCTTTGGGGCAATTAAGTCCCAACCCTGGGATTTTTATACTTTGATACCGAAGGTCTCATAGTATATTGGTTTTGTGCAATGTCCGTCATGGTGTCCGTCTGTCCGTCTGTATGAACGCAACTTTTTTCGACACCCGTAAAGCTAGAGACTTGAAACTTTGCAATTATGTTTGTCTATGGGCGCGACAGATAAAGTGTCAAGATTGGGGTGCCACGCCTACTAGGAGGCTGGGAAATCGATAAATTCGATAACTGAAAACCGATAAAACCAAATATTTCTCACATTCTTACAGCTAGAGTTACCAAATTTCGCACGCAGATAGCTAGTCATGTCCTTGAAGAAACTGCATCAAAATTTTGGATGCCACGCCCACTCCTTCCGCCCCCATCATCCCTGCTCCTTGAAATTGGAAACGCCTATAGTTTTCACATTTTTTGGGCTAGAGCCACCAAATTTTGTGTCAAGATAGATATTGACGTTCCCCAAAAAAATGCATCAAAATTTTGGATGCCACGCCCCCTGATTCCACCCCCATTCCCCCTTCTACTTGAAATTGGAAACGCCTATAGTTTTCACATTTTTTGAGCTAGAGTCACCAAATTTGGTAGGAAGATATATGGTGACAACTACAAAAGGTCTGCATCAAAAATTAGGATGCCACGCCCACCTCTGCCGCCCACCATTTAAAATCGGAAATTTCGATATCTCTTATAGTTTTTAAGCTAGAGCCCGTAAATTGGGTAGATAGATAGAAGGCAGCATCTACCAAAGATGTGCATCAAAATTTTGAATGCCACGCTCACCTAAGCCACCCGCCTTATAAAATCGGAATCGGCTATATCTCTAACAGTTTTTGAGCTTGAGCCACCAAACTTTTTATGAATATAGATGGTGACAGTTAAAAACATTTGATTCAAAAATTAAGATGCCACGCCTACCTCTGCCGCCCACCTTTTAAATTTGGGAGTTAAGTTATCTTCCACAGTTTTTGAGCTAAAGTCACCAAATTTGGTAACATGATAGCTGGCGATGTTTACCACATGGCCCACTCCCTTCGCCCCTGCATTCTCCCTTATCAACCGTTCTTTTACTGGTATCAAAGTATTCCGCAGTCGGTTGCGTCCGACTGCAACGTTATTACTTGTTTTTTTTTTTAGGGTTTTGTAGGCAGATACAAATGCTCGCCAATTTTGAATTTGAACATTGGCAATCGACATCAAATATTTTTTTTCAAGGGTCGAAAATATATAATTAAATAATTAAAATATAAATAATTATTAGAAAAATTATCAATTATGCACCTCTTATCGATTTAAATATATTTTAATAATTAATAAACAAAAAATTTAAAAATAATAACATACATTTTATTCGTATCCTCAACTTGTTATAAAATTTCTAAAAATTCTAAAAGTTGAGGCAGCTCAAAACTAACAAGACAATTGCGACGCATACATAAAAATGTTCTGTCTTTGATACATGTACACACACACACATGTATATGCTGGGCTGAGCAAACGAAACAAAATCACAAAAATCTCGGCAAAGCTAGCTCACCAAAAAATGAAGCCAGCGCAAGTGCATGTACACTCAAAGGTATTTTTTACCGTTACTTGCATTCCGATGAAGCGCTCTCTACCCTAAAAACACTAGCCGGGCTGCTGCAAACGAACAGCAGCTGAAACAAAAGCATCTGCCAATGCTGCTTTCTCGCTCTCTCATCATTGAAGAGCAGCCACGAATGCACAAACACATACATGTCATGTGTGCGTGTGAATGCCCGCTCGCTCACATACGCACGCATACATACACGCGACTCAGCTCCAGAACAAATCCGTTGAGTTGCTTACAGCAGAGCAAGCAATAGAATGGCGTCACTTTGCTGCGCGGCCAGCTCAGTCTGTTAACTTTTCGACTCTTCTTCTTCCTGGAGCCATCGTTCAAGATTTTGACGGCAATAAGTTTACAGTCGATTGAAGGCCTCTATGATATTGTATGCTCAGTGGTTTGAGTGATACTTGTTCTTTGCACATGTTTGATTGAGCGGTTTTAACAAACGCACAGTGGGTTAAGTAACGTAAAGTGAGTAAGGTAAAGTAAAGTGAAATAAAGTAAAGTAAATTAAAGTAAAGTAAATTAAATTAAGAAATATATGTATAATTATAAATATATACAAATTTGTGTTTGCGTTTTATTTGTATTTTTTTTTCATTTAATTGCAATTAATTGTTGCTGACATTTTATTTGGAATTTATAAACAATGTCTGCACGCTTATTTAAATTTCCTACTATATTGTTATTATGCATTACTCATTATTATTTTTCCTCAGTACATTTTTTGTAAGTTTTCTTCTGCCATTTTTTTTTTTAATTGAGGTAATTTAATTTTTATTCCCCGAACCCATAAAATGGGTAAAAGGGGTATAATGGTTTTGTGCAAAAGTATGTAACAGGCAGAAGGAAGCATCTCCGACCCCATAAAGTATATATATTCTTGATCAGCATCAACAGCCGAGTCGATATAGGCATGTCCGTCTGTCCGTCTGTATGAACGCGTCGATCTCAGAGACTACAAGAGCTAGAGACTTCAGATTTTGAATATAAGTTCTCCTATACCATAAGCAGAACCAGTTTGTTTCCGATTTTCGATAACTATTCTGGTTTCCGATATACACATGTAATGTAATCGAATTTGGAAAATGTAAAAATTGTTGTTGAAATAATGGGTAACGATAGAACTTTTCTGAAAATTTAATCGAAATCGGTTGAGAAACACCAAAAATATCGAAGATTGAAGTTTAGGTCACAGATGCATACAGTCAATGACCGTACGCGTTAAGTATAGGGTTCGGGGTATCTCCTAGTCGGGAAATCTCGACTAGAGCCTTCTAACTTGTTCGTTATGCTCTTGGTCTCATCGCTCTGTTAAAGAGCTTATAATAGTAAATACCGAATTTGCGCGACACTCTTTGTTAAGTTCGCCTCGTTTCATGTTTTAATCGAGTTGCGTTTATTTTGAATTTATTATAAATAAGTAAATAATAGAAATAACATTGTTTGGAAGTTTAACAAAAAGTAATTATAAGTACAAGCTAAGGCTAAAAGAAATGAAGCAGAAAATGAAAGATAAAAAAATATAAAAAAAAGGTTTTATTTAAATTTAAGTTAATGTATAATAAATTCCGCATGTCAACTCATCATAAAATGAAGTGATACGTTTTTTTATAATTTCCTGGAGGGCATAATCATCTAACTGTGGTAGGAGTTGTCAAACATGGGGATCTTCAGAATCATTTACACCAAAGATCCAGGTTGGGGGGGTAAAGACGACGATGGTCAACTAACAGCTTCGACCTCGCATTTTTCTTTGCGCCCATAGCGTGGCGCCTGTTACATAATTTTTGGCGAATATATGTGAAAGGATAAAGCGGCTATTTTCTCGGTTTTTATAGTTCTTTTTGATTGTGATTATTGATTTATTTGATACGGGTTTACATTAAGTTTCCTGTGGATATTAGCTTCAGTAGGTATCATTCGTTTTTTAATGATTGTGTTGGTTGATCGATCATGGCAACGAGCCCCTCCATACCCGAAAGAGCTACGGAACCAGAGGATCCCAATCGCCATATCAGTCGACCAGAGTCTGTAGATAGAGGTGTTGCTCGTTAACCCGGCGGTACCGAGCCGACTGTTGCAGTTGCACTGTGGGGCCAACCTTTGAAGACGTTACAGTTCGTCGGATATTGCAGAGTTGCATCTTACTGCAAACTTCCTGTCGTACAGGTATGACTGTAACAGTTTATGTCTGTTGACTGGGAGCGTTTATGTGATCTTATACATCAGCCCTTCTAACCAGACTCTGTCAAACGCCTGAGACTCATCCAAAAGTATTGCAGTACAGTATTCTCGATTTTCGAACGCGCCTCGTATTTCTGATGTTATGCGATTGACCTGCTCACTAATCATCTTTGGGGCAATTAAGTCCCAACCCTGGGATTTTTATACTTTGATACCGAAGGTCTCATAGTATATTGGTTTTGTGCAATGTCCGTCATGGTGTCCGTCTGTCCGTCTGTATGAACGCAACTTTTTTCGACACCCGTAAAGCTAGAGACTTGAAACTTTGCAATTATGTTTGTCTATGGGCGCGACAGATAAAGTGTCAAGATTGGGGTGCCACGCCTACTAGGAGGCTGGGAAATCGATAAATTCGATAACTGAAAACCGATAAAACCAAATATTTCTCACATTCTTACAGCTAGAGTTACCAAATTTTGCACGCAGATAGCTAGTCATGTCCTTGAAGAAACTGCATCAAAATTTTGGATGCCACGCCCACTCCTTCCGCCCCCATCATCCCTGCTCCTTGAAATTGGAAACGCCTATAGTTTTCACATTTTTTGGGCTAGAGCCACCAAATTTTGTGTCAAGATAGATATTGACGTTCCCCAAAAAAGTGCATCAAAATTTTGGATGTCACGCCCCCTGATTCCGCCCCCATCCCCCCTTCACCATGAAATTGGAAACGCCTATAGTTTTCACATTTTTTGAGCTAGAGCCACCACATTTTGTGTCAAGATAGGCACTGACGTTCCCCATCAAAACTTGGATGCCACGCACTCTGATTCCGCCCCCATCCCCCCTTCTACTTGAAATTGGAAACGCCTGTAGTTTTCACATTTTTTGGGCTAGAGCCACCCAATTCTGTGTGAAGATAGATATTGACGTTCCCCAAAAAGATGCATCAAAATTTTGGATGCCACGCCCACCTCTGCCACCCGCCTTATAAAATCGGAATCGGCTATATCTTTAACAGTTTTTGAGCTAGAGCCACAAAACTTGGTAGGAAGATTGATAGTGACAGTTAAAAACATTTGATTCAAAATTTTGGATGCCACGCCCACCAAAGCCACCCGCCTTATAAAATCGGAATCGGCTATATCTCTAACAGTTTTTAAGCTAGAGCCACCAAACTTATTAGGAAGATAGATAGTGACAGTTAAAAACATTTGATTCAAAAATTTGGATGCCACGCCTACCTCTGCCGCCCACCTTTTAAATTTGGGAGTTAAGTTATCTTCCACAGTTTTTGAGCTAAAGTCACCAAATTTGGTAACATAATAGCTGGCGATGTTTACCACATGGCCCACTCCCTTCGCCCCGGCATTCCCCCTTATCAACCGTTCTTTTACTGGTATCAAAGTATTCCGCAGTCGGTTGCGTCCGACTGCAACGTTTTTACTTGTTTTAGATTTGGTTGCTGGTTGATAATCTTTGCGACTTTATTCGGGTGAAATTCAATTGGCACATGAGAGTCGTTTAATTCGGTCGGTAGTACGAACGCATTTGTAGCAGGATTAGGTTGGAAAACTTTTTGCAGGTAAACAGCAAATGTGTTGGCTCTGTCTTTATCGCTCTGGGCCCAGCCGCCTGCATAGTTTCTTAAAGGCATCACTGTTTCTGTCGGTGGACTGCGAGTTGGATGAGCTTCCACAGTGAGTTTTTACTGCTGGATGTTGATAGTTGCTCAATATATCGACGTTGGGCATATTCTTCTTCTCGCTTTAACGCCTTGATGAGTTTACGTGTGTCGTTTTTTAGCTTTTGCCTTGCTGACGGCGATCTGTAGGATTGCCACTGGCGTCTTGGCGCCGCTTTTCACGAACGAGCTGTTCAATTTGAAGATTTTTTTTTTTTTTGATGTGTTCTGCATTTGCTGGTTTTGGTGTTGAGATGCGAGCTGCTTCGATGAAGACTGACTCCAGTTTTTTTTTTGCAATAGAATCAATGTCAGCTTCAACTTTCAGATGCGGATTTAGTAAAATGTGTGAACTTACATATTTGTATACTTTGATACTGAAAGTCAATGAGTATTAAATCCAAGAGACCATGATAGCAGAAAAGTACTCATTTCCTTTTTAACACGATGTTGACCTAAATCTAGTTCGCCCAAAGTAACCAGAGCGGCAATTTCCCCTTAACACCAATCAGCTGGCATGGTTTTCGTTATTGCCGTTTTGCTTTGGTTTTGAGGCTGCGCGCCATATTTGAATTGGTTTGTTTTGGTTATAGATAACTGCTGTTTGACTTGGCTTTTCTTTGCATGAGTGTTGACTGCATACATAGCAATGATGACATAGAATGCTGTGTTTTTTTGTTTTTTTTTCACATATTAAGTAAATGAACGAAAACAATCGAAACTAATTTTATATTAACGTTTCTGTGACTTCATATCTTACAAATAAAAAATACATTTTGTGCATTTGTTTCCATTCTTGCTGGGCTAGCTTTGCCGAGATTTTTGGATTTTTCCTTTATGCCCTTGCATATGCAAGTGTGTGCATACATGTACATGTACACGCAGTACGTTGAAGTGTATTCGTAGCAATTAATTGTTTCGGCATTTACTGACCTACCACAACATTTAGGATTTTGTAGATACATATTATATACATATTTATTATTTTTAAAAAATTTTTAAAATATGTACATTTAAAATAAACATGAAATGCCGTCGGCATTTTGATATTTATTTAATTTTTTAGATACAATTAATTTGTTTTTGGTGCATATTATACAATTATATTAAAAGTTATTGTTTATTTGAAAACAAAATAAATTTTTATGTACATGCTTATTAAATGCCGGTGGCCAATATTTATAATTCTTATTTGGCGCTTACTTGACTCCGCCTACAAAGTACAAATACGAGCAGACAAAATAGAAGGCTCTAGTTTAAAAAAAGTCGATTAGGAGATACCAAGAGTCCTACACATTATTCGTACTTATATGGCCAAATCGACTCGCCTTATGATGCTTATCAAGAATATATAGATATAATTGGGTCCTAAATATTTCCTTTTGCATGTTACATACATTCGCACAAGCCAATATACCCGCACTCCGTTTTTAACTTTTTTGTAGTTCCCACTCATATTAAATTCTCCGTATGGAGCTAGTGGGAGCTGGTGACCCCATGGAAAAATGTGCTTTCGTGTTGACACCAGAACTCCTAGCAAGATCATCCGAAGTGAAAAAGAAAATATGCGTATTTTAGCTAAGACTTTAACTAGGAATAATATTGAAATTTGGATTCGTGTTCGAGGTTTTTGCAAGAAAAACTAAAGTTTGGCTAAAGTTTTGAATAGCCCCGTGGCTAAAACTTCCGCCTCGTTAACGAGAGGTCCCAGGTTCAACTCCTGTCCCCGCATTTAGTTTCATATACGATCAGTTTGAGTTTTATAATTCTAAACTGAAAGGTCACTGATGAGAATGTTTGGCAACATTCGAAATAGCGCTATCTGGCCAGCCTAATACATTTCATTCACAATTTTCAAATTGTTTCGAATCACCCCCTTTGATTCATGACGTCGAGCCTGTATGAATAATTGCGATGTTGTAGAATATAATTAAAGTACATTTCTGGATTTGTTGTCTTAGGCGCAGTAGGATATTTGCGAAACTCTTTTCCTCATATGCAGTCAAGTTTCTGATAAATGTCTCTCGAATGATAAGTTTGCTTAGAAGAAAAGTACGCCGTCAAGTTATCCACCAATAGTTGAAAAACATCATTTGGTTCAGCTTCGTTAGATTCAGCTAAGGCCAATGGGCAATAAAAATGCGGTGCGAGCCCGACAACAACATTTACAAACACAACTGCTACTTAGGTCGTAAATTGGTTGTCAGCGGCGCAGAATCGTTACAAAATTTGTGTGCACTGAGCGAAGTAATATATACACAAAAAATAAGACATTTTAATTTGCGTGAGCATCATTTACTAATTTGTGTATGCACTCTTAGAAGCAGATCTACACTTTTGTTTAGAAGCTTACATGCAGACATTTTTTTTTACTTTGTGCCCGAGGTTCGAGCTTCACGCAATTATCTGCTTGAGCGTCTAGCTGGCGAAGCAACGCATGTAATTTGTTTTTGTGTGCTTCTTCGCGATCAGACCCTCAGCGTGTGCGTCAGTCTGGCGCCAAATATTTAAAAGTAGCGAAATGAGCCGGAATAAGGTCGCAAGGTACTAAGTTGCCATCGCTGCTCTAGATAATTAAAATAGGCGGGAAAATCTTAGTGTGATTAGTTTTATTTAGTTTTATTCGCTCTCAAGACGAGAATCGGACTTCCTTACGAACCGAACTGTATAGCGTCTGAATCCGGCTGACAATATTATTTTTCGTGTGTATGTGTGTATGTTGGTTTTGTGCAATGTCCGTCATGGTGTCTGTCCGTCCGTCCGTCTGTCCGTCCCTATGAACGCAATTTTTTTCGACACCTGTTTAGCTAGAGACTTGAAACTTTGCAATTATGTTTGTCTATATCCTGTATAGATAAAGTGTTAAGATCGGATTGCCACGCATACTAGGAGGCTGGAAAATCGATAAAATCGATAACTAAAAACCGATAAAACCATATATTTTTGACATTCTTACAGCTAGAATTACCAAATTTTTCACGGAGATAGCCATTCACTTCCCTCAAAAAACTGCATCAAAATGCCACGCCCACTCCTTCTGGAAACGCCTATAGTTTTTACATTTTTTGGGCTAGAGCTACCAAATTTGGATGCCACGCCCCCTGATTCCGCCCCCATCCCCCCTTCTTCATGAAATTGGAAACGCCTATAGCTTTCACATTTTTTGGGCTAGAGCCACCAAATTTTGTGTCGAGATAGGTACTGACGTTCCCCATCAAAACTTGGATGCCACGCCCCCTGATTCCTGATAGTTAAAAACATTTGATTAAAAATTTTGGATGCCACGCCTACCTAAGCCACCCGCCTTACAAAATCGGAATCGGCTATATCTTTAACAGTTTTTGAGCTACAGCCACCAAACTTGGTAGGAAGATTGATAGTGACAGTTAAAAACATTTGATTCAAAATTTTCTGCCGCCCACCTTTTAAATTTGCGAGTTAGGTTATCTTCCACAGTTTTTGAGCTAAAGTCACCAAATTTGGTAACATGATAGCTGGCGATGTTTACCACATGGCCCACTCCCTTCGCCCCTGCATTCCCCCTTATCAACCGTTCTTTTACTGGTATCAAAGTATTCCGCAGTCGGTTGCGTCCGAAAAACAGCATCAACAATTTGAATGCCATGCCCACACCTGCCGGCCCCCTGCCCACGCCGTTTTGAAAACAAAAATGCATGCGGCCCGTTCTTTCACTAGTATGAAAGTATTCCGCAATCGGTTGTCTAAGCTTTGCTCGTCCTGATCAACCGCAACTCCCCATTGTCGCCTTCTCCCGTTCCCGTTTGATGTTAAGCTTTCCTCCCTCCTTGGCTAGCAGTTCTCTTTCGACGCGTTTGCGTGCCTCGCGGCATCAACGCTCTTCATCACGCTCAGACGCCCGTTGGGAATTTGATGTTCCAAGATTCCGTCCGTGATCCGTATCCAATTTCCAGGGGACCACACAACTTGTAACCCACACTAAGATAAAATGTTCTCGTTATTTTGTTCTTATTTTTCGTTCTTATTTTCTTGGTATTAATAAACTAATGGCTTTCTTAAAACATGTTCTTATATTGTATATTGTTCTCAAATTATGAACAGATGTCTTTATTTAAGAACCAAGTGTTCATTTTTCCCACACATGCCCTAGTTAATCAGCTGTGAGCTTTCAAACACAACATATGTTTTAGCAGGTGCAACACTGAGTTTCCCCGCGCTTTTTATGTGCATTGCCAAATTTTTTTGTTAAGTTGCTTTGGTGAGAACTAAGTGGAAGAAAAGGGTTTTTATTTAAAGTTAGAGGTATGTATTAACTAAAAAAAAAAATTGTGTTTGTGTTCTGTGCTTAAACGTTGTATGAAATAAATGTAGTTAAATTTAACTTTACCAATAACCAATTGAAAACAGCGAACGTAAGACTTCCGTGGACCAGAACTTCCGAGATTCGTAGGAAATCTTTTTTTTAAATTACTATGTTGTCTTGTGTTTGTGAAATGTCCAATATGAATCCCGGCCACCACCAACTTTTTAATATATTAAATTTTTTAGGCGCGATGTCGGCGAGATCTTTATTTTCTATGGCGCAACGAATCCATGCCAACAAAAAAATTTTCTGCTGTTGAAAGCTATATATATGATAATGTAATAAATATCAAAATGTATGATGAGATGGAGGTACAACTTATTGCCAAACAAAATTAGAAATTTTGTTGCAAAATTGGGTGAGAGATGGAGAGCTAGCCATCAGAACTTCCACAAGTTTGAGGAGAAAAATAAAGAGTGGCTGGACGGACAGTTCTTAATAGTTGATAAGCAAGTATATCGAGGTAGACCTCAAAAGCTGTTCGACGAATGCTCAAGTAAGACGAAAATGAACAAAATTTCTGAAATTGTTAAGGAAGCGTCCTGTAGTGAGCTTGTAGTTGCAACAACAAGCAGCTTATACAAGGCTGGTAAACGAAGTGCGTCAAAGTTAGTTTCAATGGCTGCTAATGAGGAAAACATACCAAAAAAAAAAATTAAAACAATCACAGGATCAAATGAATACTTTCCAATTGCATATACAGCAGACGAGGCCTTGGCATTAGTTTTAGATGGTAATTATACCAAGAACGCATACAAATTGATGCAAGCTGGTGCAAAAAGTCGGAATGCGAATATATATGTATCGACACTTTGCGTATTGCAAAGAAAAAATGTTACCCAAATGGAGTGGAATTTACCAGTTATTCGGCCCAAGTGCCCTTACAGCATATGGTAGATCACATTGTAATGCGCATCGTAGAAGCTCACTCTTCAATACAATGGAGGATTTAATGCATGCGCTTTTATGTACATCAGATCCTCTGATTTCAAATTTACGCAAGCCACAACGCAACTTAAAAAGGATGGAGGTCGACACGGATATGGTAAAACTCTTGGCAAAGGATTGTTTACCTAATAGTATCTGTTCAGATAAAAGTAGTTGCGAAAATAATTATGTATTTGTATTAAATTTTTAAATTAATTTTTATATTTTTATAATTTAACTTTTCTAATAGAATAGAATACACATATTCTCTCTCTATATATATGTGTCGGCTGCAACGCCGGCAGAATTTTTCTTGCCAACCACGCGTGGCTGCCTACTTAAATTTTGGACATCACTGCTGTAAAGGCACTTGGGCCGAATAACTGGTAAATTCCACTCCATTTGGGTAACATTTTTTCTTTGCAATACGCAAAGTGTCGAAACATATATATTCGCATTCCGACTTTTTGCACCAGCTTGCATCAATTTGTATGCGTTTTTGGTATAATTACCATCTAAAAATAATGCCAAGGCCTCGTCTGCTGTATATGAAATTGGAAGGTATTCAGTTGATCCTGTGACTGTTTTATTTTTTTTTTGGTATGTTTTCCTCTGTTCAAGCATGAACATAATATTCTTAAATACAAAAATATATACATGTATGCATAAGAGTGTGAACATCTGTTGTGCGCACTAGCAGGTAGCAGTTAGGCTAACTGATAAATAACGCACATGTTTGTACTCTAAAAATAGCCAGATGAACGCTGAACCTTACAAACTCAGCGATAGGATAAGAATATGTTAAGACCAACGCTGAGATTACATCCTCAGCGATAGATAAGCTAGAGTTAAGGGTTGATTTTACGCATGAGCCAGGGTATAAAAACCCTGACTCAGAAGAATAAAAACTAGTACAAATTCACAACACCAACCGTGATATACTCAACATTTTGGTCCTTCGAGCCGGATGATCAACGTTTTGATCGTTCAATAACCTGTGCGTCTTTTGTGCGTTTCTGTGGCATTTAATAACAGAAAGTGTTAAAATACAGTGCTTTATACAAATTTTTCTTTGGCTAACCAACTCAAGCTGTGAGTAGAGGCACAGTACGATCAACCAGGCGATCAAGACAAAAACACCTCCAACGGGTTAAGCCTAATAAAAAAAAAGAAACATACAAGATGCTGTCAGCACAAACTCTGCAACTGTTGAAGAAGCAAGCGGAGATATATGAGGCAGTCCAGCGGGCAATTGAAAAAAAGGAAGCAGAATCTGCTATTGATAATTTGGCAGCAGAATTCACTGCCAATCATGGAATGCTGATGAAAATTGGAGTCGTCGATCATCAATATTTTACTGGAAAAATATATGATGTTACAATGGCAAACATCAGGACCTATAAAGAGTCCCTGATGAAGGTCGAAGTTGCCGACCAAGCCAAGACGAGCGGCCAACAAACGTCAGTTATAGAAACTGATGTGAAAATGCTACCTGGGACGTCCAAAGGAAAACATGTTCACGAGAAAGTTGAAATGTTTTCTCAACGGAGCCCAAGCCCAATGGACATATTGGTAGATCTTGTGGACAAAAGAGCACAGAAGGTAAGGCAGCACATTAATAAAGTGAATGCCTGCCTAGAATTCAGCAACCAGGAAGATATAAATGATCTTAAACACAAACTTAATTTCCTTTGGAACAAGGTACAATCAACGCTTACCGAATTAGAGGAACGTTATGAAAAGTTTGCATTTGACGTCGACGAGATCGATGATCTAGAGGGCAGTGTAGACGTTCTTTTAAAGAAATTGAACAGAAAAATAAGTGACACGCACAGAATTAAAGACGAAGTTCCAGAGCTACCGAAAGTGGATCTTCCTCACTTCAATGGAAGTCCCAAAGAGTGGCCAACATTCTTCGAGCTGTTCTCCGAGGTTATTCACAACAGGAAGGATATCGCGACACAAAAAGCTGAACTACCTGAAATCTTGCCTCAAAGGAGAAGCTAAAATGGTCGTCGGCCATTTACTAATAGGATCAGCAGTTGCTACAACGCAGCGTGGGAGCTAATATGCAAGCGCTACGAGAATACGCGCAAAATATTTGCTAACTGCGTAAACCAGCTGCTGGACTTGGAACTGCTAAAGAACAATGATGAAGGCAGTATCCGCAAGTTCTTGGACACAGCGACTGAGTGCATCTACATCATTAAAGAAAAAGGTCAAATTTCTAATGATGCTGATGTTTTATTCGCTCAAAGTCTGCTGCGACGATTTTCTACAGGAGTCCTATCACTTTACGAGCAACATGTAAAGAAAGCCAGGGAAATTCAGTCGTTGTCCGATGTGCTGGAGTTTATTGAGCAACTATACAACTCAATAGACTCAGTACAAAAACATGCCATTCAGTCAGAAGCCAAAAAAACGAGCAATAAAAGATGCCGTTATTGCCAACCGGATGGCCATGATATAATGAGATGCCAGGAGTTTGGAGCGGAGCCTGTTAAAAATCGCAAGCAGTTTGTATTTAACAACTCATTATGCTTTAAATGTTTGGGAACTCATTGCATCAAAGATTGCAAAAAGGATTGGACCTGCAATCGATGCCATAAAGCACACAACAATTTGCTTCATGAGCATGCAAATCAAAAGGAGACCGTCATCAGCAATTGCCTTAAACTAACAAAGGGGCAAGATACATTGCTAGCCACTGCGCTTATCCGGATCAAAAATAAATCTGGAAACTTTGAGCAACTAAGAGCCCAAATAGATGGAGGCTCTCAAAGAACAATGATTTCTGAAGAAGCAGCTCAAAAACTTAAACTTGAGCTAGTAAGAAGTAATGTTGAAGTTCAAGGAATTTCTCAAAAGGATGAATCTTCAAGAAGTAGCGTTTGCTTAACAATTAAACCAAGGATGAAAAGCGAATTCATTACCACAACGGAGGCAATTGTTATGCCAAAACTTCAGAAAGCTCTGCCGAGCAAGAAAATTGACAGGGATGTCTATAAGGATTGGATGGGCTGCGAGCTAGCAGACCCATATTTCAACGAGCCCAGTCGAATAGATGTCATCATTGGCGTTGATCTGCTCCCGAAAATTATGTTGGGAAAGGTTAAAAAGATCAAGAAAACTCTAGGACAAAAGACGGAACTGGGATGGATAATTTCCGGCAAAATATCAAAATACAAAGTTATCAACGCAACTACAATGGTTTGCCAGGATACACACAAAGGATTTTCGAAACCGGAAAAACATGAGGCTAGCGCGGAGACGCTGCTGAAACGTCAACAGAAGCGCAAGTGCAAGATTGTTGGGAGCGAGAACGGATTCCAGGTGACCGCTGAATACGGCAATGACAAATCCCAGGAGAAACTGGATACACTGAAGAAGAAGTCGTCAAGGAGCCGCCAGTTGCTGAAGGAGTCCAATCGCTACCAGAACTTTAAGTCGGACTGCAACAAAGCCATGGTCTGGATTGACAAGAAACTAAAGTTCACTACCGACGACATCGGAAATAAGGTTCCGATAAATCTGAATAGCCATCTGCAGAAGTTCCACCACTTTGAACGCGAGCTTAACTCTGCAAGATCGCGCATTGACGACATCATCCAAGAAGGCAGCGAGTTGATCGAGAGGAAGCACTATGCTGCAGATCAAATTAACACTCGCTTGCTAAGGATCGTGATGACGTGGCAGACGCTGACGCAGGCTTCAACAATAAAAAGGCTTAAGCTGAACGAGGCTTGGCAACAGCAGCAGGCGAAGCAGTTGTCCCAGGCAAAGCAGTACTTTGATAACATGAACAAACGATGCCTCAAAAGAAGACAAGTACCGACGAACAGGCAGCAATTGGTGACTGCAAATACATCTGGCCCCCCGCAGAATGTTCAAGCATGAACATAATATTCTTAAATACAAAAATATATACATGTATGCATAAGAGTGTGAACATCTGTTGTGCGCACTAGCAGGTAGCAGTTAGGCTAACTGATAAATAAGGCACATGTTTGTACTCTAAAAATAGCCAGATGAACGCTGAACCTTACAAACTCAGCGATAGGATAAGAATATGTTAAGACCAACGCTGAGATTACATCCTCAGCGATAGATAAGCTAGAGTTAAGGGTTGATTTTACGCATGAGCCAGGGTATAAAAACCCTGACTCAGAAGAATAAAAACTAGTACAAATTCACAACACCAACCGTGATATACTCAACACCTCATTAGCAGCCATTGAAACTAACTTTGACGCACTTCGTTTACCAGCCTTGTATAAGCTGCTTGTTGTTGCAACTACAAGCTCACTACAGGACGCTTCCTTAACAATTTCAGAAATTTTGTTCATTTTCGTCTTGAGCATTCGTCGAACAGCTTTTGAGGTCTACCTCGATATTCTTGCTTATCAACTATTAAGAACTGTCCGTCCAGCCACTCTTTATTTTTCTCCTCAAACTTGTGGAAATTCTGATGGCTAGCTCTCCATCTCTCACCCAATTTTGCAACAAAATTTCTAATTTTTTTTGGCAATAAGTTGTACCTCCATCTCATCATACATTTTGATATTTATTACACTATCATATATATAGCTTTCAACAGCAGAAAATTTTTTTGTTGGCATGGATTCGTTGCGCCATAGAAAATAAAGAACTCGCCGACATCGCGCCTAAAAAATTTAATATCATAAAAAGTTGGTGGTGGCCGGGATTCATATTGGACATTTCACAAACACAAGACAACATAGTAATTTAAAAAAAAGATTTCCTACGAATCTCGGAAGTTCTGGTCCACGGAAGTCTTACGTTCGCTGTTTTCAATTGGTTATTGGTAAAGTTAAATTTAACTACATTTATTTCATACAACGTTTAAGCACAGAACACAAACACAAATTTTTTTAAGTTAATACATACCTCTGGCTATAAATAAAATCCCTTTTCTTCCACTTAATTCTCACAAGAAATTTGGCAATGCACATAAAAAGCGCGGGGAAACTCAGTGTTGCACCTGCTAAAACATATGTTGTGTTTGAAAGCTCACAGCTGATTAACTAGGGCATGTAAAACAAAATAGAAACTATCGATAAGCTCAATCGAATATTAGTAATCGATAGAAAAATAATTTTGGCGCCATTAAACACTTAGAAAATTTAATTAAATGGAGCTAGATCGGCCATTTCGCTCACTGTGCGGCGGTCCGTTCTTAGTTTAAGAAAATGGTTCTTTAAAGATGCAAATTCCGTTCTTTGACAAAATTTCAGAACCCATGTTCTTTATTTTATTTGGGGGGCGAACGGATTTTTTTCTGTGTGCAGTTATGAATAAAACCCTCCAGCCACTTGACAAGGTCCCAGCATTTAAATTTCTCATCCTCGAAGTTATCCACAAAATGCACATACTTTTTAACGCGATTCGTCTGGTGGGAGGAATTGGAATGGGGAATGAACAGAGGAGAGCGGAACTCCAGCTGATCCTCTTCAGACATGCGTACCACATCCTCATCATTTTCGTTGTGGACATTCCCATCATTCCTGTTGACATCCTTATCCTTTTTGTCGGCATCCACATCTTTTCTAATAAACAAAATCCTATTCTGATCAGTGTTAAACTCTCTCCTCAGCCTCTTTCTTTGCATTCGTCCTTGTCGGCATCCTCATGTTCGCTACTATCCTCGATCCTAGGCGGATTGCTGTCCAACTTATTCCCAACTTTTATCTGAGGCTGATTGAAGTTCCACTCTTTCTCTGTAACCTCGTTCTTTGCATCCTCGTGAACATCCTCGTCCTTCCTGTCGACCTCCTCAAGATCGCCAGCTTCCAGTTTTTTGCTAAAGCCACTGCCAAAAATCAAAATTTAAATTTTTTATGTTTTCCATCGTACGAGTCCTAGTTTAAAACTTAAAAAAATTATATTTTATTGTTCAACTCAGAATGCTCGGAGGTCTGCTGTCAACTCGACATCACTTTAAGCCAGGTGGTAAAAATCGTCTGCAATTATAATACCAAATTTGGAGAATTTAGCTCAAAAACTGTGGAAGATAACTGGACAGCTCAAAATTTAAAAGGTGGGCGGCAGAGGTGGCTTCGAAATTTGCTAATTAAATTTTTTTAACTGTCACCATTTATCTTCCTACTAAGTTTGGTGGCTCTAGCTCAAAAACTGTTAAAGATATAGCCGATTCCGATTTTATAAGGCGGGTGGCTTGGGAGGGCGTTACATCAAAAATTTGCAGATGATGGGTAGATGTTGCCATCTGTCTTCCTACCGAATTTGGTGACTCTAGTTCAATAAATGTGAAAGATACACGCACAACCGTTTTAAAAACGGCGGGGGTGCGGGCGGCAGGTGTGGGCGTGGCACTCAAATTTTTGATGCAGTTTTTTGGACACAAAATTGGGTGGCTCTAGCCCAGAAAATGTAAAAACCATAGGAGTTTCAAATTTAGAGGAACAGGAAGGTTTGGGGCGGAAGGAGTGAGCGTGGTGTTAAGTCGTATACAAGTCAGCACACATTTATATTATAAGACATCAAATAACTGCACATGGCTATGTAAGAATGACACACAAATTAATAACACATCTATAAACTAGGTCAAGACCATACACAAAACCCTATACTCATTAACACAATGAGACTGTAAGCAACACCAAATTATGCTAAATACACAGAATATCGCTGACTGCACAATACGCAATATGTGTCGCAATAGTAGCGGTCAGCCAACCAGGTAGTTGCTAAATATGCTATTCTGCATTGCAAGCAACTGCTGAGTACACAATAACCTAATTCTAATTGACACCACACAGCTGTAAACTAAGCTATTTGTACATATAAACATTTTGACTTTTTCGTTAATAAAATCAGTGCTTTTAGTACAAACTACAAGAAACATTCATTATTTCTCCGTAGTCCACCTGGTTACAAAAGCCAGTTGCGACGCCTTTTTAGCAGTCAGTTTTTGTACTAAATGCTTCCCAACTTCTCACAAATACACAAACATTTTGGTGACCCCGACGAAGGCCTTCACCACAAGGATCTTTTCTACAAAAAAAAGAAAAATCATTCCTTGACCACATCACGGTTGCGAATCGAGACGTATCCAGCTAACCAGAGCGAATAAAACACTTCCAACGGGTCAGGAATAATCAAGAGTTAAAACACGACATACATCATTGGTTCTGGTAACTCTTAACTTGTCAACAAGGCGACAATAATGAGCACAGAAAAATCAATTATGTTGGAAGAGGTCCTAGCTGCGCAGGATGAGATAAGCCAGGAGATATCAAGGCTTATCAGGAACAGCAAAAAGGACCCAGCTGAACGGAAAGCAAAACCTAGCTACTATCAAACCAGGGCCTCGTTACTAGAGGAAAAGTGGACCGTTTTTATGGACAACCACGAGTTAATCAGGAACTCAACGGACTTAGGAGTCCCATAGATACCTAAAGTTCTTCGAAGAAGTCGCTGCCATGGTAGAGCAGAACAGAACTTGCTTCTTGAAACAGGCTGACATTGCAGATCAGTCTACCAGCAACATGACGGAACCAAAGACCGTCATAGCTGCAGGATCAGTAAGTGCCCGAGCAAGCACAAATGCTAAGTTAATGGCAAAAGGCGATGATTGCATCATTGAATGGAGGCTTTCAACACAAGCCCGTTAATGCAGAGATTGTTAAGTCATTATGGGCAAAAACTCAAGAGGTCCACTTCCAAATATACATGGAGTTTGAGGACCCCTGATGTACGGAATGCACTTACAAACAAATTAAGCTGTACGTGCGCCGAAAAAATCAATCTGCCGCGTATTTCCATTCCAAAATATGATGGTAATACTCTCAAATGGAATCAATTTTTTGATATATTTTCATGTATGATACATAAAACAAATATGCCAACCATACGCAAGATGTGGTATTTAAAAACCAGCGTAGTCGGAGAGGCGGAAAGACTAATCCGTCACATCGATCTTAAGGAAGAGAATTATCTCTACGCATTGGAGATTTGAGTAGATGCCTACAACAATCCTAGAGATATCGCATATAGGATATTAAATCACCTTCTGCTGCAACAAACCTGCAGGGACGATGTAAAGTCTTTAAAGGAGCTGCACATCACCACCATAGAGTCCTTAGCTTCACTGAAGGGACTCGGGATCGACATTTCAACATGGGATCCAATTAAATTGCCATCCTGAGAAATAAACTGGATGGCGCAAGTAAAACACTCTATGAACAATCATTGGGTAATACTAAGGAAATCCAGCCACTGGACACCATGCTCCAGTTCTTAGAAAAGAGAGTTCGAGTTATGGCTACTGGAAAAAAGGCATCTTGAAATTTTAAAAAGGAGCCTAAAAGCACAACATGTGCAACATCGTTAAGTGTACAAAGAGGATGTCTTTATTGCAAAAAAAATTACGATTTGCGCGCTAAATCAATTAGCGAGCGCTTAAATTGGGTGCAAGTAGGGATGGCAGATTAATCGAATGAAAGGAAATATTCGATTAATTTTGGCCAAGAAACGATTAAATTATATGATTTTTTTAATTTTTATTAATTAATTATTAATCGAGTATTGAGTAAATAATCGCAATTTTTTTTTTAATAATTATACTTTTTAGCAAAATTTTTTGCAAACTAAGATTGTATTAGGCTCTGAAATTATTATTTGTTTGTTTGTAACTCTATTATTTGATAGTTATTTACACCACTGTCTCATACTGCCTACCATTTGTACCGCCATACCACCATACCATACACATACCATACACCTAAACAGCATACCAACCTTAAGCAATATGTAACACGGTCACTCTGTAAATGTTAAAAGCGACGCGGAAGAAGCGCGCTATTTCACAATGAGTGAAAAAAGTGAATAAACCGGACGAGTTTTCTATTACAAAATGGCACCTAACAAGAGTGAAGTGTGGAAATATTTTTCCAAAGTGGATAAAACCAGTTTGGTAAAATGCCTATTGTGTGGAAAGAATTTAAAATTTTCCAATAACACAACAAATATGCTTCAGCATATTAAATTGAAACATCGGAAAGAAGCTGATGATCTTGTAAGTCGCAAACATTTGAGCACCGTTTTGAACGCCTCATAAAATAAATTTAAATATATTTCAGCAGAAAAAATCTAAATGCAAAGAAGATTTTATTAATCTAATGGATGAAGAAATCAGCACTCAATCCACTGACAACAGCAATCAATCCACTGACAACAGCATAATGAATAGTATGTTCAACAAAAAAGCCAGCAGCAACAACAATAACAAAGGCAGCAGCGGCAGCAGTTTTTCCAGCAACAGCAACAACAACGACAACGAACCTAGTTGCAGTAGTAACAATCGTCAGCCTCTCATATTGAATTCTTTCAATAAAATTCAAAGCTTTGCAACAGGAGGGTCAAAAAAAGAAAAGCTTACCAATAACATCGTAGGCATGATAGTCAAAGACAATTTGCCTTTTGATTTTGTTGATGGTAAGTAATAATGGAATTATTATTAATGCAGTGATGGGCGCGTCGCGACGTTAGGCAGCGCGCTGCCGAATGTGCATAGGCCCTCTGCCCCGGCCGATTGCACAACATCACACGTACGCTATAAGCATTGAAAACATTGTGCTTGTATGCGTGTGAAAACTGTGCCGATATGTGTGCATGCCCATCACTGCTTTAATGTCACTGAAGAAGTAGACTTTTAAAGTGGCACTTTGACTGCTCTTAAGTGATTCATTTGTAAATGTACTTATTTTTAAATTATTTCAACAGGTAAAGGATTTTTGGACTTTATGAAAAACCATTTTCCTTTGTTTAAAGTTCCATCAAGAAACACAATCAAAGCGCTCATAGATTCTTTATATGCGACTGAAAAATAAAAATGTTTGGAGATATTTCGTAAATCAACATGTTTGTGTATTACAACAGACGCTTGGACAGACACTGCAATGAAGAGCATGCTTGGAATTACCGTTCATGGCGTATATAAAAATGAACAAATTAATATAGCCATCGGAGTTTTTCCTTTAACAGAAGCGCATACAGCTTGACATATATCTGATGTCTAAATAGCTGCTTTAAACGATTTTTCGATAGATGAAAAACATATTATTGCTGTTGCGACAGACAATGCAGCGAATGTGGTTAAAGCTATACATAACACCATCGGCAAAAAGCGGTACATTCCTTGCTTCGCTCACACTTTGAATCTGGTGTGTGAGAATTCTTTGAATATAACAGAAATTACCGCAATTATTTCGAAATGTCGAGAAATTGTGAAATGGTTCAAGCGCAGCGTAAAAGCAAGTGACCAGCTTCGAGAGGTTCAATCAAACGCTGGAGTGAGCGAGGGCAAAATGCTGAAATGTATTCTTGATGTTAAAACTAGGTGGAACTCCACGTATTATATGCTCGAACGCTTCATAAAACTTGTTTCATATAAGTTCTATTCTTTTTGAATTTAATGACTCTCCGCTAATGATATCACCGCAAGATAAAAATGCAATTCTTGAAATGTTAAACATTTTACGTCCATTAGAAGCAATGACAGTCCAAATAAGTGGTGAAAAGTGTGCATCTCTCAGCCAAGTAATCCCGCTTGTGCATTGTGGCCGTCAACAATTGGTGAAAACAATCATCATTCATCCTGCCGCCGTAAAACTAAAAAGTACGATTTTAAATGAGTTTGATCGTAGGTTTGGATCTACGGAGCAAATGTTTCTTCTGGCAGCGTCGACTCTATTAGACCCCAGATTCAAAAAAATTCATTTCAGTGACCCTTTAGGGAACATCAGTACCCGCGGAGAGACTGGTTTCGAAAGCAGGTGCAACAGCTACTCTTAAAAGAAACAGATTAACCACAAAACGTTTGGGAAAACTTTTATTCCTGCAGTCATGGTTAAATCACTGATTTGTGTATTAAATTTCGTTTTGTATTTAATTTCATTTTGTATTAAATTTCTTTTTTCACACCAAAATAATTAAATTTTTTAATTTGAAAATCACATTTAATTTTTGTAAAATGTTGATTTTATTGTACTCTATTATTTAAAAATTAAATAAATATATGTAAAACATAAACAAATATGAAAAAAATTAATCGAGTAATTACTCGATTAATTGCTCAAATTGCGATTAATTGCAATTATTATTTTTTTCTTGCGATTAATCATTTGATAGATTAATCGATTATTTCAAAAATTTTGCCATCCCTAGGTGCAAGGACAAAAACTATGCGTCAACTGCTTTACCAATGACCATAAAACAAAGTCGTGCCCAAGCAGCTTCAGCTGTTTTAAGTGCAACAAAAAGCACCATACTCTAGTAAATTTGGAGAATGATATCGCATCAGCAGTAGCAGAGCCAAACACACAAGTTGTGGCATCTGCGAACAATCAAAATTACAACCTACTCGTTTGCTTCGATCATTGCAGGAAAAATAAATGATGCAAGTAAATCATTAGCCATTTGCACAGCAGCAACAAATGAAGAATCTAATGAATTAATGGAACGATTTTGGACACTGGATAGCATGGAGTCAGCAGAGAAACATCGAACACCCGTTGAAGCGCATTGTGAGACTCACTTCTTAGAGCACTTACAAGTGGCGGTGGACTGCAGATTTATCGTTAAACTCCCATTTGCTGAACACTGTTCAGCCCTGGGAGACTCCATGGAGACTCCATGGAAATTGCGATCAAACGGTTCTTATCGTTAGAGCGCAGAACCTCTGCAGACACGTGGAAGCAATACGCAGCTTTCATGGCGGAGTATGAGAAGTAAGGACACATGAAACATGAAAGCAATGCCACTAACTTTATTGGAGCAAACAACCTGGAAGGAACTGGAAGGAAAAATCTTTGGTGAAATGGCTCAAGCAGAGATCATCAATCACTGCAACAAGAAACAAGTTGCGTTCAAATTCATCCCGCCAAGTCTGCAAAGCGACTGCTGGTTACCACTACCAACACTGCAACCCTAACATTTGAGGAATTAAACACGGTCATCGTCGAAATTTAAGCAATCTTGAATTCACGGCCAATTACACCGATGTCAAATGACCTGACGGACACCACTGCTCTCACCCCAGCACACTTCCTGATTGGTGAAACGCTCACTGCTCCTCCCGATGTCAACGCCGACCGCGATGAAAAATCCTTACTGAAACGTTAGGAATTAGTATCCAGAATTAAGCAAGGATTCTGGAAGCAATGGTCAGAAGAATACTTGTAAGAGCTGCAAGCCAGACACAAGTGGAAAACCATCAATCCCAATATCAAGGATGGCATGCTTGTCCTAATCAAAGAAGACAACATACCTTTGATGACGTGGCATTGTTAAAACATATCCAGGGCTTGATGGTCATGTACGAGTGGTTGACGTGAAAACCGCCTCAGGCACCTTCAAGCGCCCCATATACAGGCTGGCGCCAATCTTTCCAGAGGAGATGGCCAAGAAACGCCCTCTCAATGAAGCAGAGGACACGGATAACAATGACGCGCCGGTCGCCCAAAGGAAACGACTAATGTCGCCAACGATAACCTCGTCGTTGCTAGTACTGCTTCTAATGCTACCTTTGGTACTGACACAGTCAGTATCGGTGACAATGTTCGACACGAAGCCAGGGGTGTATTACGAAAAAATTGGATCAACGATGAGAGCAATATCCGACTTGACCATGGTTGTATACTTTGAATTGGACCCATACTGGCGAGATATGAAGATATTTAATTTAGGCATATAGGAGTTCCAATACATATGCGCAAAACAAACAATATACACACTGTCAACGCTTGTATGATGAACTGCAAATGGCAAACTCACTCATGCAACATACTCGCAAACGCCGATCCCCATTTGATGCAGTGGGTAATATTGCGAACAGTCCATTTGGAGTATTAGACTCGGACTACGCCAATAAAATGACTAAGGTCATAAAGAAGCTACAAACCAACGAGGAATTCTTACTGACCCTGATGAGAAATCAAACCTCAGTACTTGACTCAACCTTTAACGTTGTCAAGAAAGCAAGGTCTACATCGGACAAGCGTCTAAGGCCCAATTTCTCAATGTCCAGTTAAACTGGGAATAAGTTAACTTCAGAATAACTTTAATGCTCGAGCTATACTGATTTGGTTTTCTCAAAGCCAAAGTAGCCCATCATCGGTATATCAATATCGCCGAATGGTGCTGCCAACCTTAACGGGGATTCAGCTGTTCTTTTGGTTTTGTTTTTGCCTGTGACTCCTAAACTGCTACATGTTGCACATCAAAATGTATATATATTAACTTTCTGTGAGCCCTGTTGTAAACGGTAACGAGGGAAAAACATTTTAGTTGTTGAGGAGCATGTGTTTATGGACCTAGAAGACTCAAATACGCGTTTTGAAAATTTGCTTCATAAAAAAAATTAAGAAATGCAAATGTTAGCTTGGGTCAGCTGTTCGCCTTACGATGATTTTATTGATATTTATATATCGTTACATAGCATCGGTATAAGTAGTAACCGGACCTCCATGCATCGAATAAGTGAATGCTAACCGAACATTGAGAAACTCAAATTCGACTAAACTTAGAATAAAAGTTGACTATCCGGACATTGAGAAATTGGGCCTAAGACTGCTTGAACAATAAGTAGCTGCCATTAGCCAAAGCAGAGGAATGTGGCGCACGTCCTACAGAAAACTACTTGGCATTAACAAATCAATTAACATTGCTAGCAGCTACTCTTCAGCGCATGCAATCGGAAATAGTGGACATACTAACTGGAGTTCGCCACCACACTATAAGCACAACATTGATTTCCCCTAAACAACTAAGGGATCACTTCGATCAAATACGGGATCATTTGCCATCAGATCAAATGTTACCCGTGACTTCATCCAACGTAATTCAACTATACAGAATTATGCGAGCAGAAGGCACATCCACCGCCACTCATGTGATATTCAGAGTAATATTACCACTAGTGTCAAGATCAATATTAGAACTGTTTAATATGGTGCCAATTCCTGTGGGGAACTCTACTAGTTGGAGATTGTTCGAGCTAAAAACTCCTATTATAGGTGTAAACAACCACAGGGATCAATTAATGGGACCTACACAGGATGATCTACACCGCTGTATTACATTACCGAACGAAGAATACATATGCTTTGATCAACAAGCTGTTTTTAATGTTAACAACAGATGCAAGTTCCAACTCTTTAACAATAAGACACCAACGATGTGCCAAACAACGCACGGAACAACAAGAATGGTATGGGAAAAAACACAACAATTGAATAACTGGATCTTTGCAACACATTCTGTAATGGATCTACAAGCCATATGCAACGGAACACCATCTACAATAAGACTAGAAGACACCGGACTCCTATCGTTATCATCTGGCTGTACTGCACGCAACGTAGACATTGGCATCAGTACTTTTGGTACCGTCATAAGTCAAGTGAGGAAAAGCTACGCCCGCTTTGGAGACATCAACATGCCGAACACCACTAATGTACCGTCCACTAAAACCAACATTTCGGAGTACAAGGTACAAGAAGACATGGATCTGGACGACTTACAGCTAAAACTGGCAGCACTCAACAAAGAAGATTTGCCCAACCAAATAAGCTCGGCCCACATTATCATATAGCCGCTTACGCTGCTTTAATGATATCGGTCGTTGTAGTGTGCGCTTTTGCAATGCGGAAGCAACGCCTATGGACCTTTCAACCCACAACCACAAGGAATGAGGCCACCGACACATCCGCTCCATCAGCATCGCCAAGACGATTTACACTGGATTTAGAGGATGGTTGAAAACCGTTTCAACGGCCGGGAAAATGTTAAGTCGTATACAAGTCAGCACACATTTGTATTATAAGACATCAAACAACTGCACATATCTATGCAAGAATGACACTCAAATTATTAACACATTTAAAAACTAGGTGAAGACCATACACAATACCCTATACTCATTAACACAATGAAACTGTAAGCAACACCAAATTATGCTGAACACACAGAATATCGCTGACTGCACAATGCACAAAATGTGTCGCAATAGTAGCGGTCAGCCAACCCGGTAGTTGCTAAATATGCTATTCTGCATTGCAAGCAACTGCTGAGTACACAATAACCTAATTCTAATTGACACCACACACTTGTAAGCTAAGCTATTTGTACCTATGAATATTGTTACCTTTTCGTTAATAAAATCAGTGTTCTTAGTAAAACCTACAAGGAACATTCATTATTTCTCCGTAGTCCACCTGGTTACAAATGCCAGTTGCGACGCCTTTTTAGCAGTCAGTTTTTGTACTGAATGCTTCCCAACTTCTTACACATACACAACCACGTGGCATCCAAAATTTTGATGCAGTTTTTTGAGGGACGTGAATGGCTATCTTCGTGCAAAATTGGTAGCTCTAGTTTTAAAAATGTCAAAAATATATGGTTTTATCGGTTTTTAGTTATCGATTTGATCGATTTCCCAGCCTCCTAGTCGGCGTGGCAGCCAGATCTTAATACTTTATCAGAACCGGCTATAAATAAACATAATTGCAAAGTTTCTAGTCTCTAGCTTTACGGGTGTCGAAAAAAATTTGCGATTATACCGAAGGACGGACAAAAAGACACCATGACGGACATTGCACAAAACCAATACACTATGATACTATCAGTATCAAAGTATAAAAATTACTCTTAAACATTGCTGTTGCTAATTATACCTCGAACCCATGAAATGAGTAAAAGTTGTATAATAGTTTTGTGCAAAAGTATGTAACAGGCAGAAGGAATCATCTCCGACCCTATATAGTATATATATTTTTGATCAGCATCAACAGCCGAGTCGACATAGCCATGTCCGTGTGTCCGTCCGTCCGTCCGTGTGTACAAGTACAAGTACAAGGCAGTACAAGTTTGTTTCCGATTTTCGATAACTCTTTCCGTTTCCGATATACACATAAGATCGATACCATAAAAATTTCGAATATCGAACATCTGAAATTTGAGACAAAATAATGAAAATCTCCAAAAATTTCATCGAAATCGGTTTAGAAACACCAGAGATATCGAAGATTGAAGTTTAGTCACAGATGCTTACAGACAATGAGTGTGCGCGTTAAGAATAGGGTTCGGGGTATCTCCTAGTCGGGAAATCTCGACTAGAGCCTTCTTACTTGTTAATTTTGATTTGGTGGTTCCTACATAAATGTTATTGCACTCTACATTGTTAGACCCATTACATGGGATTTTATATATCAAGTTGTTTTTGTCCATATGATTGATTTTCGATTTTGTCCTGTTAAATATATTCCTTAAAGTGATGGTGGGCTTATGTGCAATTTTTATATTTTCTTTGTTGTAGCAATCGGATTTTGTTAGCCGTTCGGATAAGTGAGGAATGTAGGTAACTGATTTGTATGTTTTTATATTTTGTTGTGTGTGATCTCTTTTTAGTTCCTTATGTCGATTTAATAAAGTCTTTATTGTGTTGTCTGGAAAATCATTGTCCTTTAAAAGTCGTTTTACTTCATCTATTGTCTCTTTATGGTATATGGTGTCTGATATATTAAACATTCGTTTTATACAACCAAGTGCTGTATTCATTATCATTGTTTTAGGGTGTTTCGAGTGAAAGTTAATGATTCGTCCTGATGCTGTTGGTTTCTTGTACCACTTAAATTTTAGTTTGTTGCCATATCTATTTATCTAATTTTCTGTCTTCCTCTAGTTCAAATGTGAATTTTGTATTTTTGTTAAATGAATTTAATATATTGAGTGTATCCGCAACAACATTATCCTGTAAATGTTCTATTTCATATTTTATCATTTGATTTTTATTTGTTGGTCGTAATATTGATTTTCTTCTTTGCTTTCTTAGTATTTTCCAATTGCATTTAATTGATTATTAATTGCTATTCTATCTGCCTTTATTATTTGTTCCATATATCTAATTGTATTATTAAACTTAAGTAGTAATGAAATCTTCTTTGCTTAAAGATTCATCAGCTACTTGCATTTTGTCTTTATAAGTAAATAAATGTGCTTCTATAACGTTTCTGTCTTCTGCGTCCATTGTCCCAAGCAACCATTTTGCTGCGCTACCTTCTGCATTAACTAGGCCTCTTCTTCTACGGGTCTGATTGTCATATAAAGTGTTTAATTTGTGTCTGGCTTCTGTTACTTGCGATTAAAGTATGCATGATGCAATAATATAAGGTGGTCCCGTCGGCAAAAGCTGTCCGTTAACAATGCTTAAAACAAGTGCGAGTGAAAGGGCTTAGCGTAGTAAGTGTGAGAAACAACAATAGAGCGTGTTGATTAACCCTTAGGTGGACCATGTGGTATAATGTTGCCTGTTATAATAAAATGAGTTGATTTTTTTTATAATTTAATTTTTAATAATTTTTAATTTGAAATTATTCGTTTTTTTTGTTTTTGTATAAATATTTTTTTGTTTAAGCTCTTAATTCTAAAATAAATTCTAAACTTAAAATAAAATGTTTTTATATCTAAATTTATATTAACATTTTCGGAAGCCATTAACAATTTTTGTTTAACATTGTTTGTTCTGTTAAAATGTTCCTTTTTAATGTCTAAAAATATTTTTTCCAACTCTTTCAGTTTATTTTTGAACTCTTCAGAAGGTTTAATGAGTCCACCATGCGAGACCTCATCTACGTAGGTAAATGTCGAATTTTCGGCAAACTCATTGGACAGTCGCAGTTTCTTGATAACATAGCCTGCTAGGTACTCAAAGGCATCCTCCGCTAACTCGTCTAGCTCACTTTCGGGTGCTATGCTGTTACCAATGTCTACCACAAAATTTTCATATTCGCATTCCTTGTTGTGTTGACTTTGGTCTGCTTGGGAACTTATATCTAGGTTCAACCACGTGTCCGAATTGTCTTCATCAACATTTTGATTGTTTGACAATAATTCAATATTCTTAGCTAAATAAAGGACAAAACACAACACAAAATACAGAACACAGAACAAACCTACAAACAATCACGACTAAATCTTTTTTGGCTGAAACATAGAGCTAAACATTTGACAATTAGTATTGTTAAAATCAATTATTTTGTAATTGATTGTTTAAATTTTGTCATACCTGTTATATATTTTCTTAACCTATACTCAAATTGAAGTGGAGTCGTATGGTCGAACTGTCCACCTTTAGATCGCATGGCGCCAGAAAAATTCTCCACAATGTCTTGGTTAAGACGACTTGTTAAGATATAGCGAATTTGGTACTTCTCCGACAAATATCCATGCAAGCCATCAAGGGATGCGTTGCTAACCAAAATGCCTTTTTAGAAGGGCAGCATATGAGCTTTGCCAACTATTTCCGTGCGCATTAACTCAGACATTTTAGCCAAAATGCCTCGTTGGACTTCAATTTGTTGGCCATAAGGCTGCGTCGCTTCGATGGAATTCGCTGTTGGAAATTTCGAATTGAAACGTCAAACTAATCATTGACGATTTTAAAGAGATCAGCGGTTTCACATGCATTCTCTACTTCATAGCCCAACGCATAGCATCTTCTAATAGCGCTGGCGGTTGTATTTGAAAACAGCTGTGTTGCCAATTTTACCTTCTGTTTAGCCAGCGAACCAATATTGATGTGATTGTCGGTAATCTTGAACAATATTGACACATCTGATTTAGCGCAGTGGCTGATTGTTTGCTGGACTGTCGCCTTAGTTAGTCTGTTTCCGTTGATGACTAATCCGGAGTCGACATAATGGTTACGAATCGACTTTACTAGATGTGGAGTATCCGAAAAAACAAATATTTTTAAGTCTGCATCCGCTGGATGGCTAAACCAGATCTTTGCTAAAGCAAAAAATGTTTTAAATTTCTCTTTTGTATTAATTGTAATAAGAAACTTACTCTCCGATATGCCAAGCTTTCTCCATAATCTTTGATTTCCAGAGCCCAAATCAGAAACAATAGCAACAACGGTATAACCTCTTATGTGCAGCATATTTATTATTGAAAGCAAAGTATCTGCGTCCATTCGAGCATTGAAATCAAAGTGTACTGGCTGCTTCCAAGATTTTATTAAGCCATGAGCTATGGCCAGCTGAACATAGTTGCTTGGCTCATAAACAACATCTGCTGAACTGTCATACTCAAAAGCAGAAGCAACCTTCGTTTCATCGAAGGACAAAACGCAAAGCTTATCCACTACGGGCATTTCCTCATTTTCCATGAGGTCTATCACTAAATCGAGTGTTCCGGCATTAATTTTTACATCTGCCAACCATCTATATAATGTTGTCCGACTCGGCAAAGGAAATCCTTTTCTTTATAGATGGTTGTAGGCACGTGGTCCCGCGGCATGAAGGCAGATGGCAGCAGACATGTCTGTTGCAGTAAATAAAGCTCTCTTCCCTCCACTCTTTAAAATTCTTATTTGGGAAAATAAGGAAATTATTGTTTGTATATTCTCATTTGTTTTAACACGGTTAGCTTACTCTGTTTACGTGCTAGAATCGGCGTAGCCTAATTTTAAAATTTTTGGTTCAGGCTCTGGGTCTCTTTGCGGAACAGCATCAACATTAAGGCGCTTTCTTTTAAAGAAATTGTCCTTTTTTTTGGAGCTGACTTCCACTGCGAAGCATTCAAATGCGTATCGCAAATTTTGGAGTTCTCTCCAAGGCTGCAGCATAAGATTTGCTCCCACAATTCCCTTCTAACTACACATTTCGGTGTATTAATAAATTTCACAACTTGCACGTGTTTGCGGCAAAAACTGCAATATGTAATTTTTGTTTGCTTGCTTAAGGGTTAACGTTTAGAAAAAATTTGTCCACGCACAACCTATCACTTCAACAAGCGAGCAAGCACTAAACGTGAACGGACAAAAAACCGAACGAATCGGCAGCCGACGGGACCACCTTATAAAATTGCATCATGGTAGAATGTATTTATTGTCGCTGTTAATCAATTCTATTAAGCTAGGTACACACGATGCAAACAATTTGATGCAAGTTGATTGCTGCAATCAAATTTGCACGTTTAAGAAGAAATAAAAACAAAAATTTATAATTTGCGCATTCAATTTATGCAAGAGGTGCGCAGAGCAATAATTTGTTTCATCGTCATTTTGTAGCTCTTTCAAAAGGCTCTGATGCACTCCGCTTCCATCTCTTTTGGAAATCCAGTCTTTCACCCAACACTTTCTCTTTTTTTTTTACAGACTCTAATCTTATTTTCTACGTTTAATTGAAATTGCTAATATAGCAATTGCAGCAACTCTTGATTTTTGTTCCGACATAATGTAAACACGTCGTTATTGCTTGCCTTTCACATAAAAAAAAAACAAGTGAAAACGTTGCAGTCGGACGCAACCGACTGCGGAATAATTTGATACCAGTAAAAGAACGGATGGTAAGGAGTCTGCTTGCCGGGTGGTAAACATCGCCAGCTATCATGTTACCCAATTTGGTGACTTTAGCTCAAAAACTGTGGAAGATAACTTAACTCCCAAATTGAAATGGTGGCATCAAAATTATTGAATCAAATGTTTTTAACTGTCACCATTTATCTTCCTACCAAGATTGGTGGCTCTAGCTGCAGGAATGTGAAAAATATATATTTTTATCGGTTTTCAGTTACCGATTTGATCGATTTCCCAGTTTTGCTGGCTGCTTGCGATAGCAAGTACAATTTCACTGTCGTCAACGTTGGTGCGGTGCATATGGTTCTGAGTCAGATGGTACGCTATTATTAAAATCAATTTAACCTGAATGAAAATATTATTTTAATTTAACTTCAATTTTAAGGAGAAATCTTGCGTCGCTCTGACCAACGAGAATGAAAACCAAGAGAGGTATTCAGAGCTGCCAACTTAAATTCACTCTCCCATGAAAAAAGATGCGCTTAGGGTAGGGCAAAGTAACGAGAGCAGGCCGTTCCCTTCAACGTAGAACAGCTGCTTTTGTTTTGATTTTTGCTTGTTCTTCTAGGTGTGCCGCCATTTTTTAAATGTTTTGTTTTGATAAATCTTTGTTGTTGGCTTATCGGTCATGCATTTTATCCGTTCATACGTCTTTGTGTTTTTTGTATACAACCTTGAGTATTGTTCGTATATGCACATATACATGTTTTTAAGAAATTAATGTTTTGTACTATAGTTTTGTTAATGAAGAAAAAACAAAAAGGATAAATGTGTAATTAGTTTTTAAGTTTTAATGGAAAAATAAATAAATGTTGAAAGTTCTTTCTATAATTTATAAAAATGTTGCCTTTAGTAAAAATATAATATGAAAATATAACAAATTACATAACGAATTGCAGTTTATACAAAATACAAATTAAAACTAATATACATGTATGTATAAATAAATAAAATAGTACAAATCATAGCAAATATGAATTTTTAATTAATTTAAATTTAGTGATGCGACGGTTTTATATATGTATGTATGTACATAGTATGTATGTACATATTGTGCGCCACGAACAATTTCAGTTAGCTGGTTTGGCTGGTCCAAGAACATAATCTGGTGCTTCTAAAAAAATATATGGAGAATTGTATTAATATATTTTACAATAAAATGTAAAGACTTATATACTTATCTTTTAAAGCTTTTATTTTTATTGCATACATTAAGCTTCGGATTTTCTAGATGTCAGCGCAAAGTCACTCGAAATATAAACAGATATTATTAGTAAATTAAAACAAAAAAATTAGCAATTTTAAACGTACCCAGGCTGCATCGCAGCAGTGCTTAAAGACTTGTAAACTCCTCCGCATGTCGTAGATGTATTGGGTCATCCTTCTATGGTCAGTGTTCGATGACCGTCCTACTAGAGTCGTCTCTCTATGGCCATAGTCCCTCGCAATGAAAACAAAAAAATATATTAGTAATATAGAATAAAATTAAACAATTTCAAACGTACCCAGGCTGCAACGCAGCATTGCTTAAAAATCTGTAATTGCTTATCCTTCTATGGCCGGTGTTCCAGTGTCTTCCTTCTGGGGTCATCCTTCTAAGGCCATTCTTCCAGTGTCTTCCTGCTGGGGTCATCCTTCAATGGGCATCCTTCTAAGGCCATTCTTCCAGTGTCTTCCTGCTGGGGTCATCCATCTGGGGTCTTACGGCAAGGGTCATCCTTCTAGGGCCGTGTTTTCATATTCTTTAGGGGTTTATAAAAAAAATTACTTATAATAAGTTATGATATATTTACTTTTATTTTATACCTTGGGCGCCGACAGTTTGTTGCCAACATTTTGGATACTGAGTCAATACTGAGGTAGATAATTAACAGAACCTAGTTAAATTATATTAAATATATAATATTTATTTTAAAGAACGCTTCATTAATAAAACTTACCAAATATGTTGCGGCCCCAAATAATGTGTGGCAACTTCGGATTTACTGCAAAATACTGCCCAGGACCTATTAAAATAAAATTAAATTTATTATACATTCTATTATTTCTTATGAGATCTGCAAACTTACCATTTTAACTACTGACTTAAAATTTTTAATTTTTTTGCTCGAGGTCCATGTTTTGCTGCTAATTTTTCCGATTGTTTCTTCTGCAACAGCCACCTTGCTCGCTTCCTTGTAAGTATAATTACAAGTTTTTTCAAAATCTGCATTCGGTGACTGTAGCAATTGTGGTCGACATTAAACCACTCCGGTTGAAACTCATTAGTTAGGCGTACACATTCTTCTACTATGCTGCAACATAAACTGGTTTAATGCGGTGCTTTGCAAAATATACTGGCGAAGGACTCGAAATGCAAATTGCACACTTGGAAGAATGCATCAGAGGGATTTTTAAGGCACATTTTGTCTTTGGCGAAATTTCGTGCCAGGATCAGGTCTTCGTAGCTTTCGGATGCAATTGAGTCCATCTGGCTAAGGGCTGTATCGCACTGTGTGCAATTAAACTTTTTCTTCGCAACCCAGTAGCCGTCAAAGTATCTGCGTGAGACCAGCTCTCCGACAGTTAATTCTGGCATACTTGTTGGAACTTCCTCACCAGGATTAATGTCTATGCCAATCTGCTGATTTGTGGGATATGACTCGCCTTCCTCAATGCGATCGACTGGCTGATCATAATCACAAATCCAATCCATTTGTAGATCACTGTCATCATCCGCACAATTGGCATTTTTAAGGTATGAAGTTGTAATTATCTTCATCGACATTAATCTAGCCGTCAAGTATAGCATTTCTCTTACTGAGGGGTTGGTGTTATTCCCCAGTTTCGAGCGCAAAGCAGCAAAGAAATTCTCCAGACTGTCCTGGTTAAATCTTGTCAAGTGGATGAAATCAATATTGTTGTTGGCCAATAAGTCATCTGTAAGACTTACAATATGATCTATTGTGTGTAGTAGTCCACTATGCCAGTTATTTTTGTATCAATCTGAAGTTTGTTGACGAATGTAAGAAAGTCAGTCGACTTTGCCCTCTTACTTAAATTATAAGGGAATTTGCTTAATTTCGCATATGATTTGCTGTTTAGAATGTCGAATGCATCATTCAGCGTTATAATAAAATCAGCGGTGGCCAACGCCTTATTCATATTTTCGGCTGTGAAAAGTTTGTTTTTGTGGCAAACTTTTATGGCATTACCCACAGACCTTGAAAACACTTGGACCGCTAGCTTAACAGACATTTTTTCATAGAATTTTGGCTGAATGTGCTTCTCCGAAAGCTTTGGAACCATTCTAGTTGCTAGACTTTTTTTGTCGATGTCGTACAACTCAGAAATAACTTTCCAACTTACAACGCCATTTGCTGTGCTTATGTCCCATCCTAACAAGCAGTTTCTTATGCTTTTAAAGAGATGAACATAGTCGTACATAAGGTAGACTTTATTTCCAGCTGGATCGTCGTAGACTTGGTTTTGTGACCCGCTAAGTTCCTTATAGACAGTGACGTTGTGATGTGCCTGATCGCATACAACGGCTCTAACTTTTAGTCCCATTCGACTTAATACTTCGATATTTTCCAAAAGGCAATTTCTCGTTTGTTCAACGGTTTTTTTCAAATCGGTGCAGTAGTATGAAAATGTATATTTCCACCGCTGAACAATGCCTTTAATTTGTAAAAATAGGAAACTATTTGCAATATTTGAAGCGCGTTTCCCACGTCCGAAATCAATAAAGCCGTCAATTTGGTCTGTTGTGCTATTGTATTCAAGCTCAGAACGACCGTGAATCTCATCAAACAAAATTACACAGTTTCTTTCGCTTTCTGTCATATTTTGCACATGTTTGGATATATTAAGACAGACCGTCTCGTTAATGCCTGGAGAAATCATTCTGATTGGGCTCCAGTTCAGTAACGTTCTGGGACTGGGCAGATTAAAGCATAGAATATCTCGCATAAACTGGTAACCTTTTGATGATCTGTAGTTTATGTTCATCAAAAGATTTTTCTCCACTTCACTGAATTGTTTGACACGTTTTGTTTTCAATAACAGTGATGCAAAAAACTTCGATTCCTCATTTATCTGTTCGGGAACCGCTAATGAGCTATTGGAGATATCAACATATCGCATTGACTAGTTATTTTCACTATCTTTAATTTTTTTTATAAGAGCCGCTTTTTCTAGTTCCAGTTTCTAAAACTGAACCCTCATATTTTCCAATTTAGCTTTAATTTGAAAATGTGCATTCCGCCAATAACGGCAGTATACCACGCAACGAGGGCATGTTATTATTGGCTCTTCTATGGCTTTTTGCTTCTCACAGTAGCTGTGGTCCAAATTAACCAATGCTAATGTGTCCAAATGGATTTAAAATTCAGTCGTATTGTTATTTAAATGTTGAGCCTCATAATCATTCGAAATATCAACATTCATTATAGGACGAGCATTTTGCTTCAACTTTGTTTTGTGCAAGTCTATGGGATGAAAATGTTTTCCGCATATATAAAGCCATTTATTGTTTTTAAAGTGCGGCTTTATATCGCAGATCGATAGCCACTCCGACCGTTTTTCAGCATTCATTGGGAAGTTATGCAGTACTGACGGTGGGTTACTACAGTTGCAGTTGGTAATGCAACAATGTCTGACCTGATTTTGTTTTAACACATTGCTGTGCACAGGCTCATTGACATGACCTATAAATCATATTAAATATTAGATATTTTATAATACAAACACACATACATATATACGGACATACACTTACAGGGTTAGAAAAAGACACTTTGTAGAAACGAATAACTAAACAACAACACAATCACAGCTAAAAAAGTAAGAAGGACTTAGATGAGCTAAAAATAGATGAGATAGTCTCTTAAAACAACGCTTTCATACATCCAGACGGACAGACAGACGGACATTTCTATATCGACTCGGCTGTTGAGGCTGATCAAAAATATATATATTTAATAGGGTCTAAAATGCTTCCTTCTGCCTGTTACACTCATTTGCACAAAACCATTATACCCCAATCACAGTACTACTTTGTTAATATATACACATATTACAACACCATCACTTTGAAACTTACCAAGTTGTAGAGTGGGCAGAGAACCAATTTTTAGACGCTTCTTTGAAACGCATCCCTCCTCAAAGTGCCTTTCACACACTCTAGTGCGGGTGTTTAAATTGTCGATTTTTAAATCTAAATTTTCACACCACTCAATCGCACTGTCTTTGGGAACGCGAAATAGTTTTTTTTACCGCCAACGTAGTCTTTCACCGAACACTTGTAACAAATTGTTTTATTATTGTTTTCCTTGTTTATTTCATATGAAATTGATGGGGTTATAATTGTGTGTGGGTTAGATTTGAAAAAATCTGATTTGTTTTGCATTAATTTATAACTTATCAAAATCTCGACCGAATCGTTTGAAATCTCAAGCATAAAAGCGCCTTTACATGTAACATTACCCACACATTCAAAAAAAGCGCGCGCAACTCTTTGAAGCAGGCAAAACGCCACAAGACGCACAAATCGCATAAATTAGTATACCCTGTGCCCCAATATTAAGATATTGCTTATAAAATCACTAATATATTAACTAAGTATTAAGATAAGAATATAAATAGAAAATACATTTATTTAGGTAAGCTTAAATTTTTAATTGTCACATAAATCTTGTTTAGTTGATAATAAATGCTCTACATATTTGACAATAAATATTATTTAAATATTATATATTAGTGTTTTGCGTTAAATTTCGCAAAGTTTTAATAAAATCAAACTACCCTTCCTTGCTAGGGTAGCAGCAAGCAGATTGAAGCAAATCTCTAAAATTGTCAAACTCAAGTTCTGTGACAACAACAAGAGAAATGAAGCACGGCAACATTTAATCTTTGTCTCGAGCCTCGCACACTTTGCGATCACAACAAAATGCAAAACAATAATGGCCGACTTGGTTTGTTTATCCGCGTTATCCAGTATCGCAAGCACCACCTGATTTTCAACGAGTAGGCAAAACTAGTTGGCAAGGCAGACAACAAAATTACTCGCCATGTGCCTTCGCAACACAAAATGTTACTCTCTCAAAGCTGGCAACTCTGAATACCTCTCTTGGTTTTCATTCTCGTTGGCTCTGACTGGGGAAAAATGTTGCTGAAAAATGTTGCCAGAACCTTCTGCATTGCCAAATAGTGGAACAATGTTTCCATATTTTTTTGTTGGCGATAATGCTTTTCCGCTAAAACGCCATTTACTGAGACCATACGGTGGGCGTGGTTTGTCGGAAGATAAACGTATTTTCAATACAACTATGTCAAAAGCACGACGTTTTATTGAAAATTTGTTTGGAATTTTAGCGTCAAAATTTCGGATTTTCCATACCGTGACTTGTGCAGACCCGGATTTGGCAATATCAATTGTCAACATTGCTGTTGTGTTGCACAACTTTATTCGGAAAACGAAAACAAGTTCAACCTCTGCAACGCATCATCAAGCAGAAAATGAAATGGACCAGGGAAGATGGAGCAATTTACAATCAGAAGTGCAGCTCAGACCAACGCATGAAGCACAACATTTACGCGATGAAAAATTATTTGTCAACAAAGAACTAGTGCTTAATAAAAAAATATATTACATTTTAATACATTATATGTTTTTTTTTTTTCCATATCTATATTCCATAGAAAGTTCCATTATTTTTCGTTCAAATTCCATAGCCTTAGCCTTCTCCAATTCGTTGTACGTGTCTTTAACAAATGTCAGCACGCCTTCAATTGGAGAATCGGCTTTCATGGCACCCAACATTTTGGCGGTATTGCTGTTCATTGCCTCCACAATGCTTTCCAAAACTCCTGGAGTCTTTGACCGCGATCGCGATCTTGTTGCTTGCTGCGGCGATTCCAGCTGCGACGATTGCGGCTCTGACAGCAACTCAAAATCATCCTCATTCGCACTTGAGTTGCCCCATGCTTGCGAATTGCTTACCCTGGAAAAAAAAATAGTATAATTAATAAATCAATAATAAATACAAATCAAAGGCAGTGCTTACTTTCGTCGTTTGTACGCCTCGTCGAGGAACTCTAGGTTTTTTAAAAAAATCCACTTTGACGACCCACTCGCAGCAGCGCCACTTTTGCCGTTGTCTTTCTCCTTCTCCCGCCTATACTTCTCTCGCAGTCTGCGAAAGTGGCCGTACGCTTCATCCCCTTTAAAATACACGGTAATGAAAATATTGTCACAACCGAACGAATTACAAGAACTTACCAGTCATTTTGAAGTCCACTCCAATGGACTTCCACAAATCCTTCCGCAACAGCTTGTTTTTAAATGCCTTGGAGGTGACACTCCATAAGCACTCATTATTTTGCACCACTTCAATAAAGCGTGCAGTTGTCTACTCGTCCTGTTTTGTTAATTTGGGTTGGTTTAATTTTTAATGTCTGCTGAATTGTGAACATAAGCGCAATTCGAACAATGCAATCAGCTGATTCGAACTCGGCTAACACATGTGAAATGGCGCAAAATTATCGATTTGTTTTTTTTATATAAAACAATGATTTTATTGTTATACATTCGTTAATATGTACTAAATAAATGTTAAATAGTGAATTATATTATCATTTTCCTCTGAATTGAGTAAAATAGAGGTAAAAACTTTGAAGCTTTAAAGCACATGTTACTAATTTCGACAATACGACATCTATTGACATCTTTTAAAACTAAATTTTCGAATAGCTTTTTTACACTCCAAGCTGAGATGCAAGTGAAACCGGTTTGATATTGAAAGTGAGTGAGACGAACTTATGTGAAAAATATGTGTGTCAGACAGGAACTAAACATTTTCCAATCTCACGCTGACATTGTAAACGCACCTTAATACAAAATAGTTGCTCAATTCACTTTAACTATCGATTGCATTGTCATCGAACTGGCATCAGCTGACTGGGCACACATACGACAATAACGACAAAATAAACGTAAAAAGTGCACTCACTAGCTGCAGTGTATTATACATAGTACTTTACGCACATGGCATAGCTTGTGAATACCCTATATGTTTTTTTCTATGTCATCTAAAGTATTGTCAATGTGTTTCAAATGTATTATATGTACTATTATGTCTGTCGCTATAACTATTTCCTGCTGTTTCATCGGTATTAGTGCATACCCGTCCCGTCAAGTATTCTGTGTTGTCAATGTTGCTGATATTGTCGTCATCATCGTCAGTATTAGTGTTGTCATCATTAATGTCTTCTGTAAATTTATAAGCTCGTTTTATATTTGTTGGGTCAACATCTTTGAGTTTTGCTTTTTTGAACCTTGGGACTTCTTTGTGTCTGACTGTTTTATAGTTTTTAATAAACCCTTCTTCCCATTTTGCTTCATATTGTTCCCTATTTTTGTTACGTATTTTAAAAATTTTTCCTTTCGCATTATTTATGTTATCTCTGATTTTTTTAAATTCTATTCGATTATTTTGGGCCTCATTAGGTGTGCATATAATGGTGGAATGATATCTCTCGTTATAATTTCTAACTGCCCTTTGTTAAATTTGTTTTATTGACATCTTTCCTGCTTCTGTTTTATATTTTAGTGTTATGGTTAACAACTAATAATATATACATTTATTTAAAGTTATTTCACAATTTTATAAATATATGTGTGCGTGTGTTCGCGCTGAGACCAAGCGTTCATTCTTCTTCTTCGTACTAGATTCTGAGTTACTGAACTGGTTCGCTTGAACCCTTTTACTTTAACTAACTCGTTGATGGTTGTTGACATCGAACTATCGATAAACTTGGTAGTGATGAGATGTGGATGCGATTGTGGATGTGAATGCGGATGTGGTCAGGCACCACAATATACTTGTAATATTCTAAACTTTTCTGCCAATGAATTATGAAATCTTTCCACGTCTGCATTGCTCGTGTGACTGTTCGGTTTTGTCAAAAGTAATTCAATGTTTTCTTGATTTAAAAATTCATTGTCTGCCACAATCTTGTTTTGTTTTCCTATTTTCGTGAAATGTTCTTCTAGTTGTTCTACTATAGTTATATGATTTCTGTCGTTTAATGGATAATCTGCTGCAAATTTGAGAATTTGTCTATAATGGTTAAAAAATGTGAATTCTTTACTACATATGTATCTATATCAATTACTTGATTCTTGTCCGATGGAGATTCTGTTTAAATGAATTGGTTTTCTATCATATTTTATTTTTTTGCAAAAGTCACATTGGTTGATAACAATTTGTACTAGCTCTAGAAGCTTTGGATAGTACTTTTTATCTTTTATTTGTTTATATGTTTCTTGAATGCCTGAATGCATACTTTCTCGTACATGGTATAACGATATTTGTTTTACTGCTTACGTTTCGTATTCTATGTCTTGAGCCCTCAGCGTGCATTTGATGAACTCTAATTGTTTGTCATTTGAATATAATTGAATTAATTTTTCTTGTACTATATTATATTCGTGATTAGGTAGTTCTGAATAAATACCTATTTTTCTTTTTTTTTTTATATATCTTACGAAAATATCTTCCATGTGTGGTGTTTCGTGCCAGCCACGAAACTTTGAAAAACTTTAATATAACACTGTATTAACCGATTGCTTTTTTCATTGCTCAAATTATTCTTATTTTATAAGGGTACGTTTATAAGTAATTGCGTAGTAAAGCGAAGCGGTAATTGCTAAGCGCTAGCATGCGCAGCGTGCGTAGCGTACGTAGCATGCGGTGGTGCGGAGGGCGGCGGTGCGGTGGGCTTATTAAATTGTCTTTCTGCTCACGTCTGATGATACTTTTATACTGAACTTATCGAGCCACGATCAGAGTTTAGGGCTGCGCAAAGTATCGTTAAACCGATAAGTATCGTTAGATCCATCGATAATAAAGTGAGCTGAGACTAGAGCCCAGGGATAGCAACTGTAACGCATTCGAAATATGTAGGGACGTTAAATTTAAATTTTTATTCTCATTCAGCAACATTCCCCTCACCGTAAAACGCTCATGCCGTTTTACCTAAAATGTCAAGAACTGCTAACTTAGAGATGGGACGCTTCAGTACACCAGTTGAGGTCCTCACCTCAGCGATACGGATTTGACCATCCTTTGCCTTGAACGTTTGTATTACTACACCCTTCACCCATCCTCCTCTGGGTTGATTCTCATCGCAAATCAAAACTAGATCCAATCCAACGACGCCAGAATATATCCTTTAACTGTTGTGCAATACGGTACTGTTTTCGATGGCAATAGTTATCTATTTTTCCAGGTATATGCGTCGAGTTCAATGTCTCCAACAGAAAATGATTTGGGGTCATTGGTTCTGGATCGTCTATACTAACTGGAACATGTGTTAAAGGTCTGCTATTTATAATATATTCAGCCTCTATCAGTAGGCTACGTAATGGCTCGACTCTCGGTGCTTGCTCCTTCAGAGTAACTGCTAAGACACGTTTGGTCGATTGAACTAGCCTTTCCCAACATCCTCCTGAACTAGGATTAGCTGGGCAGTTGAACTCCCAATTAATGTCCTTAGTAGCCAGCGTTGCCTTTATATATTCCCAATCGAAGAGGTCATTAGTTTTCCTTAGGATATTATCCACACCAACAAAGTTTGTGCCCATATCGGTTCGAATAGTACTGGGAATCCCTCGCCTATTAACAAAGTTTCGGATGACTACAATGCATGCATCAGATGACAAGTCCTCGGCAAGTTCCAGGTGTATGGCTCTGACAGTTAAACAGGTAAATAAGGCAATCCAACGTTTTTCGTGACGACGTCCTACAGTCACCAGTAGCGGACCAAAGTAATCGAGTCCTGTGTAGGTGAAAGGTCGGTTATATGGTGTAACTCTATCTTTTGGCAATTGCCCCATAAGTGTGGGCACTGGCTTTACGTTTTTATTTTTACAATATTGGCAAGACGACTCGGAACGTTTTACTGACGTCCGTAAATTAATTACCCAGAACTTACGACGTATTTCATTAACAATAAGCTCATCGTTTTGATGATGATATATTTTGTGATAATATGACACAATCAAATTGGTCAGCACATGTCCCTTTGGTAATATTATTGGCCGTCGAGTATTTTCGGCAAGTACAAATGCGATGTCAAGCCTTCCTTGCACAATCAATAAACCATCTTTACTTAAACCAGGTGTCAGAGAATATATAGGACTGCCTTTGTGTATCGGATCGCATCGTCTGAGTGCGTTCATTTCTTCAGGGTATATTTACAGCTGTGCCAATTTGCATAAGGATTTCTCAGCTTCGACCAACTCTTTAAGTGACAATTCTCCTTTCCCTTTCTTCCCATTTTTCGGTCGAATATTTTGTATGAATCTAAGTATCCAGCCCATTGTGCGCTTAAGACGGAGATAATTTGAAAAACGTCCAATATCTATGGGTGGTTCTTGAGACATTTTTAGGACAATCTTGCGTCTTTCGTTAGAGTCATCTGTTAGTGGAGTTGTTTTATCAAATATCGGCCTTTCGGACTCCTCTTCTTTTAAAAAGGGTGGGCCTACAGTCCAGATAGTTTGCGGATCATATTCACCGAAGTTTGTGGCTCGCGTAGCTTTATGGGCTGGGTTTAAAAGTGTTGGGACCCAGCGCCATTCATTTTCTTTTGTGGTCTCCAGGATTTCTGATATCCTATATGCTACAAACTGTTTGTACTGTCTGTGATCAGAGCAAATCCAGGCGAGCACCGTTCTGGAATCTGACCAAAATACAGATTTTTCAATGACTACGTCGTGGCTGTTAGCTATCAGGTTTCTTAGTCGAGTTCCTAAGACTGCTGCTTGGAGCTCTAGCCTTGGCACTGATAATAACTTTAGGGGGGCACATTTAGTCTTGCCTGCTACGAAGGAAGTTTCAATACTGTTACTATATAATATGCGCCAGTAGGCTACTGCCGCAAATGCCTGTTCACTTGCGTCGACAAATACGTGAAGTTCTCTTCTGACATCTGAAGCTAAGAACTTTCGAGAATAACAACGACTTATTTGAAAATGTTTGACCTTGTCCAATTGCGTGATCCACTCTTTGAAACGTGTATAAATATTGTCATTAATTAAATCGTTCCAGTGAATTCCCGTTCGCTAAATATCTTGCAGTAAAACTTTGCCAATTATCATAAGATCAGCCAGCATGCCGAACGGGTCAAGGATTTTATCTATTGAGTTCGAATCAAGATTGACCGATGTAGGAGCTGTAGTTTTCGATGCGTTGTCTACCCCGTTAAGTTTATCCTGGATATCCGATGAGTTTGATACAAAGCCTCTCAGATCAAAATTAGCCAATTTGTGGACGTTCTTCACTTCGTTGTTTATCTCGAATGCGTCGTTCTCATTGTCAAAACTTGCAACAAGATCGTCCACATAGTGATTTCCTTTTATGGCCTTAATAACAGCTTCCTTCATATTTGTGGCGTTTGATGCATTTAGATTTTTTACATACTGTGCACAGCAAGGTGAACATGTGGCTCCAAATATAAGAACTTGCATTTTATAGACCTCAATCTCGCCCTTGGAATTCCTCCATAGAAATCTGAGGCAGTCTTGATCCGATTCTTTTACTTTAACTTGCAGGAACATTTCTTTTATGTCAGCGCATACAGCTTTTATGCCTTGACGAAACTGGAACAAGATTTGTAGCAGTGGGGGGTTTTCGTCTGGCCCTTTTAAAAGATAGCTATTCAAAGAAATACCATTGACTTTCGCTGCCGCATCAAACACAAGCGTTATCTTGTTAGGTTTATTAATATTGTACACCCCAAAGTGTGGGAGATACCAGGTGCGGAGACTAGTATTTTCTATTTCTTTCTTTGATAATTTCCTTGCATATCCTTTACTGACGAAATCCATTATAGCTTTTTCATATTCCTGTTGTTTTTTAATCTCGCAAACTTTACCTTCAGTTGTGCGAAGTCGTTTAAGAGCCATATCAAAGCTATTTGGAATGATTATATTATCATGACTCCACAATAGTGCTATCTCATAGCCTTTGTCTAAGCGCTTTGTATTTTCTTTCAATATTCTACGAGCCCTGACTATCTCATTTGATTCTATCGGATTATTTGGTGGCTTTACGACAAGGCTCTATTGAAATATTCCAGCATTAAATCATTTAACTCGTTTTTATTAGAATCGGTACCAGAGTTATTATGGAATACGGCGGTAATACGGTTGTACTCGTTTTTTTGATCGAACTGTGTAGATCCATATGCCAGCCATCCCAACGCTGTCTGAACGGCTATTAATCTGTTTTCCAAACTTACACTACGAATAGCTCTGGTCAAATGGCAATTTTCTATTCCAATTAAAATGCTCGGCTTAGCGTCATCATATCCCTTGATTGGCAAGGTACTTAATTTTCCATGTTTGACGTTAAGGGACTCAATATTCAGAGATTGTAAAGGTAGTTCTAAGCTGGGAACTGTGCTACCTGTCAAAGGTAACCAATTTGATTTGCCTTCTATTGTACGAACTCTAAGATTACATTTAATAGAAGGAACTACTTTTTGATAATTTCCAATCCAGTTGAGTGTCAGTTTTTCTTTATCTCCGGTCACACCAATTTTTTTTAGCCAGATCAGCATATATTAAGGATGCCGAGGAACCTTCATCTATGAATGCAAACACCTTAATAATAGATTTATTTGGTCCTGTGACCTCTATTGGTAGTACCTTAAATAAGAGCATCGATGAACCGTTTCTTACCGTAAGGATATTTACTGTACTATTATCTGGCTGAACTGCGACCATTTCGGTCGTACTACTAGCTGGGGCAAGCTTCTTGTCTTGATGAAGCATATGATTATGGAAGGACTTACAACCTTCACGTTTACAATTACGTTTCTTCTTGCAAATATTTAGACTATGCCCTTGTCGCAGACACCCAAAACAGACTTTAAGTCTTTTTACCATTAACCATCGATCATTTACGTCACTCTTCGTGAATCGCTCACAATCCTCACAAATGTGTTGTCCTTTGCATTCATAACATTTTACTTTTTCCTTTTTTTTAAGGGATTCCTTTGTAATCAGCATCAGTACCTTTTGATTTGAACTTTTCTCTTGTCTTACGTTTTGCTTGCTTGATGCTGTTGTAAGAGAAGCTTGTGATATATCCATAGCTATTTTCTCTACCCAATAACCAAAATGTTCCAGATAAGCATAGGGGTGAATAGTTGATGCATACGTTGACCATTCAATACGAGTACGCATAGGCAGTTTACTTACAAGATCGCTTAATAATACAGGATTTTGCAGATGCTGCGAGGCGTTAGCAGATCTTAAAAATAGATTCAAGTTTAGTACCTTTGCTGAAAATGGTACAATTTTATCTAGGTTGCTTTCTGAGATATGCTGAATTTCAGATACCTTTTCTAGCTGACTCCTAATATGTAAACCTGACTGCCCAAACTTTAACTGTAGCCCTCTCATAATATGATCGACATTTACTGGGTTTATCAACATAGCTGCTACTTCTTCTTTGGCATCACCTCTTAAGCTTTTCTGTAGTCTAAGCAGATTATCTAGATTAGAGTACCTGTAGGCAAGGGTTGTCTCAGTAAACATTGTACTAAAAATTGGCCAGTCTTCTGGCTGTCCACTGAAAGCGGGTAAATCTATTATTCTTCCTTTTTGAAGACCTTTTCCGAATGCGTCACAGCCCCGCTACCCCAAAGGTCCACCAACAGACTCACCACTATTATGAAAACCATTTTGTCGACCATATATACCACCCTGTGTGGTACTAAATGTCGACTCAAGTCCGGGATGAAGTCCTCCTCTTGAGAAATCCAGGCCTTGTGTGCCGCCTTGTGCGGCACCTGATTTCGATACGTTGCCTGCCGATGGTGCAGCGCCGTTATACGATCCTCCCTGTGAGGCAAACTGGCCATACGTGCCGCCCTGTGCGGCACCAGTTGTCGCTACGCTGCCTTCCAATTGAGCAGCGCCGATACTCGATCCTCCTTGTGAGGCAAACAGGCCATATGTGCCACCCTGTGTGGCACCAGTTGTCGCTACGCTGCGTTCCAATTGAGCAGCGCCGATACTCGATCCTCCTTGTGAGGCAAACAGGCCATATGTGCCACCCTGTGTGGCACCAGTTGTCGCTACGCTGCCTTCCAATTGAGCAGCGCCGATACTCGATTCTCCTTGTGAGGCAAACAGCCCATATGTGCCACCCTGTGTGGCACCAGTTGTCGCTACGCTGCGTTCCAATTGAGCAGCGCCGATACTCGATCCTCCTTGTGAGGCAAACAGGCCATATGTGCCACCCTGTGTGGCACCAGTTGTCGCTACGCTGCCTTCCAATTGAGCAGCGCCGATCTTCATTCCTTCATATGAAGAAACTGTTCCCTGGATGCCGCCTTGTGCGTCTCCAAATATCGATGCACTGCTTATCGAAGTAGCAGCGCCAGGTGTCAATGAGTCTACTTTTTGTTTGTAAACTGTAAATTCTTCTGACATTACATTAATTTTCTGCATAACTCGATCCGATTGCAACTGTTGTTCTGCCAATATTCTTTCCATGAAGCCTTGCAGATCCATTATTGGCGTTTCCTCGTGTGTTGCAACTACTGTTTTATCTTCATCTGCGCTTGTTTGTTCCATATCCTCATCAGAATTTTCTGTGTGCCCGCCTGGTCGTGGCGTCGACGCGTGTGCTTGATTCATTTTTTCTTCAAGATTCTTCTTGCTGCGGGTCAACACCATTTAGTCCGTGTGTGTATGAGCAGTGCAGCGATATGATCATTTTTGCGCACTTTCGCGGGTCACACATACATACAAATCTATTTCACATTTTCTTGGAAATGCCAAGTAAGTCTTTTGCGACATGGGCAACTTTTATAATTTAATAAAAATGTTTCGTGCCAGCCACGAAACTTTGAAAAACTTGAATATAACACTGTATTAACCGATTGCTTTTTTCATTGTTCAAATTATTCTTATTTTATAAGGGTACGTTTATAAGTAATTGCGTAGTAAAGCGAAGCGGTAATTGCTAAGCGCTAGCATGCGCAGCGTGCGTAGCGTACGTAGCATGCGGTGGTGCGGAGGGCGGCGGTGCGGTGGGCTTATTAAATTGTCTTTCTGCTCACGTCTGATGATACTTTTATACTGAACTTATCGAGCCACGATCAGAGTTTAAGGCTGCGCAAAGTATCGTTAAACCGATAAGTATCGTTAGATCCATCGATAATAAAGTGAGCTGAGACTAGAGCCCAGGGATAGCAACTGTAACGCATTCGAAATATTTAGGGACATTAAATTTAAATTTTTATTCTCATTCAGCAACATGTGGAAAGTCATATTCTGCTTTAAAAATGATTCTTTTTGCGTAGATTGTTTTATTTTCTTCTGTTTTCGAGTTTGTAATTATTACCTGTGTTTTGTTATTATTCACAATTTCTTCTTGTATCGCAAAATTATCCTGTAAATTTTCTACTGCTGAATGTACTGTTGCTATTGACATGTTGTCCTCTATGTTTTCTATATTACCTATCAAATTTATATCTGATATATTGTCATTGGTATCTTCTGGTTCATCATTTTTGTTACTGCTAATATAAACGTTTTCTTTTAAGATAATCTATTTCAAATTGGTATTCTCCTAGCTTTAGTAACCATCTTTGGTGTCTGGGTTAATTGTCTTTCCCCTTATGTTTTGAATGTAACAATTTTATTGGTTGGTGGTCGGTCAATATTTTAAAATTTCTTCCGTTAATGTAGGGTCTGAAGAAGTTTACACTCCAGAGTGTTGCCAGAAATTCTTTATCTGTAGATGAATAATTATACCCCGAACCCATAAAATGGGTAAAAGGGGTATAATGGTTTTGTGCAAAAGTATGTAACAGGCAGGAGGAAGCATCTCCGACCCTATAAAGTATATATATTCTTGATCAGCATCCACAGACGAGTCGATATAGCCATGTCCGTCTGTCCGTCTGTATGTATGAACGCGTCGATCTCAAAAACTATAAAAGCTAGAGACTTCAGATTTGGCACATAAGCTCATCTAAGTCCTAGGCAGTACAAGTTTGTTTCAGATTTTCGATAACTATTTCCGATTCCGATATATACATGTGATCGATAACATAAAAATGTCGAATATCGAAAATCTGAAAAAATTGTATCGAAATCGGTTGAGTAACACCAGAGATATCGAAGATTGAAGTTTAGTCACAGATGCATACAGACAATGACTGTGCGCTTTAAGTATAGGGTACGGGGTATTTCCTAGTCGGAAAATCTCGACTAGAGCCTTCTTACTTGTTTGTATTTTATGTTTTGTATCTCTACAGCGAGTTCGCTTACTGAATTTACTATCAAGTCGCACATTCCCCTGTAGATATGATGAGGTGCCGTATCTGGTCGGTATTTTAGCTTCAATGTTGATTTTATCAACTCCCAGTTGTCCGGTTCCGGCACGTTGATAACCACATCCTTTGCCTATCCTTTGATTGTTCTGTAGAAGATCGTCCTGGTGGCTTCCTTCCTCAATTGGGGATCCTCCACACCTTGGAGTAGATATTCCACGCTGCTGAAGAACGAACTTATCGAAATGTCTCCTGTTCCAGTGAATGTTGCCAAGTGATTTATGTTCTCCTGCTGAGCCCTATTGGTGCTAGTGCCTTGCAGTTGTATAAAAGGTTTCTGCAACTGTTCTAGCTGGCTTTCTTTGATGGCCAATTGCTCAAGTAGATCTGCCTGGGGCATTCTTTGGTTCTCCTGAGACATCCTGCTTTCCTCGAATTGCTTTGATCTTCTTTGCTTCCTTGAAGCCAGATCTGAGATGTACATCCTGAGACAGCCTGCTTTCATCGAATTGCTTTGATCTTCTTTGCCTCCTTGAAGCCAGATCTGAGCTGTAGCAGTGCGCTTCATGTAGGGTCACTAAGCACTCATACATAGAGGAGTTAAACGCAAAAAATCCAATAGCCTAATTGGTCCAACTTGCGGAGGAGCCACCGTCATTCGGCTGCTGAAGCAGCAAGCCGATAGCAAATTTTGACTCGGTACAGACGGAGTGCCAGCAATTTGCTGTGTATACGTCTGTATGTCAGCGACTAGATCGCAGTTAGGTGTATATATGTATGTATGCATGTTTCAATGTTTCAGTATGCTGTTTGCTCTGAGCGGCTGTAAATTGTGGAAGGGGGATAGCAGCAGCAGAGTGCGAACAACAACAACACATGTGCATGTTTTCTGTATTTGGTGGCTCAAAACTCAAATGAAGCAAAAATCATTTGGGCGAATGTATACCTACATACACATATATATGTGTGTGTATGTGTGCGCATCCATATTTTTTTCAGTTTTTGGTGGCTCTCAAGTGATTTGGGATTTTGTTACTTTTCTAGCAACGCATATCAATAGCGGTGTTCAACAGTTCCGTTTCATTGTTTCATGTGTCATGGATGAAACGCATTGCTCGTGAACGGCATTTTGCGTCTCAATGCGTTTCATATTTTCGGTGACTGCGCAACAGCTGCCTGGATTAAGAAAAAATGCCATTTAAAAATTTTAAATATATGTTTGGGAGTCTTGCGCTTCTAAATAGTAGTTGATTCTACAGTTATAAATGAGAAAATTAATAGTTTATTTTATCAAACAAAACCAATATAAACAAGTAAGAAGTCTCTAGTCGAGATTTTCCGACTAGGAGATACCCCGAACCCTGTACATAACGCGTACAGTCATTGCCTGTATACATCTGTGACTAAACTTCAATCTTCGATATCTCTGGTGTTTCTTAATCGATTTTAGAAAAGTTTTATCGTTACCCATTATCTTAACCCCCATTTTTACATTTTCCAAATTCGAGAAATTTTTGTAGTCGATTACATGTGTATATCGAAAACGGAAATAGTTATCGAAAATCGGAAACAAACTTGTACTGCCTAGGACTTAGATGAGCTTATGTTAAAAATCTGAAGGCTCTAGCTCTTATAGTCTCTGAGATCTACGCGTTCATACATACAGACGGACGGACAGACGGACATGGCTATATCGACTCGGCTGTTGATGCTGATCAAGAATATATATACTTTATAGGGTCGGAGATGCTTCCTTCTGCCTGTTACATACTTTTGCACAAAAACCTTAAACCCCTTTTACCCATTTCATGGGTTCGGGGTATAATTAGATTTGTTTGCGGCGGCCATTAATCAGTTGTTTTCATACTTCTTTGCACAAAAATACACCAAATATACTGAAAAATACTGAGCATCGCGATGCATCGATTGCAAATATCGATTAAATATCGTGCTCTTCTTATCTTCACTTTCGTGAAACATGAAACAATTTTTGTATACATAGGCTGGGGTGTTTCATGGCTTTAAGAATATTTTCTGTTGTTGCCGGACGCTTGCAACATGAAAAGATGAAACGAACTGTTGAACACCCTCAGTGTGTGTGTGTGTGCATTTGTATGTTCATGTGCAGCACATTTGAATGTATGCGTAGCAATTGCCTTGGCTATTCTTGACCTGCCTCAATTTATATGATTTTTAGCAATTTTTTTAAAAGTAAGGATAGCTAGAAAAATAATGTCATTAATTTATAGTTTTTTATTTATTTTTATAATTTATCTTAATCATTAAGATGCATAGTCCATAGCTCATAATATGTGAAATATAAATTTATATATTTTAATATATATATAATAAGATATTTCAAATGGCTTTGTGAACGATCAGCTTAAGACTGACTCCAAAATATTTATTAATAAATATTGAAAACAGTTTTATGTTTTCATTTGTGGGTGAGTGCTTTGAAACAGTTTTATGTCTACATTTGTGGGTGAGTGCTTATTGATAAAATTGAGAATTGAATGTTTATTTTTGTGCGCATATCGCTGGAATGTTTATAACAGTTTGGGCATAGCTGTTATTGGTAAGTATGCAGTTGACATAATCAGAATGAATATGTCACTTCAGAATGAAAATGTCACTTCCCTCTCCTTAAGAGACGAGCCTGCGAGTCAAGGTGACACTGAAGGGTAAAGTTTTGGCAATGTTGATTGTGTCATCTCGATTATTGTTTCTTCTTGCTGTTGTTCTTTTTGCTGAACCGATTGTGGTGGTTTTTATACTTTGATACCGAAGGTCTCATAGTATATTGGTTTTGTGCAATGTCCGTCATGGTGTCTGTCCGTCCGTCTGTCCGTCTGTATGAATGCAACTTTTTTCGACACCCGTAAAGCTAGAGACTTGAAACTTTGCAATTATGTTTATCTATAGACGGTACAGATAAAGTGTTAAGATTGGGCTGCCACGCCTACTAGGAGTTCCTCAGACTGCTGCTTGGAGCTCTAGCCTTGGCAGTGATAATAACTTTAGGGGGGCACATTTAGTCTTGCCTGCTACGAAGGAAGTTTCAATACTGTTACTATATAATAAGCGCCAGTAGGCTACTGCCGCAAATGCCTGTTCACTTGCGTCGACAAATACGTGAAGTTCTCTTCTGACATCTGAAGCTAAGAACTTTCGAGAATAACAACGACTTATTTGAAAATGTTTGACCTTGTCCAATTGCGTGATCCACTCTTTGAAACGTGTATAAATATTGTCATTAATTAAATCGTTCCAGTGAATTCCCGTTCGCCAAATATCTTGCAGTAAAACTTTGCCAATTATCATAAGATCAGCCAGCATGCCGAACGGGTCAAATACTGACATTATGATGCTGAGCAATTGCCTTTTGTTTGGAACCTTTACTCCCTTCTTTATTTCATCACCGACTTTGTTCATTTTAAGGTCGACCATCCCAAAACATACCAAGGATTTTATCTATTGAGTTCGAATCAAGATTGACCGATGTAGGAGCTGTAGTTTTCGACGCGTTGTCTACCCCGTTAAGTTTATCCTGGATATCCGATGAGTTTGATACAAAGCCTCTCAGATCAAAATTAGCCAATTTGTGGACGTTCTTCACTTCGTTGTTTATCTCGAATGCGTCGCTCTCATTTTCAAAACTTGCAACAAGATCGTCCACATAGTGATTTCCTTTTATGGCCTTAATAACAGCTTCCTTCATATTTGTGGCGTTTGATGCATGTAGATTTTTTACATACAGTGCACAGCAAGGTGAACACGTGGCTCCAAATATAAGAACTTGCATTTTATAGACCTCAATCTCGCCCTTGGAATTCCTCCATAGAAATCTGAGGAAGTCTTGATCCGATTCTTTTACTTTAACTTGCAGGAACATTTCTTTTATGTCAGCGCATACAGCTTTTATGCCTTGACGAAACTGGAACAAGATTTGTAGCAGTGGGGGGTTTTCATCTGGCCCTTTTAAAAGATAGCTATTCAAAGAAATACCATTGACTTTCGCTGCCGCATCAAACACAAGCGTTATCTTGTTAGGTTTATTAATATTGTACACCCCAATGTGTGGGAGATACCAGGTGCGGGGATTAGTATTTTCTATTTCTTTCTTTGATAATTTCCTTGCATATCCTTTACTGACGAAATCCATTATAGCTTTTTCATATTCCTGTTGTTTTTTTAATCTCGCAAACTTTACCTTCAGTTGTGCGAAGTCGTTTAAGAGCCATATCAAAGCTATTTGGAATGATTATATTATCATGACTCCACAATAGTGCTATCTCATAGCCTTTGTCTAAGCGCTTTGTATTTTCTTTCAATATTCTACGAGCCCTGACTATCTCATTTGATTCTATCGGATTATTTGGTGGCTTTACGACAAGGCTCTCTGTATTGAAATATTCCAGCATTAAATCATTTAACTCGTTTTTATTAGAATCGGTACCAGAGTTATTATGGAATACGGCGGTAATACGGTTGTACAAGTTTTTTTGATCGAACTGTGTAGATCCCTATGCCAGCCATCCCAACGCTGTCTGAACGGCTATTAATCTGTTTTCCAAACTTACACTACGAATAGCTCTGGTTAAATGGCAATTTTCTATTCCAATTAAAATGCTCGGCTTAGCATCATCATATCTCTTGATTGGCAAGGTACTTAATTTTCCATGTTTGACTTTAAGGGACTCAATATTCAGAGATTGTAAAGGTAGTTCTAAGCTGGGAACTGTGCTACCTGTCAAAGGTAACCAATTTGATTTGCCTTCTATTGTACGAACTCTAAGATTACATTTAATGGAAGGAACTACTTTTTGATAATTTCCAATCCAGTTGAGTGTCAGTTTTTCTTTATCTCCGGTCACACCAAGTTTTTTAGCCAGATCAGCATATATTAAGGATGCCGAGGAACCTTCATCTATGAATGCAAACACCTTAATAATAGATTTATTTGGTCCTGTGACCTCTATTGGTAGTACCTTAAATAAGAGCATCGATGAACCGTTTCTTACCGTAAGGATATTTACTGTACTATTATCTGGCTGAACTGCGACCATTTCGGTCGTACTACTAGCTGGGGCAAACTTCTTGTCTTGATGAAGCATATGATTATGGAAGGACTTACAACCTTCACGTTTACAATTACGTTTCTTCTTGCAAATATTTAGACTATGCCCTTGTCGCAGACACCCAAAACAGACTTTAAGTCTTTTTACCATTAACCATCGATCATTTACGTCACTCTTCGTGAATCGCTCACAATCCTCACAAATGTGTTGTCCTTTGCATTCATAACATTTTACTTTTTCCTTTTTTTTTAAGGGATTCCTTTGTAATCAGCATCAGTACCTGTTGATTTGAACTTTTCTCTTGTCTTACGTTTTGCTTGCTTGATGCTGTTGTAAGAGAAGCTTGTGATATATCCATAGCTATTTTCTCTACCCAATAACCAAAATGTTCCAGATAAGCAAAGGGGTGAATAGTTGATGCATACGTTGACCATTCAATACGAGTACGCATAGGCAGTTTACTTACAAGATCGCTTAATAATACAGGATTTTGCAGATGCTGCGAGGCGTTAGCAGATCTTAAAAATATAATCAAGTTTAGTACCTTTGCTGAAAATGGTACAATTTTATCTAGGTTGCTTTCTGAGATATGCTGAATTTCAGATACCTTTTCTAGCTGACTCCTAATATGTAAACCTGACTGCCCAAACTTTAACTGTAGCCCTCTCATAATATGAGAAGCTTTTCTTAAGCTTTTCTGTAGTCTAAGCAGATTATCTAGATTAGAGTACCTGTAGGCAAGGGTTGTCTCAGTAAACATTGTACTAAAAATTGGCCAGTCTTCTGGCTGTCCACTGAAAGCGGGTAAATCTATTATTCTTCCTTTTTGAAGACCCATTCCGAATGCGTCACAGCCCCGCAACCCCAAAGGTCCACCAACAGACTCACCACTATTATGAAAACCATTTTGTCGACCATATATACCACCCTGTGTGGTACTAAATGTCGACTCAAGTCCGGGATGAAGTCCTCCTCTTGAGAAATCCAGGCCTTGTGTGCCGCCTTGTGCGGCACCTGATTTCGATACGTTGCCTGCCGATGGTGCAGCGCCGTTATACGATCCTCCCTGTGAGGCAAACTGGCCATACGTGCCGCCCTGTGCGGCACCATACGTGCCGCCCTGTGCGGCACCAGTTGTCGCTACGCTGCCTTCCAATTGAGCAGCGCCGATACTCGATCCTCCTTGTGAGGCAAACAGGCCATATGTGCCACCCTGTGTGGCACCAGTTGTCGCTACGCTGCGTTCCAATTGAGCAGCGCCGATACTCGATCCTCCTTGTGAGGCAAACAGGCCATATGTGCCACCCTGTGTGGCACCAGTTGTCGCTACGCTGCCTTCCAATTGAGCAGCGCCGATACTCGATTCTCCTTGTGAGGCAAACAGCCCATATGTGCCACCCTGTGTGGCACCAGTTGTCGCTACGCTGCGTTCCAATTGAGCAGCGCCGATACTCGATCCTCCTTGTGAGGCAAACAGGCCATATGTGCCACCCTGTGTGGCACCAGTTGTCGCTACGCTGCCTTCCAATTGAGCAGCGCCGATCTTCATTCCTTCATATGAAGAAACTGTTCCCTGGATGCCGCCTTGTGCGTCTCCAAATATCGATGCACTGCTTATCGAAGTAGCAGCGCCAGGTGTCAATGAGTCTACTTTTTGTTTGTAAACTGTAAATTCTTCTGACATTACATTAATTTTCTGCATAACTCGATCCGATTGCAACTGTTGTTCTGCCAATATTCTTTCCATGAAGCCTTGCAGATCCATTATTGGCGTTTCCTCGTGTGTTGCAACTACTGTTTTATCTTCATCTGCGCTTGTTTGTTCCATATCCTCATCAGAATTTTCTGTGTGCCCGCCTGGTCGTGGCGTCGACGCGTGTGCTTGATTCATTTTTTCTTCAAGATTCTTCTTGCTGCGGGTCAACACCATTTAGTCCGTGTGTGTATGAGCAGTGCAGCTATATGATCATTTTTGCGCACTTTCGCGGATCACACATACATACAGATCTATTTCACATTTTCTTGGAAATGCCAAGTAAGTCTTTTGCGACGTGGGCAACTTTTATAATTTAATAAAAATGTTTCGTGCCAGCCACGAAACTTTGAAAAACTTGAATATAACACTGTATTAACCGATTGCTTTTTTCATTGTTCAAATTATTCTTATTTTATAAGGGTACGTTTATAAGTAATTGCGTAGTAAAGCGAAGCGGTAATTGCTAAGCGCTAGCATGCGCAGCGTGCGTAGCGTACGTAGCATGCGGTGGTGCGGAGGGCGGCGGTGCGGTGGGCTTATTAAATTGTCTTTCTGCTCACGTCTGATGATACTTTTATACTGAACTTATCGAGCCACGATCAGAGTTTAAGGCTGCGCAAAGTATCGTTAAACCGATAAGTATCGTTAGATCCATCGATAATAAAGTGAGCTGAGACTAGAGCCCAGGGATAGCAACTGTAACGCATTCGAAATATGTAGGGACGTTAAATTTAAATTTTTATTCTCATTCAGCAACATGTGGAAAGTCATATTCTGCTTTAAAAATGATTCTTTTTGCGTAGATTGTTTTATTTTCTTCTGTTTTCGAGTTTGTAATTATTACCTGTTTTTTGTTATTATTCACAATTTCTTCTTGTATCGCAAAATTATCCTGTAAATTTTCTACTGCTGAATGTACTGTTGCTACTGACATGTTGTCCTCTATGTTTTCTATATTACCTATCAAATTTATATCTGATATGTTGTCATTGGTATCTTCTGGTTCATCATTTTTGTTACTGCTAATATAAACGTTTTCTTTTAAGATAATCTATTTCAAATTGGTATTCTCCTAGCTTTAGTAACCATCTTTGGTGTCTGGGTTAATTGTCTTTCCCCTTATGTTTTGAATTTAACAATTTTATTGGTTGGTGGTCGGTCAATATTTTAAAATTTCTTCCGTTAATGTAGGGTCTGAAGAAGTTTACACTCCAAAGTGTTGCCAGAAATTCTTTATCTGTAGATGAATAATTATACCCCGAACCCATAAAATGGGTAAAAGGGGTATAATGGTTTTGTGCAAAAGTATGTAACAGGCAGGAGGAAGCATCTCCGACCCTATAAAGTATATATATTCTTGATCAGCATCCACAGACGATTCGATATAGCCATGTCCGTCTGTCCGTCTGTATGTATTAACGCGTCGATCTCAAAAACTATAAAAGCTAGAGACTTCAGATTTGGCACATAAGCTCATCTAAGTCCTTGGCAGTACAAGTTTGTTTCAGATTTTCGATAACTATTTCCGATTCCGATATATACATGTGATCGATAACATAAAAATGTCGAATATCGAAAATCTGAAAAAATTGTATCGAAATCGGTTGAGTAACACCAGAGATATCGAAGATTGAAGTTTAGTCACAGATGCATACAGACAATGACTGTGCGCTTTAAGTATAGGGTACGGGGTATTTCCTAGTCGGAAAATCTCGACTAGAGCCTTCTTACTTGTTTGTATTTTATGTTTTGTATCTCTACAGCGAGTTCGCTTACTGAATTTACTATCAAGTCGCACATTCCCCTGTAGATATGATGAGGTGCCGTATCTGGTCGGTATTTTAGCTTCAATGTTGATTTTATCAACTCTCAGTTGTCCGGTTCCGGCACGTTAATAACCACATCCTTTGCCTATCCTTTGATTGTTCTGTAGAAGATCGTCCTGGTGGCTTCCTTCCTCAATTGGGGATCCTCCACACCTTGGAGTAGATATTCCACGCTGCTGAAGAACGAACTTATCGAAATGTCTCCTGTTCCAGTGAATGTTGCCAAGTGATTTATGTTCTTGAACAGACGTTCCTGCTGAGCCCTATTGGTGCTAGTGCCTTGCAGTTGTATAAAAGGTTTCTGCAACTGTTCTAGCTGGCTTTCTTTGATGGCCAATTGCTCAAGTAGATCTGCCTGGGGCATTCTTTGGTTCTCCTGAGACATCCTGCTTTCCTCGAATTGCTTTGATATTCTTTGCTTCCTTGAAGCCAGATCTGAGATGTACATCCTGAGACAGCCTGCTTTCATCGAATTGCTTTGATCTTCTTTGCCTCCTTGAAGCCAGATCTAAACTGTAGCAGTGCGCTTCATGTAGGGTCACTAAGCACTCATACATAGAGGAGTTAAACGCAAAAAATCCAATAGCCTAATTGGTCCAACTTGCGGAGGAGCCATCCTCATTCGGCTGCTAAAAGCAGCAAGCCGATAGCAAATTTTGACTCGGTACAGACGGAGTGCCAGCAATTTGCTGTGTATACGTCTGTATGTCAGCGACTAGATCGCAGTTAGGTTAATATATGTATGTATGCATGTTTCAGTATGCTGTTTGCTCTGAGCGGCTGTATATTGTGGAAGGGGGATAGCAGCAGCAGAGTGCGAACAACAACAACACATGTGCATGTTTTCTGTATTTGGTGGCTCAAAACTCAAATGAAGCAAAAATCATTTCGGCGAATGTATACCTACATACACATATATATGTGTGTGTATAGTAGTTGATTCTACAGTTATAAATGAGAAAATTAATAGTTTATTTTATCAAACAAAACCAATATAAACAAGTAAGAAGTCTCTAGTCGAGATTTCCCGACTAGGAGATACCCCGAACCCTGTACATAACGCGTACAGTCATTGCCTGTATACATCTGTGACTAAACTTCAATCTTCGATATCTCTGGTGTTTCTTAACCGATTTTAGAAAAGTTATATCGTTACCCATTATCTTAACCCCCATTTTTACATTTTCCAAATTCGAGAAATTTTTGTAGTCGATTACATATGTATATCGAAAACGGAAATAGTTATCGAAAATCGGAAACAAACTTGTAGTGCCTTGGACTTAGATAAGCTTATGTTCAAAATCTGAAGTCTCTAGGTCTTATAGTCTCTGAGATCGACGCGTTCATACATACAGACGGACGGACAGACGGACATGGCTATATCGACTCGGCTGTTGATGCTGATCAAGAATATATATACTTTATAGGGTCGGAGATGCTTCCTTCTGCCTGTTACATACTTTTGCAGAAAAACATTATACCCCTTTTACCCATTTCATGGGTTCGGGGTATAATTAGATTTGTTTGCGGCGGCCATTAATCAGTTGTTTTCATACTTCTTTGCACAAAAATACACCAAATATACTGAAAAATACTGATTAAATATCGTGCTCTTCTTATCTTCACTTTCATGAAACATGAAACAATTTTGTATACATAGGCTGGGGTGTTTCATGGCTTTAAGAATATTTTCTGTTGTTGCCGGACGCTTGCAGTCAAATCGCGTTTTCCCAACTGCCGAAAAAATGCGTTGTGGAGGAACCACCATCATTCGGCTGCTGAAAGCAGTGAGCCGAACGCAAATTTTGCAGACCATTTGCGTAGCTAAAAAGCTGCAAGTCATTCATGCGCCGGCGCTTGTCTCGGTACAGACGGAGTGCCAGCAATTTGCTGTGTATACGTCTGTATGTCAGCGACGTGATCGCCGTTAGGTGTATATATGTGTGTATGTATGTTTCTGTATGCTGTTTGCTCTGAGCTGCTGTATATTGTGGAAGGGGGATAGCAGCAGCAGAGTGCGAACAACAATAACACATGTGAATTTTTTCTGTATTTGGTGGCTCCGAGCTCAACTGAAGCAAAAATCATTAGGGCGAATGTATACCTAAATACACATATATATGTGTGTGTGTATGTGCGCATGCATATTTTTTCAGTTTTTGGTGGCTCTCAAGTGATTTGGGATTTTGTTACGTTTCTAACAACGCATATCAATGTGTGTGTGTGTGCATGTGTATGTTCATGTGCAGCACATTTGAATGTATGCGTAGCAATTGCCTTGGCTATTCTTGACCTGCATCAATTTATATGATTTTTATGAATTTTATTAAAAGTAACGATAGCTATAAAAATAATGTCATTAAGATATAATATTTTATTTATTTTTAAAATTCATCTTAATCATAAAGATGCATTGTCCATAGTTTATAGTATGATTAATAATAATTTATATATATTAATGCATATCTGTATATAATTATATATTATATATTTATGTGTTCTCGTGACCCTAAAACATCATAACTAAATCTATATTAAATGCCGACAGCCAATATTTAAAATTAAAATTTGGCGCGCATTTGTATCTGCCTACAAAACACAGGCAATTTCTGTTTTTGCAATTTCTGGTCATACATACTCTTTCGAGATAGTAACTATATGACACCAGCAAACAATTTTGCAACACAACTACCATGCAGTTGCGCATTTACATACAAAATATACACACATATTCCGAAAGAGTATAAATGGTTCATGTGTCGGCAGCTGGAAGAAAAACTCAGGCTTGCGTCAACCGCGTGCCAACAAAAAACCTTTTCTCTACTCAATAAACGCACACAAGTTCCAGCGATCTCAACAGAAATACAGTTCTGAATACTCTTTCGGAATATGTGTGCATATTTTATATGTAAATGAGCAACTGCATGGTAGTTGTGTGGCAAAATTGTTTGCTGGTGTCATATAGTTAATATCACGATAGAGTATGTATGACCAGAAAGTGCAAAAACCGAAATTACTTGTCTTTTGTAGGCAGATACAAATGCGCGCCAAATTTGAAATTTAAATATTGGCTGTCTGCATTTAATTATGAATTTTAAGGGTCAAGAGTACATAATTATATACATATAGTGACATTTTCATTCTGAAGTGACATATTCATTCTGATTATGTCAACTAAGTACATACTTTCCAATAACAGCTATGCCCAAACTGTTATAAGCATTCCAGCGATATGCGCACAAAAATAATAATTCAATTCTCAGTTTTATCAATAAGCACTCACCCACAAATGTAAACATAAAACTGTTTTCAAGATTAATCAATAAATATTTTGGAGTCAGTCTTAAGCTGCTCGATCACAAAGCCAGTTGAAATATCTTATTGGCGCAGTCGGTAGGATAACATTAAATTGTGGATCCTGATGCAATAATTACGTTATTAATTCTTGTCCCTTTTATTGTTATCCGATAAACAACTTACGCAAAGGCAACCCAAGCGACGGTTAATATCGCGTCAAGTTTTAAATAAAAAACCTCGAGAGTGACGTGTATACCGAAAAATCGCGAATTGCTTAAGCCGCGGATTGTCAAGGCTCCTGATGCAATAACTAAGTTATTAATTCTTGTCCCTTTTATCCGCTAAACAACTTACGCAAAGGCAACCCAAGCGACGGTCAATATCGCGGCAAGTTTCAAACAAAAAAACCTCGACAGTGACGTGTTTACCGAAAAATCGCATATTGCCAAAGCCGCGGATTGTTTAAACAAAAAACTTGAAAATAATTCAAGAAGACGCTATAGAATTCAAAGAGATTATAGTTCCAGAGACATTTGGTTTTTCTCAGAAACTTTTGAAAGTGCTATCTGTGCAAACAAAACTTTAAGTTTTAGAAATAATTGAAATAAATTAGCACTAATCAAGGAAAAAAGACATAAGTATAAAAATTAAGTGAAACTAAAATTAAATTAAAAGCTCAATAATAATAATAAAAAAAAAAATAAATAAAAACAAGAAAATAACAAAATGACTCTTTCTGATGTTAATATGACTCAAGTCATTAATCAACTCAAAAATGTTGAAAAATTCACTGGAGATAAGAATGCGTTATACACGTTCGTCAACCGGATCGACTACATACTGGCCCTGTACACCACTGAAGACGAAAGACAAAAGTCAATACTTTTTGGACTAGTAAAACGCTGCATCAGCAGTGAAGTTATGCTATCCCTTGGCATCAACAACCTAACAATCTGGACAGATCTTCGAAAACAACTGGTACTCAACTACAAAACCCAAACTAAGAACCACATCTTACTGGAGGAATTTAGGAACACCCAATTCAAAGGAAATGTGCGAGCTTTTCTGGAGGAAGCAGAACAACGTAGGCAGACCTTAACGAGTAAGCTAGAACTAGAAAACAACCCTGACGAAAAAACATTGTACACCCGATTAATTAAAAGTAGCATTGATGATCTTGTTCAGAAGCTACCTACTAATATTTGCATTAGAGTAATAAACTGTGAAATACCAGATTTACGTTCATTGATAAATTTGTTGCAAGAAAACAATTTGTACGAAGAACCTATTCAAAATTCTAATTCTAATAAAGTAAAACAAGAAAAATCTTTTAAGCCATACATCAACAAAATTCTAATTTTCAAAAATTTCCAACATTTCTTCAACCAAATACACCTTATGTCCCATACCAAAACCAACAATTTAATTATCAACAACCATATCGCCCACCTAATTACCCTTATAATAATTTTCAACCTAATACTTATTCACCTCGACTAAATCAACCCATACTTAATTCGCCTAGACCAGTATTTTCTATACCAAGACCAAACCTTCGACAGAACCAATTCGACAATAATCGATTCGGACAAAATCAAATTATGACTCCACAACAGCCCACATTCAGTACCAATACTGGCTTAGCAAACCAACCCACAAAGCGCTCTAGAGCAGAAAGCGGACAAAGTAAGATGAGTGTAGATGAAGCTAGACATCAAGAAGAACATATTCTCCATGAATTCTTAGAACAGTATTATGAGCAAACAGCCCCATATTTTGAAAATTGTCCCAAATATGTCCAAGATCAAAGTTGTCCCCAAAGTTCAGATTACGCATACACAGAAGCCCCAGTAGCCGAACATGTGACAGAAGAGCCAAATGAATTAGAAATTAATCCAGCCGAAAATTTTCAGCCACTAGCCTCGGAAACCAACAATACATAAGAATAACACATAAAGGCAAAAGTCTAAAATGTTTAATAGACACAGGGTCTACAGTAAATATGATGACATCTAATATTTTTAATTTACATGTTTATGACACCGATTGCCTTATCCAAACTAGCAATGGACCATTAAGAGTTTCAAAAAAAATTATTGTCCCGTCAAACAACTTGTTCTAAGGTGATAACGAATTTCTGTTACATCAGTTTTCTTCTGATTATGATCTATTGAGTGGTAGAAAAATGCTTTCACAAGCACAAGCCTTATAGATTACAAATCCCAAATTGTAACTCTATACAACAAAAATGATAAATTAATATACAATATTCCAACAGCAAATCAAAATCACTTTTTAATCCAACCAAATTCCGAAATGAATAAACAATTAAAAATCAAATCACAGAAAATTCTAAAAAATCAAGAATCAGCAAACTCAAGCCCTTACCGATTGGAACATTTAAACGAAGAAGAAAAATATTACTTAAGAAACTTGTTAAAACAATATCAACATATTCAATTCCAAGAAGGCGATCAACTTAGTTTCAGTAATCAAGAAAAACACATTATCAATACTACCCACAATTCTGCTATTTATTCAAAACCGTACAGTTATCCACAAGCCTATGAACAAGAAGTTGAACAACAAATCAAAGACATGTTAGAACAACCAATTCCCCTTATTGCAGTCCCATATGAATTGTTCCGAAAAAGCAAGATGCTTCAGGCAAACAAAAATTCAGAATTGTAATTGACTACAGAAAACTAAATGAGGTAACCATAAATGACAGATATCCAATTCAAAACATGGATGAAATCTTAGGAAAGCTAGGTAGATGCAATTATTTCACAACAATTGATCTTGCAAAAGGGTTCCACCAAATTGAAATGCATCCAGATTCCATTCACAAAACAGCTTTCTCTACAAAGAATGGCCACTACGAATATCTTCGTATGCCATTTAGTCTAAAAAATGCACCTGCAACCTTTCAACGTTGCATAAACAATGTTTTGCGACCATTACTATATAAACATTGTTTAGTTTATCTTGACGATATTATTGTATTTTCAACATCACCAGAGGAACATTTGAACTCACTCCAGTTAGTTTTCGAAAAGCTCTCAGAAGCTAACCCTAAACTCCAACTCGACAAATGCGAGTTTCTTAAACAAGAAACTGCATTCTTAGGACATGTTATAACCAAGGACGGAATAAAACCAAATCCAGAAAAATTAAGGCAATTCAAAAATATCCAATTTCCACAAAAACCAAAGAAATTAAAGGTTTTCTTGGATTAACTAATTACTACCGAAAGTTCATCCCTAATTTTGCAGACATAGCCAAGCCAATGACAAAGGCTCTCAAAAAAGAATCGAAAATTGACATTAATACAGAATACATTGAAGCTTTTGAAAAACTCAAGCAATTAATATCCAATGATCCAATTTTAAAAACACCATATTTCAATAGTAAATTCATTTTAACAGATGCAAGTAATGTAGCTCTTGGAGCTGTACTTTCACAAGATGGACACCCACTCAGTTACATAAGTAGAACTCTCAATGACCATGAACCATAGAAAAGGAACTTTTAGCCATTGTATGGGCAACAAAAACATTTCGACATTACCTACTTGGACGACATTTTGAAACTAATAGTGACCATCAACCGTTATGCTGGTTTTATAAAATGAAATAGCCAAATTCAAAATTGACTCGATGGAGAGTCAGGTTATCTGAATATGACTTTGAAATAGAATATATAAAAGGAAAAGAAAACCACATAGCCGACGCATTATCACGGCACACAAAGAAATAATTAACACTAGCCATACCAAAATTCTTCGAAGTCTCACTCTTTTTAAAAAAAATATAAATTCTTATGCCGAATTTAAAGAACTTATTCTAAAAACTTTACGAAAAACTATTATATCCACGGCATCCCAAAAAAAATAATAAACTCTTTGGCGAAACATGCTATTTCCCTAATTGTCAACTACTAATTCAAAATATAATAAACGAATGCCACATTTGTAATTTAGCAAAAAACGAACATAGAACCTCCACTGCAAATGAAATTACCCCAAAACCAGAACATTGCCGTGATAAATTTGTAATTGACATCTATTCCTCAGAAGGTAAACATTATCTCAGTTGCATGGACATTTATTAAAAGTTCGCTACTCTTGAACAAATCAAAACTAATGATTGGATAGAATGCAAGAACGCATTAATGAGCATATTTAATCCACTAGGAAAGCCAGTACTATTAAAAGCAGACAAAGACGGCGCATTTTACAGTTTAGCACTCAAAAGATGGTTAGATAGTGAAGGTGTAGAAATACAGCTAAACACAACTAAAACAGGAATAGCAGACATCGAACGTTTACACAAAACAAACACTTTAATGAAAAGATCCGCATTATCAACACTTTAAATGACGAAGAAAACATGCTTAGCAAAATGGAAACTATTCTCTATATTTACAATCACAAAACAAAACAAGATACCACTGGACAAACCCCCGCACACAAATTCTTATATGCCGGACAACCAAATTTAGATACGCAAGACAAACAAGTAAAAACGTTGCAGTCGGACGCAACCGACTGCGGAATACTTTGATTCCAGTAAAAGAACGGTTGATAAGGGGGAATGCAGGGGCGAAGGGAGTGGCCCATGTGGTAAACATCGCCAGCTATCATGTTACCAAATTTGGTGACTTTAGCTCAAAAACTGTGGAAGATAACTCAACTCCCAAATTTAAATGGTGGGCGGCAGAGGTAGGCGTGGCATCTAAATTTTTGAATCAAATGTTTTTAACTGTCACTATCTATCTGCCTACCAAGTTTGGTGGCTCTAGCTCAAAAACTGTTAAAGATATAGCCGATTCCGATTTTATAAGGCGGGTGGCTTAGGTGGGCGTGGCATCCAAAATTTTGATGCAGATCTTTGGTAGATGCTGCCTTCTATCTTTCTACCCAATTTACGGGCTCTAGCTTAAAAACTATAAGAGATATCGAAATTTCCGATTTTAAATGGTGGGCGGCAGAGGTGGGCGTGGCATCCTAATTTTTGATGCAGATCTCTTGCAGATGTCACCATATATCTTCCAACCAAATTCGGTGACACTAGCTCGAAAAATGTGAAAACTATAGGCGTTTCCAATTTCAAGTACGAGGGCGATGGGGGCGGAATCGGGGCGTGGCATCCAAAATTTTGATACATTTTTTGGGGAACGCCAGTACCTATCTTGACACAAAATTTGGTGGCTCTAGCCCAAAAAATGTGAAAACTATAGGCGTTTCCAATTTCATGGAGAAAGGGGGATGGGGGCGGAATCAGGGGGCGTGGCATCCAAAATTTTGATGAATTTTTTTGGGGAACGTCAATATCTATCTTGACACAAAATTTGGTGGCTCTAGCCCAAAAAATGTAAAAACTATAGGCGTTTCCAATTTCAAGGAGCAGGGATGATGGGGGCGGAAGGAGTAGGCGTGGCATCCAAAATTTTGATGCAGTTTTTTCAGGGACATGACTAGCTATCTGCGTGCAAAATTTGGTAACTCTAGCTGTAAAAATGTGAGAAATATTTGGTTTTATCGGTTTTCAGTTATCGAATTTATCGATTTCCCAGCCTCCTAGTAGGCGTGGCACCCTAATCTTGACACTTTATCTGTCGCGCCTATAGACAAACATAATTGCAAAGTTTCAAGTCTCTAGCTTTACGGGTGTCGAAAAAAGTTGCGTTCATACAGACGGACAAGAGGACGGACAGACGACAGACAGACGGACAGAGACGAAAGACGGAGACGGACACCATGACGGACATTGCACTAAAACCAATATACTATGAGACCTTCGGTATCAAAGTAAAAAAGAGAAAATAATAAACAAAATAAACAGTAACAGACAAGAATACGATGTCGATACCAGATATCGAAAAGGACCATTACAAAAAGGCAAATTAGAGAATCCATTAAAAGCTAACACAAATGTTGAACAAACAGATCAAGATCATTACCAAATTACTAACAAAAATAGAATCACACGGTATTATAAAAAACAATTTAAACAAGTAAGAAGGCTCTAGTCGAGATTTCCCGACTAGGAGATACGCCGAAACCCCATACAGTCATATTCTGTGTGCATCTGCGACTAAACTTCAATCTTAGATATTTCTGGTGTTTCTCAACCGATTTCGATGAAATTTTCGGAAAAGTTTTATCGTTACCAATTATTTGAATCCCCATTTTTACATTTTCCAAATTCCAGAATTTTTTGTAATCGATTGCATGTGTGTTTCGGAAACCAGAATAGTTATCGATAGTTTGAAACAAACTTGTTCTGCTTATGGTATAGGAGATTTTATATTCAAAATCTGAAGTCTCTAGCTCTTGTAGTCTCTGAGATCGACGCGTTCATACAGACGGACAGACAGACGGACGGACGGACATGGCTATATCGACTCGGCTGTTGATGCTGATCAAGAATATATATACTTTATGGGGTCGGAGATGCTTCCTTCTGCCTGTTACATCCTTTTGCACAAAACCATTATACCCCTATTACCCATTTTATGGGTTCGGGGTATAAAAACGAAAGAAAATTAACCAAATTCAAACTCCACAGGTTTCTACTTCATAATCATATTATCGTTCACATTCTTTACCATATGTCATGCACAACAAATCCAGATGAATAACTTGGATACGGACCACGGATACTTACTGTTCTCAGACAAACCATTAGAATTACCAACAAGGTTTGAACACCACTCCTTACGAATTAACATAACTGAAATAATAATAACAAACGAATATTTTCGTAGATCTATTCCTATCTTTAAAAACTCATCACAAATAAATTACTTATACATTAAATTGCAGCAAGAACTAAACGGCATAATTTTTCATCATGAGAACCGTAATAAACGCGGATTGTTCAATATTGTAGGATCATTATACAAATTCCTTTTTGGTACACTTGACGAAAATTACAGAGTAGAGTTCGAGAAAAACATGGAAAACTTATCTTTGAATATTGTCCAAATTAATGAAGTAAATGACATAATAAACATAATTAACAGTGAAATGAAAAAATTAACGGACCAACAAAACAAACGGATTATACAAGATACATTTAAAGACCAATTATTACAATTTATAGAATATGTAGAAGACGTTGAAATGGGTATGCAATTATCAAGGCTGGGTCTTTTTAGCCAAAACTACTCACCTATGAAAGAATTGACAGTTTTAATAACAGAAACATATTATTAATCAAAACATCCACTTGGATTAATTACCAAGATAACATCATACCTATGATATCCAATATACCAATTGATTTTCAATCCACAAACACTATAAAAATTATACCATATCCCGATCATAAAGGCTGTCAACTTGACTATACTAGTACTACTTCTTATTTTGAAAAGGATAATAACATTTATAATCGAGATAATCAGCAAATATTTGATGAATGTATAACAAAAATTTTACTACACACAAAACCAATTTGTAATTTTGTACACATAAATAATAACGAAATGATAAAATTATCGAGCCAAACACCATTGTAACTTGGAACATTTCCAATACAAGTGTAAAACAAAGTTGTCAGAAAAATAATATTGATCTTTGAAATTTGAAAATTGAAATTCATTGTAATAAAATTGTTAATATAAATCAATGTAAATTACAGATAAATGATATCATATTAAGCGATAATCACTTACAACCAGAAGTTGAGCTCACACCATTGTATCCACCAATAGAAATAATCAAGATTCAACCTATCAAGCATGATGATATAGCCACATTTGTATCACAAAATAATGTCTCTACATACACAACTATTATAATCATAATCATTATATTATTAATCATAATTTTGTATTTAAAGTACATATCTCGTTAACGAGAGGTCCCAGGTTCAACTCCTGTCCCCGACTATAGTTTCATATACGATCAGTTTGAGTTTAATAATTCTAAACAGAAAGGTCACTGATGAGAATGTTTGGCAACATTCGAAATAGCGCTATCTGGCCAGCCTAATACATTTCATTCACAATTTTCAAATTGTTTCGAATCACCCCTTTGATTCATGACGTCGAGCCTGTATAAATAATTGCAAATCCATAAAAAATTTAAGAAACAAGCTCACGAATCCAACAACAAACAAGTAAAAACGTTGCAGTCGGACGCAACCGACTGCGGAATACTTTGATACCAGTAAAAGAACGGTTGATAAGGGGGAATGCAGGGGCGAAGGGAGTGGGCCATGTGGTAAACATCGCCAGCTATCATGTTACCAAATTTGGTGACTTTTGCTCAAAAGCTGTGGAAGATAACTTAACTTCAAAATGTAAAAGGTGGGCGGCAGAGGTGGGAGTGACATCCAAATTTTTGAATCAAATGTTTTTAACTGTCACTATCTATCTTCCTACCAAGTTTGGTGGCTCTAGCTCAAAAACTGTTAAAGGTAGAGCCGATTCCAATTTTATAAGGCGGGTGGCTTGGGTGGGCGTGGCATCCAAAATTTTGATGCAGATCTTTGGTATATGTTGCCTTCTATCTTTCTACCCAATTTACGGGCTCTAGCTTAAAAACTGTAAGAGATATCGAAATTTTCGATTTTAAATGGTGGGCGGCAGAGGTGGGCGTCACCATATATCTTCCTACCAAATTCGGTGACTCTAGCTCGAAAAATGTGAAAACTATAGCCGTTTCCAATTTCAAGTAGAAGGGGGGATGGGGGCGGAATCAGGGGGCGTGGCATCCAAAATTTTGATGCAGTTTTTTGGGGAACGTCAATATCTATCTTCACACAAAAAACATGCTATTTCCCTAATTGTCAACTACTAATTCAAAATATAATAAACGAATGCCACATTTGTAATTTAGCAAAAACCGAACATAGAATCACTCAAATGAAATTACCCCAAAACCAGAACATTGCCGTGATAAATTTGTAATTGACATCTATTCCTCAGAAGGTAAACATTATCTCAGTTGCATGGACATTTATTAAAAGTTCGCTACTCTTGAACAAATCAAAACTAAAGATTGGATAGAATGCAAGAACGCATTAATGAGCATATTTAATCCACTAGGAAAGCCAGTACTATTAAAAGCAGACAAAGACGGTGCATTTTACAGTTTAGCACTCAAAAGATGGTTAGATAGTGAAGGTGTAGAAATACAGCTAAACACAACTAAAACAGGAATAGCAGACATCGAACGTTTACACAAAACCATTAATGAAAATATCCGCATTATCAACACTTTAAATGACGAAGAAAACAAGCTTAGCAAAATGGAAACTATTCTCTATATTTACAATCACAAAACAAAACAAGATACTACTGGACAAACCCCCGCACACAAATTCTTATATGCCGGACAACCAAATTTAGATACGCAAGACAAAAACGAGAAAATAATAAACAAAATAAACAGTAACAGACAAGAATACGATGTCGATACCAGATATCGAAAAGGACCATTACAAAAAGGCAAATTAGAGAATCCATTAAAAGCTAACACAAATGTTGAACAAACAGATCAAGATCATTACCAAATTACTAACAAAAATAGAATCACACGGTATTATAAAAAACAATTTAAACAAGTAAGAAGGCTCTAGTCGAGATTTCCCGACTAGGAGATACGCCGAAACCCCATACAGTCATATTCTGTGTGCATCTGCGACTAAACTTCAATCTTAGATATTTCTGGTGTTTCTCAACCGATTTCGATGAAATTTTCGGAAAAGTTTTATCGTTACCAATTATTTGAATCCCCATTTTTACATTTTCCAAATTCCAGAATTTTTTGTAATCGATTGCATGTGTGTTTCGGAAACCAGAATAGTTATCGATAGTTTGAAACAAACTTGTTCTGCTTATGGTATAGGAGATTTTATATTCAAAATCTGAAGTCTCTAGCTCTTGTAGTCTCTGAGATCGACGCGTTCATACAGACGGACGGACGGACATGGCTATATCGACTCGGCTGTTGATGCTGATCAAGAATATATATACTTTATGGGGTCGGAGATGCTTCCTTCTGCCTGTTACATCCTTTTGCACAAAACCATTATACCCCTATTACCCATTTTATGGGTTCGGGGTATAAAAACGAAAGAAAATTAACCAAATTCAAACTCCACAGGTTTCTACTTCATAATCATATTATCGTTCACATTCTTTACCATATGTCATGCACAACAAATCCAGATGAATAACTTGGATACGGACCACGGATACTTACTGTTCTCAGACAAACCATTAGAATTACCAACAAGGTTTGAACACCACTCCTTACGAATTAACATAACTGAAATAATAATAACAAACGAATATTTTCGTAGATCTATTCCCATCTTTAAAAACTCATCACAAATAAATTACTTATACATTAAATTGCTGCAAGAACTAAACGGCATATTTTTTCATCATGAGAACCGTAATAAACGCGGATTGTTCAATATTGTAGGATCATTATACAAATTCCTTTTTGGTACACTTGACGAAAATTACAGAGTAGAGTTCGAGAAAAACATGGAAAACTTATCTTTGAATATTGTCCAAATTAATGAAGTAAATGACATAATAAACATAATTAACAGTGAAATGAAAAAATTAACGGACCAACAAAACAAACGGATTATACAAGATACATTTAAAGACCAATTATTACAATTTATAGAATATGTAGAAGACGTTGAAATGGGTATGCAATTATCAAGGCTGGGTCTTTTTAGCCAAAACTACTCACCTATGACAGAATTGACAGTTTTAATAACAGAAACATATTATTAATCAAAACATCCACTTGGATTAATTACCAAGATAACATCATACTTATGATATCCCATATCCCAATTGATTTTCAATCCACAAACACTATAAAAATTATACCATATCCCGATCATAAAGGCTATCAACTTGACTATACTAGTACTACTTCTTATTTTGAAAAGGATAATAACATTTATAATCGAGATAATCAGCAAATATTTGATCAATGTATAACAAAAATTTTACTACACACAAAACCAATTTGTAATTTTATACACATAAATAATAACGAAATGATAAAATTATCGAGCCAAACACCATTGTAACTTGGAACATTTCCAATACAAGTGTAAAACAAAGTTGTCAGAAAAATAATATTGATCTTTGAAATTTGAAAATTGAAATTCATTGTAGTAAAATTGTTAATATAAATCAATGTAAATTACAGATAAATGATATCATATTAAGCGATAATCACTTACAACCAGAAGTTGAGCTCACACCATTGTATCCACCAATAGAAATAATCAAGATTAAACCTATCAAGCATGATGATATAGCCACATTTGTATCACAAAATAATGTCTCTACATACACAACTATTATAATCATAATCATTATATTATTAATCATAATTTTGTATTTAAAGTACATATCTCGTTAACGAGAGGTCCCAGGTTCAACTCCTGTCCCCGACTATAGTTTCATATACGATCAGTTTGAGTTTAATAATTCTAAACAGAAAGGTCACTGATGAGAATGTTTGGCAACATTCGAAATAGCGCTATCTGGCCAGCCTAATACATTTCATTCACAATTTTCAAATTGTTTCGAATCACCCCCTTTGATTCATGACGTCGAGCCTGTATAAATAATTGCAAATCCATAAAAAATTTAAGAAACAAGCTCACGAATCCAACAACAAACAAGTAAAAACGTTGCAGTCGGACGCAACCGACTGCGGAATACTTTGATACCAGTAAAAGAACGGTTGATAAGGGGGAATGCAGGGGCGAAGGGAGTGGGCCATGTGGTAAACATCGCCAGCTATCATGTTACCAAATTTGGTGACTTTTGCTCAAAAGCTGTGGAAGATAACTTAACTTCAAAATGTAGAAGGTGGGCGGCAGAGGTGGGAATGGCATCCAAATTTTTGAATCAAATGTTTTTAACTGTCACTATCTATCTTCCTACCAAGTTTGGTGGCTCTAGCTCAAAAACTGTTAAAGATAGAGCCGATTCCAATTTTATAAGGCGGGTGGCTTGGGTGGGCGTGGCATCCAAAATTTTGATGCAGATCTTTGGTATATGTTGCCTTCTATCTTTCTACCCAATTTACGGGCTCTAGCTTAAAAACTGTAAGAGATATCGAAATTTTCGATTTTAAATGGTGGGCGGCAGAGGTGGGCGTGGCATCCTAATTTTTGATGCAGATCTTTTGTTGATGTCACCATATATCTTCCTACCAAATTCGGTGACTCTAGCTCGAAAAATGTGAAAACTATAGGCGTTTCCAATTTCAAGTAGAAGGGGGGATGGGGGCGGAATCAGGGGGCGTGACAGCCAAAATTTTGATGCAGTTTTTTGGGGAACGTCAATATCTATCTTCACACAAAATTTGGTGGCTCTAGCCCAAAAAATGTGAAAACTATAGGCGTTTCCAATTTCTTGGAGAAGGGGGGATGGGGGTGGAATCAGGGGGCGAGGTATCCAAGTTTTGATGGGGAACGTCAGTACCTATCTTGACACAAGACTTGGTGTCCCTAGCCCAAAAAATGTGAAAACTATAGGCGTTTCCAATTTCATGGTGAAGGGGGGATGGGGGCGGAATCAGGGGGCGTGACGGCCAAAATTTTGATGCACTTTTTTGGGGAACGTCAATATCTATCTTGACACAAAATTTGGTGGCTCTAGCCCAAAAAATGTGAAAACTATAGGCGTTTCCAATTTCAAGGAGCAGGGATGATGGGTTCGGAAGGAGTGGGCGTGGCATAGAAAATTTTGATGCAGTTTTTTCGGGGACATGACTAGCTATCGGCGTGCAAAATTTGGTAACTCTAGCTGTAAGAATGTGAGAAATATTTGGTTGTATCGGTTTTCAGTTATCGAATTTATCGATTTCCCAGCCTCCTAGTAGGAGTGGCAACCCAATCTTAACACTTTATCTGTACCGTCTATAGATAAACATAATTGCAAAGTTTCAAGTCTCTAGCTTTACGGGTGTCGAAAAAAGTTGCATTCATACAGACGGACAGACGGACGGACAGACACCATGACGGACATTGCACAAAACCAATATACTATGAGACCTTCGGTATCAAAGTATAAAAACCACCACAATCGGTTCAGCAAAAAGAACAACAGCAAGAAGAAACAATAATCGAGATGACACAATCAACATTGCCAAAACTTTACCCTTCAGTGTCACCTTGACTCGCAGGCTCGTCTCTTAAGGAGAGGGAAGTGACATTTTCATTCTGAAGTGACATATTCATTCTGATTATGTCAACTGCATACTTACCAATAACAGCTATGCCCAAACTGTTATAAACATTCCAGCGATATGCGCACAAAAATAAACATTCAATTCTCAGTTTTATCAATAAGCACTCACCCACAAATGTAGACATAAAACTGTTTCAAAGCACTCACCCACAAATGAAAACATAAAACTGTTTTCAATATTTATTAATAAATATTTTGGAGTCAGTCTTAAGCTGATCGTTCACAAAGCCATTTGAAATATCTTATTATATATATATTAAAATATATAAATTTATATTTCACATATTATGAGCTATGGACTATGCATCTTAATGATTAAGATAAATTATAAAAATAAATAAAAAACTATAAATTAATGACATTATTTTTCTAGCTATCCTTACTTTTAAAAAAATTGCTAAAAATCATATAAATTGAGGCAGGTCAAGAATAGCCAAGGCAATTGCTACGCATACATTCAAATGTGCTGCACATGAACATACACATGCACACACACACACATTGATATGCGTTGCTAGAAAAGTAACAACATCCAAAATCACTTGAGAGCCACCAAAAACTCGGCTGTTGATGCTGATCAAGAATATATATACTTTATGGACTCGGAGATGCTTCCTTCTGCCTGTTACATACTTTTGCACAAAAACATTATACCCCTTTTACCCATTTCATGGGTTCGGGGTATAAAAATAATAATGTACATACATATGTATTGTCTATGTATTGAAATATAAAAAGGAATATACCGTTTAACGAAATGAATAACGCTGTGCGTTTGCGTACTGGCAATTGCTGAGCGCCAGCCAGTGCATCTGGCTTTGCCTATGTGATTGTTGGACAGGGGGGGCGACAGCGGAAAGCAAGTAGCGGTTAAAAATGCATAAGTATTTGTATACGTGTCACTTGCTTCATTTTTTTTTCTGGACTAGCTTCGCCGAGATTTTCATAATTTTGTGTCCACAACGGACTTGACTAGCTCGCTAGGAGATACCCTATACTCTAAATGCTATAAAAAACGACATGGCCAAATCGAGTTGCCTTATGATGCTGATCAATAATATATATATATATATATATAATATATAATTGTGAGTTCTTGACCAAGTGGGATTGAAAAAAATAAAAAGACTTCGTCTTTAGTTTATTTCTTTATTATATGAATTGAACCAATTTTAAAAGTTACAAAACACTTCCACACTTATAGTCTATCTTATTCAAAACTATTACTTTGAACTCCAAATCTGAACTCCTTCTCAATCGTTCTTGCTGCGCAGAGCAACCCTCGGTTGAGAGCTTTTCTTATGATCAAAGCTTTTAAGCTTTGTTCGTTTTAAGCTTTCTTTCAAAAAGTGCCAATTCGGCGATCTCACGCTTGTGGCGTGATTTTGGAAATATGTTTATGTTTTATGTTTATGTCCAGTTTGCTTGTGGCGTGATGCATGATTTAGAAATATTCTTATGTTTAATGTTTATGTCTAGCTCGTTTCCTGTGTTAGGATTTTTAAGGTGTAATGTGATATTTAATTGTTGGGGTGCGTGCTTATGTGTAACATATTTGAGATATGAATATGTGTGCATATTGGATATCTTACTCGCCCACACTAAAAAATTTGCGTTACGTTAGACTGCTCCTATCTTGGGATACAGTGCGGGTTGATCTTGTTTGACTATTGGTAATTCTTTTTGTTCATTGATTATTTCTTGTTCTTTAGGTTTTCTATACTTAACAATAAGTGTTCTGGGTAAACTTTTGAACTTATAAATTAAGTACAATAATATGCTTAATATGGTAATGGTTAATGATGTCAATGTTATTATTTGGAATGTATTATAATATTTTGTATGTTCCAAAATTAATTCCTTAGTTTGAATATATGACAATGGTTCGAGTTTTGTTACGTTATTGCTGACATAAATGTTTTGTGTAAAATCTAGTCTTGAATTAGATATTGATATCTCATTAATTTGTATTTCACAATTATAGATTTTTATAATATTGTTTCCTTTTATCTTAATTTCATTATTCATACAATTTTGATTTACAATTGATTCTGGTAAATTCCATGTTAGGATTATGTTTGGTTCTATATAATTTGTTTGAAAATTTTTAATTGTTTTGGTATATTTACATTCGGTTTTGATTTGCTTTACAATGCCTACTATGCAATTATTCAATATTTGTTTTTTTGTAATTGTGCCATATACTTTATTATTATTTATAAAATATTTTTCTTGAATGTTTTCTGTTAAAATATTATCGTTCTCATCTGGGTAGGGTATTATTTCGAAAATGGGTGTTTTACTAATTGCTTGTGGAATATGTGATATTATGTAAATTTCTTTTGTATCAGTTTTTAACCAAGTTGATGTTTTAATATTAAGAATTTTCTCTGGTGTAACATGCAATAAGTGATCGTGCTTAAGTAATTTAGGGTTGAATATGCCTAATCAAGTTAGTTGCATTCCCGGTAAAATGTTCTAAATTGAAAATTAGTAAATCAAATTTCTTGTGTTTTTCTTCTTTTGTTTTAAATCTGTTCATGGTTTCAATTGCTTTGTTAATTGTTTCGATTATTTTGTTTAGTTCATTAACTTGAACGCTATTTTCTGCTAAGTTACTTATCTTCTGTTCTAGTTCATCTCTGTCATCTGTGTCTAATGTTCCGAATAAGTATTTGTATGTTTTGCTTACTAAATTTATTAGTCCTCTCTTTTGTCTTTTAATGATTGTTATTCCGTTCATTTCCCTGTTTAGTTTTTCAATAAGATAATTTATTTTAGTTGAATTTTCGTAATCGTTTGCTTGTATTAATAAGTTATTGTAGACCTTTTCTATTTTTGTTAAATTTACAGTTAGATAATGGTATTCAAATTTAGTTGGTATGTCCAGTGTTCCTGTTTTAAATATTAGGTAGCCGTTGTTTGCTTTTATAGGGTTTTTTCGATACTTTGTCCGTTAATTGTTACTGTTAGCATTGTTATTATTATTAGAATTCCCTTCATTAGCTGGTTCTCTGTAATTAATGTATTTATCTGTATTAGTTTTCTTTTTCTTCTTAAACTTTGATTTGTAATGGGTGACTTTTCTACCTCTATTGGTTTCTTCAAAGTGCTTCTCGTCTATTTGTCTTAACTGACCTGTCTGTTTGAATGGATTGGTTATTTTTGTTTTAACTAATGGTGAAGATCTATAATTTGTATCTATTTCAAATTCTTCCCTTGATTCATTCAATTTTTCAATTTGTTTCTTTTTCCTGTCTTGTGTGTCATACTTTGGTGTCCCTGCGTACATAAATATATCTGCGGGTGTTCTGTTTGTTGTATTGTGTTTGGTTTTATGATTATAAGTGTATAATATAATTGCAAATCTGGTTTGTTTGTTTTCTATGTTATTGTCACTACTTATAATTCGTAATTTTTCGTTGATTGTTTTATGAAATCTTTCTATATCTGCTATTCCGTTTTTACTTGTTGTTATATTGATTTTTACGTTTTCTCTTGCTAACCATTGTTGTAGTGCAGCACATATAAATGCTGAATCTTTGTCTGCTTTGATTTCTGTTGGTTTTCCCATTAAATCGAAAACTTTTAATATAGCTCTTTTTGTTTCTAACCAATCTCGGCTGTTAACTTCAATTAATGTTGCAAATTTTGAATAAATATCTATGCATGATAGAAATTGTTTATGGTCAACTAAATAAAAATCCATTACATACTTTTCCCTAATGTAATTTGTTTCTGGGGTTAATTCGTACACTAATTTGGTACTTCTGTTCTCTGTTTTTGCGATGTTGCAAATGTGAAATTCATTTATTATGTTTTGTATTAGGTTCTGATAATCTGGGTAATAAAATTTTTCTTTAAACCAATGTATTGTCTTTTCTATCCCTGGGTGTAATAGTTCGTTATGTCTTTTAAGTATCTGTTCTTTGAATTCTGCGCACGTTTGTAAGTCTGTTAATTTTGATGAGCTTTTCATTACTTTAATTTTACTTTCTGGATTTATTATTTCTACGTATGCGTTTTGAAAAATCGGAAAATCGGAGTCGTTGTGAAAGCATAAGACGCTATTTTTTGAACATAAATATTCTTTAATTATTTCTTTAGCTTTAGTAATCGTCATTTCTATATATGTTATCTTTATGTTTTTCTTGTGATTTCCTTTAATGAGTTCGATTTGTCTGTTATAATAATTTAATGGTCTTTCCGTTATTTGAATATAACTTTGGTTATCTTCTTGGGCACTGTGAATGGTAGCACATGTTGCTTGACTCATTTCTTCTCCCAGTAGATTTTCATGTATTTGCACACGTGAAAGTGCGTCTGCGACATGATTTTCTTTACCCGGTAAGTATTTGATTGTGTAATCAAATTCATTTAATTTGATCTTCCATCGTTGGAGTTTCATATTCGGTTCTTTTATATTGTTTAACCATACTAATGGTTTGTGATCGCTTAGGATTTCAAATTTTCTAACATATAGATAGCTTCTATAAGTTTTAGTTGCCCAAACTACTGTTAATAGTTCTTTTTCTATAGCTGAATAATTTAATTCATGTTTGTTTAGCGTTCTGCTGGCAAAACAAACAGGCTTATGATTTTGTGTTAAGACCGCTCCTAGAGCTACATTACTTGCATCCATTGTGAGACAAAATGGTTTGTCATAATCTGGATGAGTAAGAATTGGGTCAGAAGTTATCAGTAATTTTAATTTCTCGAATGCTGAGATATATGCTGTATCCTTTATGTCTACTTTGGCTCCTTTCTTTAATTTGAGTGTCATGGGTTTGACGATGTTGGCGAAGTTTGGAATGAATTCTCTGTAAAATCCACACAAACCTAAAAATTTTTTTTATCTCTTTTGGAGTCTTTGGAATTAGATATTTCATTACTGCTTCAACTTTATTTGGATTAGGTTTTAATCCTTTTGTTGTGACTATGTGTCCTAGAAATTCCTTTTCCTTTTTGAGAAATTCACACTTGTCTAATTGCAATTTTAAGTTGGCTTCCCTTAGTTTGGCAAATACCTTATTTAGTGGCAATATGTGTTCTTCCAATAAAGTGGAATACACTATTATGTCATCTAAGTAGACTAAACAATCTTTGTAGATTAAATCTTCCAACAAATTGTTCATGCAGCGTTGAAACGTTGCTGGTGCATTTTTTAGACCAAATGGCATACGTGTATATTCGTAGTGGCCATGTTTAGTGGAAAATGCTGTCTTAGGTATTGATTTAGGATCCATCTGGATCTGGTGATAGCCTTTTGCTAAATCAAGAGTTGTGAAGTATTGGCATCGGCCAAGTTGATCTAAAATTTCATCCATTATTGGAATAGGAAATTTGTCGTCAACAGTGATTTCGTTTAGAAATCTGTAGTCTATTACTACTCTATACTTTTGTTTACCTGATGCATCCAACTTTTTTGGGATTACTAATACAGGTGAATTATACGGAGACTGAGATTTTCTTATTATCCCTTGCTCTAGCATTTCTTTTACTTGTCTGTCTATTTCGTCATGTTGAATTTGGGAATACTTGTAGGGTCTCTTGTAAATTGAGTCCTCATGTTTTGTAATTATCGAATGTTTAACAGTACTAGTGAAAGTCAAATTGTCGCCTTCATGGTACTGTATGTCTCGATAGTTGTTAAGAATTTTTGACACATCGTTAAGATGATCTAAGCGGAACTCGTTGGACTCTTTTAATTCTTCGTTGATCACGAAATTGAATTCTAAATCTTCCGACGAAGGTGTTTCTAGACACTCTGGTGCCTCCTCTTCTTCTACATTTATATTGGGGTCGTACTTAAATAGGAATGTGTATTCTCCTAAGGTAACGGCTCCCTCTTCGTAATTTATTTTTGCCTTGCAAGCTTCTAAATAATTTCTTCCTAACAATAAATCATATCGATTTGAAAATTCATGTATAAAGAACTCCTGTTTGGATGGACATAATTTACATGCTCCTATTGTAATGCTTGATGTTAATTTAATGTTACCATTGATGGTATGAACGTTAAGTTCTGTATTTTTAATTGGAAATTTTAAGTAATTTTTATTCATTAAATTAATTGTTGACCCAGTGTCTATAACACACTTAAGCGGGTTATCATTCATAATAACAATTATGAATGGGTTATTGTTTCTTCCTGGTCCGAGGCAATTGCTTGAAAATTTTCGGAGGTGTCCATTTTTGACACACCACTGTTACTTTCTCTTTGCCTTTTTTGAGGTTGGTTGTTGTAAGGGGATGCCTGTGCATTAGAGTTTCTATTATGTGAATAGTTCATGGGATTCTGTTGTTTCCCTTGTTGCAACTTTTGTTAAAATTCGGCATATGTCTGCCCATAATCTTGTTGATTCTTATGTGGGTTATTTGTATTATAATTGGTTTGGTAGCTATGATTATGTGGTGCTTGGTTAGTGGGGTTATGTGTTGAACTTTGGTTAAAATTTTCTTGATACTTTTTACCATGATAGTTTTTGTTTGAATTATTATATTTATTATCTTTGGGTTTTTCAACCACACTATTTTCATATAAACCCTCCTTTTGAGCTGCTACTTTTAACAAATGGATAGTTGTTATATTGTACCTAGCTAGAATCATGAAAATTCTATCTGCTATTTTTCTTTTTATAACATCTTTAACTGTGTTGTTCATAGCATTGGTGTAGACAATTGTGTTGTTTGCATTATTATCTAGTGTTAGCTTATTTGTTATTACATATGATTTGTGTTCTAGTTCATCTATGAACTTACGGAAATTTCCTTGATAGCTGGTGTTGTATAGTTGTCGTAGTAATTCCTCCACTGGAGTCTGGGTGGTGTATTCCTCGATGAGTGCTCGCTTCAACTCCTCCCAATTATTGGCATGTGATAGTTGTGAGATACTTTGGGCTTCTCCGATGACTTGCAGTTCTATCGCACCGTATATAATACTTTGTTGCCTTTGGTTTGTAGTAGGGTATAATTGTAATAGGAATTCTGTCCTCCTGATGAAGGCGCTTAGCTCCTGTTTATTTCCTGAGAACTGGGGCACTTGTCGGATTTGAGACAATGCCTGGTTTAGTTCTGCATCACTTAGTACGACTGCCATGTTGGTTTGTTTTTTTTTTTTATTCTTTGATACCGAAGGTCTCATAGTATATTGGTTTTGTGCAATGTCCGTCATGGTGTCCGTCTGTCTATATGTCCGTCTGTATGAACGCAACTTTTTTCGACACCCGTAAAGCTAGAGACTTGAAACTTTGCAATTATGTTTGTCTATAAGCGAGGCAGATAAAGTGTCAAGATTGGGGTGCCACACCTACTAGGAGGCTGGGAAATCGATAAATTCGATAACTGAAAACCGATAAAACCAAATATTTCTCACATTCTTACAGCTAGAGTTACCAAATTTTGCACGCAGATAGCTAGTCATGTCCTTGAAGAAACTGCATCAAAATTTTGGATGCCACGCCCACTCCTTCCGCCCCCATCATCCCTGCTCCTTGAAATTGGAAACGCCTATAGTTTTCACATTTTTTGGGCTAGAGCCACCAAATTTTGTGTCAAGATAGATATTGACGTTCCACAAAAAAATGCATCAAAATTTTGGATGTCACGCCCCCTGATTCCGCCCCCATCCCCCCTTCACCATGAAATTGGAAACGCCTATAGTTTTCACATTTTTTGGGCTAGAGACACCAAGTTTTGTGTCAAGATAGGTACTGACGTTCCCCATCAAAACTTGGATGCCACGCCCCCTGATTCCGCCCTCATCCCCACTTTCTCCAAGAAATTGGAAACGCCTGTAGTTTACACATTTTTTGGGCTAGAGCCACCCAATTTTGTGTGAAGATAGGTACTTAGGTTCCCCATCAAAACTTGGATGCCACGCCCCCTGATTCCGCCCCATCCCCCCTTCTCCAAGAAATTGGAAACGCCTATAGTTTTCACATTTTTTGGGCTAGAGCCACCCAATTCTGTGTGAAGATAGATATTGACGTTCCACAAAAAAATGCATCAAAATTTTGTATGCCACGCCCCCTGATTCCGCCCCCATCCCCCCTTCTCCATGAAATTGGAAACGCCTATAGTTTTCACATTTTTTGGGCTAGAGCCACCACATTTTGTGTCAAGATAGGTACTGACGTTCCCCATCAAAACTTGGACGCCACGCACCCTGATTCCGCCCCCATCCCCCCTTCTCCAAGAAATTGGAAACGCCTGTAGTTTTCACATTTTTTGGGCTAGAGCCACCCAATTCTGTGTGAAGATAGATATTGACGTTCCCCAAAAAAATGCATCAAAACTTTGGATGCCACGCCCACCTCTGCCGCCCACCATATAAAATCGGAATCTGCTATATCTTAAACAGTTTTTGAGCTAGAGCCACCAAACTTGGTAGGAAGATTGATAGTGACAGTAAAAAACATTTGATTCAAAATTTTGGATGCCACGCCCACCAAAGCCACCCGCCTTATAAAATCGGAATCGGCTATATTTTTAACAGTTTTTGAGCTAGAGCCACCAAACTTGGTAGGAAGATACCTCTGCCGCCCACCTTTTACATTTTGAAGTTAAGTTATCTTCCACAGCTTTTGAGCAAAAGTCACCAAATTTTTTAACATGATAGCTGGCGAGGTTTACCACATGGCCCACTCCCTTCGCCCCTGCATTCCCCCTTATCAACCGTTCTTTTACTGGTATCAAAGTATTCCGCAGTCATTTGCATCCGACTGCAACGTTTTTACTTGTTTTTTTGTTGCTTTGTTGTTGATTATATTGTTCTTCGTTCTTAAATTATTTAAACACCATTAACTGTGTTTGTTGCACGATTAGTTCTTTGGCGGATTAGTTTTTTATGAAGTATCGCAATTTAATTTATTTGCACTTATTTTTCACTAATCCTACCGGCTGCGCCAATTGTGAGTTCTTGACCAAGTGGGATTAAAAAAAATAAAAAGACTTCGTCTTTAGTTTATTTCTTTATTATATGAATTGAACCAATGTTAAAAGTTACAAAAACACTTCCACACTTATAGTCTATCTTATTCAAAACTATTGCTTTGAACTCCAAATCTGAACTCCTCAATCGTTCTTGCTGCGCAGAGCAAACCTCGGTTGAGAGCTTTTCTTATGATCAAAGCTTTTAAGCTTTGTTCGTTTTAAGCTTTCTTTCAAAAAGTGCCAATTCGGCGATCTCACGCTTGTGGCGTGATTTTAGAAATATGTTTATGTTTTATGTTTATGTCCAGTTTGCTTGTGGCGTGATGCATGATTTAGAAATATTCTTATGTTTAATGTTTATGTCTAGCTCGTTTCCTGTGTTAGGATTTTTAAGGTGTAATGTGATATTTAATTGTTGGGGTGCGTGCTTATGGGTAACATATTTGAGATATGAATATGTGTGCATATTGGATATCTTACTATATATATATAATTTGGTCGGAAATAATTCCTTTTACATGTTACATACATTCCCCAAAACCAATATACCCCTCTCGTCTGTACAATGCTGTGTGTATACACTTCGAGAATGGTCAAATGCAAAAGAATGGGCAAATGCAAAAGAACGAAATAACAACATTTGCTGGTTGCTGAGTCGTAAAAACGGCACACAGTAAAAATACCCTTAGTATCAATATTTAAGTATTGTCAATGAAATCTCCTAATATATATTTTTCATATAAATATAGCTTATTTGAAGTATTTAAATAGAAAATACGTTTATTTTATTCCGTATTTATATTCAACATATTCAGCTAAATAATGCAATACCTAATTGCCAAAATGTTAGTAAACAAGTATTATAAACATCTTGTTTAGGTATACGGCATTTATCTAGTTATTTAAGCCAAGTTCAAATGAAGTCAAGCTACCCTTCCTTGCTAGGGTAGCAGCAAGCGATTGAATCAAAAGACTAAAATTTGCTAAACTCAACTTCTACGACAACAACAAGAGAAATGCATTTAGGCAACAATCAATCTTTGTCTCGCACATCGCACACTTTCAAGGCCAAGTTTACTGTTTTGTCACTATTCTATGCTCCGCCCCTTTGTTTTGAATTCCTATTTTTATTACTTCTTTATACACCGCGCTTTGTTTACAAATTCAAAACAACCGCCAACGTAAGCTACAAACCACAAAGCTGACATGAACTGCATCAAATTCAGCGAGTAATTTGTAGTGAGAGCGATGCCAATTCTACCTAAGTGTATTGTTTTGGTCGCGCTCCCAAAGAGCGCCTTAAGACTTAAGTGCAATCGTTGTATGTAAGAGCTCGGTGTCTATTGCTTAAAGAAAAAACTGGAATGCTCTTTCCCACTTTATGTTTTTACATACAATGTACTATGGTCCAGAGTTAGTTTATTTTTTGGCATAAAGTCGAAAAATTGAGATGGAGACTTCAAACTTCGCAAATTTTGTTGTTATGTAATGAATAGCTTGTAGAAAAATTTTGGGTCATTGGGACCACGCCCACTCATGAAAACTAATTCTTAGTAGTATTAGTAGTAATTTAGTATGACTCTGAATTCAGCTTAATTGGTTAAATTTTTTTTAGGAGTCATTGTATTCTTCCAATTCTATGTCATAAATGTCCTCATCAGAATCGGAATCAGACTGCGAGTCCCATTCGTTGTTAGATGAATCTTTATTTTCGGTGGGCGGCATCTCAAGAAGACTAAGTACATCTTTGGAAAGAGGTTTTTCCTGGTTTTTTCTTTCTTTTTCCTTTAAACAGACACTCGATAGTAGTGGAACCGAGGAATCTATCGCTCTGTGACAAAGGTCAGTCATAGTATTGATTCGACTATTTTTCCTTGCATGTGATGTGATAGTCTGTCATTTTTGTAGACTTTATTTCGTGCCTCTGAACCATTTTCGCCTAAGCATCCAAGTGGAACCATCGTCGAATTATTTATTTGAGAACCGTGGACTTATACTTTATGAATCGTTGGTGACATTGGATACCAAGGATAAGTTTGCATATATAAGCAAAAAGCTGTCTTACAAAAATAACAAAATTTTTTTGAATTTATATAATAGTTACACGAAATTTCTATTAATATAATATGAAAATTGTTTAAAAGCGCTTCGCTAAAGTTGGTTATGGATGATAATATATTACTATTTTCAAACGCTCTTCTTGCCGTATTACCATCATTGCTATTGCCGCTGACATTCTGCTCGGCATGCTTATTCGAAGGCCCATATCATTCCAAATTTTTTCCTGAATATATATTTTCCGTATACTCATTTTTACCTTATCATCACTTTTGATATGCCATTTCTTTATCTCTATTCTGTATGATATGTTCAGGACAAACTCTAGAAACCGGATCCAAGCATGTAGTGGACTTACACCAAATTTCAAAGCATCAGGCTTGGGGCTAAAACTAAAAGCTGTAATTTCCAATATTTTTGTTGGGGTGACACCACAGATTGGACAACATTGAGTAGATTTAGTTCCAGTAAATACATTAGAACTTTCCCATCTATGAGTGTCATATGCATTTTATAGGTACTTTCTAACTCAACATTCTCATCCATTTTCTAAATAAACGGTTTTAGATTATTAATTTGAAAATCTAAATGATTTTTTCTTCCATCATTATGTGAGTAGCAGTTTCTTTTACCAATTGAATTTTTAGCGGTCTGCAAAATCGATGGACTGCGGTGTTCTATTAAACCAGATGTTTCGATTAAGGGAGTCAATAATTTTTATGGGTATAACTGAAGTTACAAATAAAGAGTGATCTGAATGGTGTCCACCAGGTGTTTTTGTGTCAAACTTCTGCTTATATAAACTATGACCAGTTGAACCATCAAATCCATAGCTGCAAATAAATTTCATTTCAGAACTACCCTGAAACTGCTTGAAAACGTCGGATTGTAATTTTATTATTCGATGTGCAGTATGATCCAAAAGTTGTTCTAATGACACTTGAGCAGTAGTTTCGGTTACTTGTATACCCACGGGCCGGCACTGTAACTTAGCTTCCATTACTTGATTATAGCTTGGGTATATGTCGCTCTGATGGCTTTTATTTAAAAGCCTAGTGTTTGTATATTGTTGTTTAGTAAGGGAATTTTCCAGAAGGTAAGCATTTTCGCATTTTCAGTTGCTCTCTCATTTCAGTTGCATATTCAGGTGTTGTCATCGTTTCTTTAAGAACAACGGCCACGTCCTTCCTGCTTTATTTCTTAGCAGACATTACTGCAGCATGCATGAGAAGATTGGTGTTATTGGTTATTTGCATTTGCAAGCTCAGACGCCATTTTCCTTTTAAGTCTTAACCCAGCATCAGTGTAAGATAACGTTGGGCGTCCAATTTGTTGTGGTGTCTTAGAATCCCCACCAACAGTATTTGATATTTTAGACGCCGGCCATATAGTATGCTTGGACATAAATCGTTCCAACATTTTCCAACATATCTATATCTCTTTTTATACCCCGAACCCATAAAATGGGTAAAAGGGGTATAATGGTTTTGTGCAAAAGTATGTAACAGGCAGAAGAAAGCATCTCCGACCCCATAAAGTATATATATTCTTGATCAGCATCAACAGCCGAGTCGATATAGCCATGTCCGTCTGTCCGCCCGTCTGTCCGTCCGTCTGTCCGTCTGTCTGTCTGTCCATCTGTCCGTCTGTATGAAAGCGTCGATCTCAGAGACTACAAGAGCTAGAGACTTCATATTTTGAAAATAAGTTCTGCCATACCATAAGCAGAACAAGTTTGTTTCAAATTATCGATAACTATTCTGGTTTCCGATATACATATGAAATCGATTACAAAAAAATCTCGAATTTAGATAATGTAAATATGGGGATTAAAACGATAAAACTTTTCTGAAAATTTCATCGAAATCGGTTGAGAAACACCAGAGATATCGAAGATTAAAGTTTAGGTCACAGATTTATACAGACAATAAATATACGCTTAAGGTATAGGGTTCGGGGTATCTCCTAGTCGGGAAATCTCGACTAGAGCCTTCTTACTTGTTTTTTTTTATCATGTTAAAGGCTATCGATATTAATTTTACTGTAATTCCAGTCTGAGACACATTTTATTTGTCGATTTTTGCTGCGCCAAATATCGACCAGGTCGCTATACCCAAACTCGAACTTACCTGAATATTATCAAATTAGTAAAATAGGGGCCAAAACGGGCCAAAGTTATAACATTGCGATTAAAGACGACATAGATAAGTACATACTGACGAAAACAGTTGGTCTCAGTAGGCCTAAGAACATTAGTTAGATTCAACGAAACACGTCGAACGATATTTAGTTTTCTACAAAAATACACATGAAATGGGCGTTGCACAACACTAAAACCCTAAGACTACACATAAAAACACTTTGCACAATAAATAATACATACCTTGACCATTATTTTCCATTATTTAGCTGAATTGATTTGATCAAAGTTTCTTGCGTATAACACTCAAATGTAAACAATTAATTTGGCGGCAATTTCTTCCTCATATTCAGCTGATCGATGGTTTACACTCAAAAGCTCGCATAAAGCTTCAGTTAAGCTTTTAAAGCTTTTTTTTTAATTTTCGATATGTCTGATGCATAGACTTTAAAAATTGAATTGCAAAAATTCGATACACTTGCATCCAAATTTCGACTTTATGCCATACAAAACTAATTTTGGACCATAGTGCAATGGTAAAGAAATTTTTTATGCATTTTAGTTTATATTTAATGTGAACAAAGAAAGTTACTTTTCGTTTCAGTGAATTTTTATACCCCGAACCCATGAAATGGGTAAAAGGGGTATAATGGTTTTGTGCAAAAGTATGTAACAGGCAGAAGGAAGCATCTCCGAGTCCATAAAGTATATATTTTATTGATCAGCATCAACAGCCGAGTCGATATAGCCATGTCCGTCTGTCCGTATGTATGAACGCGTCGTCTCAGAGACTATAAGAGCTAGAGACTTCAGATTTTGCACATAAGCTCATCTAAGTCCTAGGCAGTACAAGTTTGTTTCCGATTTTCGATAACTATTTCCGTTTCCGATATACACATGAACAGCAAAACGATAGATAAAAAAGTAATTAAAATAAATCACGTCGGGGTCACCAATGTTTCGAGGAGAACTGAGTTCACCTTTGCTATCACTCTTAACACTAATGATGAGCAATAAGCTTTTGCATGTTCGTTTAATAGATATGTACTTTATTTTGATCTGATCAAACGCGATGCGTTCCGATGCGCTAAGCGTCCGCTAAGATGTTCGAACGAAGACTGGGGTGGTTGACTTCACTGTTAAAGGCCTGTACGCAGATGCCCGTACAGCTTCCGTACCATAATGCACAGATTTTACTTTCGTAACGACTAGTGTTGAAAAATGCTTAAATTGTGGTGGTGGATGATTACTTTTAATAAATTAATCGAAAAAGGCACCTCTGTTTGGCTAACGTATCAAATAAATTAACTGATTTTAATTATGAATCACGACCAACGTTCGCTACTTTTGGCTTTGTGCACAACAAACACCTTGCTGTTGGCGGCAATTAAAAAAAGAAGGCAGACTGCAAAAAACAAAAGACGCATTTGGGTGAACCCATATTTGACGGGCAGGGCTGAAAATGAGCGATTCTCAAGAGATTTTGAAAATTTGTACCAGCAACCGGGTGCTTTTTATGAGAATTTTCATATGACCTCAACAAATTTTAAGGATTTATTTGGAATGGTGGAACAGTACTTGGTACCTAATCGGCTTACACGGCCAGATGCAATACCAAGTAAAGCCAAGTTTGCGATTGTGTTGGAGTAAGTTAATTGTAAGCTGCATAGCATTTTTAAAGCAAATTGCCATCCAGATATTTAGCTTCTGGTGATCTGCAGCGGCACATAGGGTCGTCCTACCGAGTGAGCAAGCAGCATATGGGAGCAACCATTGAATTGGTTTGTAATGGCATAATCCAGGCCTTATCTGGCGAATTCCCAAAATGGAATAATGAGTCCATGCTGCAGTTTGCTTAGGGATTCGAAGAGAAGTGGGACTTACCAAACTGCATTGGAGCCATCGATGGCAAACACGTTGCAATTTGAGCACCTCCCAAAAGTGGCAGCGCGTTTTATAATTACAAGGTATTATGCAAATAGAGTTGGCTTTTTTGGATACTCATTAATTTGATTGTGTTTTTGTTTTGTGGGTTTTTTTTTCACTTCTTCTTCTTGGAATTTGAGATGCGTCATGTCCATTCACATTCATAGATGTGGGTGCATTTGGAAGCGAGGGTGATGTGAATGCGTTTTCACATTTAAAATTTGGAAAGGCGATGCTCGCAGATACTTTAAAGTTTCCAAACGATAGCATTGTTAATAGTCTGCTCACACCATACTTTCTTGTTGGGGATGACGCATTTCCATTGCATGAGCACTTAATGAAGCCGTACGGGTCCCGCAGGTTGACTCGGGAAGAACGAATTTTTAATTATCGTTTAAGTAGAGCTCGACGCTGCATCGAAAACGCGTTTGGCATACTGACAGATAGGTGGATTGCGGTGCAACGGACCCTTTTATGCCATCCTGGCAGAGCGCAAAAAATTGCGTACGCATGCTGCTTGCTGCACAATTTTTTAATAAAAAGGAGTCCACATGTGTATGGCAACACAACAAACATGAATATAACGCAAAGTTGCATTGTTGAGCATCCCACAATTGGCCGTACCAGAGACTATGCTAAGCAGATTCGCAACCACTTAAAAGATTATGTAAATTCACCTAATGGATCTGTATCCTGGCAGTATGAGCCGGCTGGAGTTGCCGAATAAAAATTTAATTATTATTTTTATTATTATTATTTTGATGTTTTATTTTTATTTTTTGATTGCTCGTCTAAAATTACTTTTGTGACCTTGGCCACAACTTCATCCCGAGTGTCCTCGTCCATTTTGCGTAGCATCGACTGCCAAAATGGAAGGTACGGCTCTATTGGAGCTTCTTTGGTAAGCTTCTCTACCAAATTTGCTTGAGAGACCAGCATAATGTTGAGCAACTGATCTTGGTCGTCGTACCTGCGCTTCTGTGCACTTCTCGGCCTGTAATCATACAGTGATGGCGATTCAGTGGCCAAGCTGGTGGACGCTTCAACATCTGCTACCAACGGTTCAATTAGGCTCTCCATCAGAGCACCATCATCATTATCAATGTCAATTGGCGAGCTGATAGTTCTGAAACAAAAAAGATTTATTGCTAATAATATGGCTATACAAACATTTTAAATTAAAATGGCCTTACGTTCTCTTTTCCGACATATTTGGCAAAAATGCCATATGGCCGGCCAACTCCCAATCTCAAATTTTTTGCGCAGGAAGGGCACTGCCGCCAGCCCTTCGGTTTTTTTGCGCGTTTGCCGCTTGGCTTGCAATAGTAGCGGTGGCTATCACGCAAAGCCCCCCACGCCAATTTGCACTCACTTGCTGAAATTTAAATACGCATACATATGTATGTATATATAATATTTATTTTGTTCAAGTTACTTACCATCTTTTCCCAATTCCGCGCCTATTTCCTCCCAGGCGCTCTTTGTTTTTATGACATTAAAATGCATCTTGTGGGTTATGTCCCACAAGACCTCATGACATTCAACTGCCCGTATAAGTTTAATTTTATCATTATTTTGCATAAAATTTGCAAAGCGACTTTTGCGTCTTGCCATGCTCAAGCGTTTCGTTCGTAATAAAGTGCTCAGCATTTATTACTATCACAATAACAGCTGTCTGTCACTTAACAGTTTTATTGTTCAACACTACCTTACAAACGTAACTAACCGAACTGCGTGCTATCAAATGTTATTCTTGTCTGGTCGGTGTACGAGACCCTTTTTATACCCCGAACCCATGAAATGGGTAAAAGGGGTATAATGGTTTTGTGCAAAAGTATGTAACAGGCAGGAGACTGGGAAATCGATAAATTCAATAACTAAAAACCGACAAAACCAAATATTTCTCAGATTCTTACAGCTAGAGTTACCAAATTTTGCACGCAGATGGCTAGTCACATCCCTGAAAAAACTGCATCAATATTTTGGATGCCACGCCCACTCCTTCCGCCCCCATCCCCCCTTCTCCTTGAAATTGGAAACGCCTATAGTTTTCACATTTTTCGGGTTAGAGCCACCAAGTTTTGTGTCAAGATTGGTAGTGAAGTTTTCCAAAAACTGCATCAAAATTTGGATGCCACGCCCACACCTTCCGCCCCCACCCCCGCCGTTGCTAAAACGGTTATGCGTGTATCTTCCACATTTTTTGAACTAGAGTCACCAAATTTCGTAAGAAGATACAAAAATTTCGATGCCAGACCCACCATTTACAATCGGAAATTTCGATATCTCTTACAGTTTTTAAGCTAGAGCCCTTAAATTCGGTAGAAAGAAAGAAGGCAACATCTACCATAGATTTGCATCAAAATTTTGGATGCCACGCCCACCCAAGCCACCCGCCTTACAAAATTGGAATCGGCTATATCTTTAACAGTTTTTGAGCTAGAGCCTCCAAATTTGGTAGGAAGATTCAAAAATTTCGATGCCCACCTCTGCCGCCCACCTTTTAAATTTGGAAGTTCAGTTATCTTCCTCAGTTTTTGAGCTAACGTATGATGTATGTGATTTTATTGTGAGTCGCCTGTCTAAAATGACTCCCACGTATTTATATTTTAGAAGGTGCGGCGCAGGATCTCTTTCTAGTTATACGCCTTGAAAAGTTTGTGGTCGCAGAGCATAAGTGACGTCAGCACATTTACTGGCATTTATGCCAATATTCCAATTCCTAAAATTCATTTGTGGCACCCAAAATGCATCTGTCCCTAGATAAAATTGCCAGTGATAGTATATATAAGCATATTTGAAGACCAAGGTTGAGTCTCACAAACTCTGCAATAGATAAGCTTGATTTTGGTTGAAAACATTCATAGGTCGGAAGATTAAAACACTCTGGCTCAGAAGAATAAAATTTTAAATCAATCACTATACGCAACACCAGCAACAGTAAAACTATTTTCATTAAAACATTTGATCTTTGGATACCTGTGGTAATAAACAATCGGTTCGCATTTTATCAACAAAAAAAAGTATTATTTACTGTGTGTCCCTCTTGGTAGGCCAAGTAGGAAAAACAAACCTGCTTGGTTTACATGAGACAGCCCTTAAAAATCTAAAATCTAAGCTTTATAAGAGTTTCAGAAAATCTGGCTCTTCTGTTGATTACTCATCATACTTGATTGCGCGTTCCAGTTTTTCAGTCATGAATAAATAAATGAATTATAAATTACATGTAATAAAAATTACCTAAGTCGGTGCAGACTACAGTTTCAGCAAGATCCTAAGAGGTTCTTTGACTTCGTTAATACGAAGCGAAAGTCATCAACACTTCCATCTAATATGTCTTTTGAAAACAAGTCGGCCAACTCAGATCAGGCCATTGCCGATTTATTTGCTGAATTTTTTCAAACAACATACAGTTCAATTGATAATCTGGTTGTTTTGCCTAACCCGTATCAGGTTATTGGCTCTTATTGCATTTTTGAACCAAGTATCACGGAGTGTTCATTGCTACGTGATCTACAGGGTATTAAGCCTGTATTTTCCCCGGGACCTGACGAAGTACCAAGCTGTGTGCTTAAGTACTGTGCTGATGGTCTCTTAAAGCCATTGCATAAATTGTTGAGTTTGTCTAAGGAGAAATGTTCATTTTCTAATATCTGGAAAGAGTCATTTATTATTCCGCTCCATAAAAAAGGAGACAAGTCTAATGTTCAAAATTAATGGGGTATCTCCAAATTGTCTGATACACGAAAAATGTGTGAGAAATTAATAACTCAATTACAACATTTTTGCAGATCTTTAATTTCACCGTGCCAGCATGGATTCATGAAACAAAGATCTACTACCACTACCCTGTTAGAATTTACTTCACTAGTTGTTAATGGTTTTCAAAATAAAATGCAAACGGATGTTATTTACACTGATTTCAGCAAGGCATTTGAATCGGTTAATCACTACCTTTTACTTCATAAACTTCAACTTTTAGGTTTTCCAAGCAATCTTATTCGGTGGATAAGGGAATCTTTAATTCATAGAATACAGAGAGTCAGTTTTCATGGTGGTTCATGTCACTTCCGGTGTGCCGCAAGGAAGTCACATTGGACCTTTATTATTTAAAATATCTCTTCAGTTTCAAATCGAGCCTCTAGGGATTCCTTAAGCGCTGCTGGTCGAAAGAATTTTACGATCACTACATAACCAAAACACTTTCAGTTCAAAATCAATTCTTGCTCTCTGCCCTTAAGAGATTTAGCTGGGATACTTACATTAACCTACCTTCCTATCACAGTAGACTTTTACTAATAAATCTTCCTGGTTAAATTGTTTCCTCGGAATTAATCAGCCAAATTAGTTTAGCTGTTCCGATCAGAAGGACAAGGAATTTTCTACCCATTGCTCTTCAAGCTTGTCACTCTAACTATGCTATTCATAACCCTTTTCGGATTTTATGTTCAAACTATAACGAATTTTCCCACTTAATAAACGGTGCCACTTCTATTGGTTTTCTTTAAAAGATAGTCTTATGTCATTTGTCTACATTTTCGAGATCTACGTAACCGTATGCTATGCGGTGCGCCCCTCTGTCGGTTGGGCGGGAGGTTGGTTGCTTTTTGCTTGGGTCCGCGCGTCTTGGTATCGTTGGGACACTTGAATGCTCTGTTTTTATTAGTACATCTTCTTCTTCTTCTTTATTGGCACTACAACCGAAGGTCAGTTTTGGCCGCGTGCAGAAGCCTCCGCCATTCGTATCTGTTTTGCGCACGACGGCGCCTGTTGTCAATTCCGAGTTGCTGCAAGCTGTCATCAACTTGGTCTTTCCACCGTGTTAAAGGTCTCCCTTTTTTACGAGTTCGTCCCAGTGGCACCGACTCAAACGCTTTTCTTGCTGGAGCTTCTTCATCCATTCGCACGACATGACCTAGCCATCGGAGCCGCCGGATCTTTATCCGCTTAAATATAGGCATGTTGTGATAGAGCTCATACAGCTCGTCGTTGTAGCGTAGCCTATATACATCGTTTACACGGCAAGGTCCAAAAATCTTACGAAGGATTTTCCTCTCGAAAACACTCAGGCTCTGTTCATCATTCTTTGTCATCGCCCATGCTTCGGCGCCATATAAAAGTACGGGCAGGATGAGGGTCCTGTAGATGGTTATTTTCGTTTGTCTCAATTGCCTACTTAGCCCAAAGTAGCACCTGTTGGCAAGAGTTATACTTCGTTTGATCTCAAGGCTGACTTGATTTCTGGTGTTAATGCTGGTTCCTAGATAGACAGAGTCCTTAACTACTTCGAAAGTGTAGCTGTCGATGCTTACGTGTTGTCCAAGGCGCTGAGTCTCACTGCAAGTCGACACAAGGTACTTTGTTTTGTCCTCGTTCACTGCTAGACCAACTCGCTTTGCTTCTTTCTCAAGCTTGGAGAATGCAGCACATACGTCACGATTCTTTAGACCAATAATGTCTAGGTCATCGGCGTATGCCAGCAGCATCACACTTTTGTATAAAAGAATGGTGCCACTACGATGGATGTCTGCGGCTACAATTATTTTCTCAAGCATGAGATTGAAGAAGTCGCAGGACAAGGAATCGCCTTGTCTAAAACCTCGTTTGGTTTCAAAGGGTTCAGAGAGGTCTTGTCCTACCCGCACTGCGCTGCTGCTGTTGCACAGTGTCATTCTGCATAGCCGAATGAGCTTTGCAGGGATTCCAAAGCTAGACATAGCGGCATATAGGTGACTCCTTATAATGCTGTCGAAAGCGGGCTTAAAATCAACAAAGAGATGGTGTGTGTCAGTATTAGTGTGTCAGTCTTAGTACATCTACATACGTCTAATAATAATAAAAAAAATAAAAATAAAATAAAATAAAAATGCAGTGCTTTATGCTTAAACATCTCGGTTAGAGCGCATGTTGAGCAATGATGAAATTATCAGAGGTTTCCAACGAATTCGGTTTGTGTAAACTCATATTTGTACGACATACTCTTAATAACACATTGGCGTATTCTCTCTCTTGTTTTGCATTCTTATTCTTATAACTGTTAATGCGCTCCTTCGCGCTATTTGAGTATCAATGAATAATAATAAAGTACTTTAAATTTTCTGTGTCATTTAAGGTGTGTGCTGAAGAAAACTGTCAGGAGGAAGTCGTTCTGTTAGCGCTTAACTACATGGATCGCTTTCTGTCAACTAAATCTGTGCGAAAAAATCACCTACAAATATTAGCTGCTGCATGCCTTTTGGTTGCTTCGAAGCTACGCGAACCTAGCTGTCGTGCGCTTTCAGCAGAGCTTTTGGTGTATTACACGGATAATAGCATTTATAAAGATGATTTAATTGTAAGTAAAGTAAAGTCATAAACATACAAATCTAACCAAGTAGTTGCAATTTTCTGCTCGACATTTTTTTTTTTTTTTGTTTGTTGTGGGTTACAAAAGCTCCTCCGGGACCCTGTCAATGTATGGTATTTAAATTTAATACAGTCAATTTATTCTTAATATAAGTAATGCTGGAATTATTGGCAACATAAATATAAAGTATATATATTCTTGATCAGCATCAACAGCCGAGTCGATATAGCCATGTCCGTCTGTCTGTCTGTCCGTCTGTATGAACGAGTCGATCTCAGAGACCATAAAAACTAGAGGCTCCAAAATTTCAACATAAGCTCATCTATCTCCTAGGCAGTACAAGTTTATTTCCGATTACCGATAATTTTATTCGTTTCCGATATACACATGTGATCGGTAACAGTAAAATCTTGAATATCGAAAATGTTTAATGAAAAATAGTGAAAATCTGTTAAAATTTATCGAAATTGGTCGGGGAAAAAGCAGAGATATCGAAGATTTTAGTTTAGTCACAGATGGATAATAACGGTGAACGATAAGCATAGGTTTTAGGGTATCTCCTAATCGGGAAATCTCGACTAGAGCCTTCTCACATTTTTTTTTTTGTCTTTTAATGTGGCATAAATTAGAAAAATCATACAGACGTTTTGTGCTGGTATTGCCGCATCTGAAGTTTTTATACTTTGATACCGAAGGTCTCATAGTATATTGGTTTTGTGCAATGTCCGTCATGGTGTCCGTCTGTATGAACGCAACTGTTTTCGTCACCCGTAAAGCTAGAGACTTGAAACCTTGCAATTATGTTTGTCTATAGGCGCGACAGATAAAGTGTCATGATTGGGGTGCCACGCCTACTAGGAGGCTGGGAAATCGATAAATTCGATAACTGAAAACCGATAAAACCAAATATTTCTCACATTCTTACAGCTAGAGTTACCAAATTTTGCACGCAGATAGCTAGTCATGCCCGAAAAAACTGCATCAAAATTTTGGATGCCACGCCCACTCCTTCCGCCCCCATCATCCCTGCTCCTTGAAACTGGAAACGCCTATAGTTTTTACATTTTTTGGGCTAGAGACAAAAAATTTTGTTTCAAGATAGATATTGACGTTCCTGATTCCGCCCCCATCCCCCCCTTCTCCATGAAATTGGAAACGCCTATAGTTTTCACATTTTTGGGCTAGAGCCACCAAATTTTGTGTCAAGATAGGTACTGACGTTCCCCATCAAAACTTGGATGCCACGCCCCCTGATTCCGCCCCCATCCCCCCTCCTCCAAGAAATTGCAAACGCCTGTAGTTTTCACATTTTTTGGGCTAGAGCCACCAAATTTTGTGTGAAGATAGATATTGACGTTCCCCTAAAAAATGCATCAAAATTTTGGATGCCACGCCCACCTAAGCCACCCGCCTTATAAAATCGGAATCGGCTCTATCTTTAACAGTTTTTGAGCTAGAGCCACCAAACTTGGTAGGAAGATTGATAGTGACAGTTAAAAACATTTGATTCAAAATTTTGGATGCCACGCCCACCTAAGCCACCCGCCTTATAAAATCGGAATCGGCTATATCTTTAACAGTTTTTGAGCTGGAGCCACCAAACTTATTAGGAAGATAGATAGTGACAGTTAAAAACATTTGATTCAAAAATTTGGATGCCACGCCTACCTCTGCCGCCCACCTTTTAAATTTGGGAGTTAAGTTATCTTCCACAGTTTTTGAGCTAAAGTCACCAAATTTGGTAACATGATAGCTGGCGATGTTTACCACATGGCCCACTCCCTTCGCCCCGGCATTCCCCCTTATCAACCGTTCTTTTACTGGTATCAAAGTATTCCGCAGTCGGTTGCGTCCGACTGCACCGTTTTTACTTGTTTTTTTTTCAATTATTGCTAAAATAAATCAAATTTGAAAATTGTAGCAATAACTAGCATGTAAGACCCCTCTGTACCAAATAGATATAAGCATCCCATTGGATATAATCTTCTTCTTCTATCTATATCTATATTTATATATATATTGTATAAATAAAAGAGTTTGTCCTGATTGTTGACACACCCACAGCCTAAACGAACAGAGCTAGAAGGCTAAAATATTCACAAAATATTCCATGCAGGTAGTAAGTGAGCACTAAGAAAGGATTTTCATTTTCGAGTACCTCCCATACACCTATGTCCTGGAGCGAGCTCACTTTGACTCATTCCACTACTGGCGCCTAATTGTCTCACAATTTCAAGGCTTGATCACGAGCGAGTTTACAAAAACAAAACACATGCGCTGTGACGCCTTCGCCATTGTTTTGATATAATTTTAGAGCTGACATTTGTAACTTTTGTTGGTGTTGCAAATGCACATATGTAAGTACATTGTTGTACATATATATTAACAAATGCAAGTGCAAATATAAATGCATGCATACACTGTTGACTTCTGAAACAAGCCAAAAGAAACCAAAAAATTGTCACCAAATATATTCCGTGCAAAAACAAACTCATTAATAAATAGAAACGAAAGAAAATTTGATTTTAAATATATGCAAAGTTGCATACAAATGTATGTACATACATGTAATTGTATTTGTTTTTCTATATCGAGCCCTTTGGGCGAATATATATAATCTCGAACACCTTTGTATAGGGGTGGATTTGCCTTCTTGCTGCTTATATAACTCAGACAAAACGTAACAAGCAAAGAGCGTTCACTTAAGTTTGTATGTATTTGTATCTATGCATGCCTGCGTCGTACGTGCGAATTACGCTCTTGGTCCCAAACCAAAAGGGCCGCTTAAAACTTAACAGAGCGCGCGCGTCTTTCTTATGACCGGCGCTAGATATCAAATAATGTGAAATCTCGCTCCGATCATGCGCCTTTGTTGTTGCCCATTTACGTTCACTATTTTTTTTAGGCGCGCGCTCTGCATGTAAATCATAAAGTTTAACAACCCTACCTCCTCCGCACACACTAACTCTAAGCTAAAGGCAGGTACACGTGATTCATGATGAAAATTCTCGAGTGTACGTGTGAGGTTAGGCTATGCAATTAACTTACCATAACTGCAGCCTCTTAGATATGTTTTGCTTTGATTCAGTGCGTGCGAAGAACGTAGCGATACAAAGCTTTTTGTTTGCCATGCATAGCGCGCGCATACATAAGAGAGTGAGCCGAAATAAGCAACAACAAAGGCGCATGATCGGAGCGAGATTTAAAATTAATTTGTCATCCAGCGCCCAACATGAAGAGCGATGCGTGCTCGTGTTCACGTTTTAAGCCGCCTCTTTGGGTTTGGGACCGACAGCGCGACTCACACGTATGACGCAGACATGCATAGATTCGCTCAATTATACGAATGTATTCATGATGCAGGAGTACCTATGCTGATTGTCACCACAACACGATAATGAGCGAACCTGAAAACAAGTAAGAAGGCTTTAGTCGAGAAATCCCGACTAAAAGATACCCTGAGCCCGTGCATTAAAATGATTTGCAGCAGTGCAGTTTTTCTTGACTTAACTTTAATTTAAAATATCTGCGGTGTTTCTTAACCGATTTGGACCTAATTTTCACAGAAGTTATAAAGCTATCCATAGTTTAAACTTCTATTTTTTAATTTTCTTAATTCGAGATTTTCGTTATCGATTACATGTGTATGTCGGAAACTAGAATAGTTATCGATATTTTGAAATAAACTTGATCTGCCTATGGCTTCGGAAAAGTTATGTTCAAAATTTGAAGTCTCTAGCTTTTATAGTCTTTGAGATCGACGCCATCGTACATACGGACGGACGGACGGACAGACGGACATGGCTTCATCGACTCGGCTGTTGATGCTGATCAAGAATATATATACTTTATGGGGTCGGAGATGCTTCCTTCTGCCTGTTACATACTTTTGCACAAAACAATTATACAGTATTTTACCCATTTCATGGGTTCAGGGTATATAAATAATGTAATTTTTTACGCATCGATTGCTTGCATAGCAAAGCTTTTTTTATATTTTGTAGCCACAGTAAGATAACAGAGAAAAGAACAAAGAAGAAGAAATGTAACGGCAAATGGTACTCACTGCCAGCAGCATACGTAGCTGAGCGAATCTATGCTCCCAAAGAGCGCCTTAAAACTTAAGTGCAAGCGTTGTATGTAAGAGCTCGGTGTCTATTGCTTAAAGAAAAAACTGGAATGCTCTTTCCCACTTTATGTTTTTACATACAATGTACTATGGTCCAGAGTTAGTTTATTTTTTGGCATAAAGTCGAAAAATTGAGTTGGAGACTTCAAACTTCGCAAATTTTGTTGTTATGTAATGAATAGCTTGTAGAAAAATTTTGGGTCATTGGGACCACGCCCACTCATGAAAACTAATTCTTAGTAGTATTAGTAGTAATTTAGTATGACTCTGAATTCAGCTTAATTGGTTAAATTTTTTTAGGAGTCATTGTATTCTTCCAATTCTATGTCATAAATGTCCTCATCAGAATCGGAATCAGACTGCGAGTCCCATTCGTTGTTAGATGAATCTTTATTTTCGGTGGGCGGCATCTCAAGAAGACTAAGTACATCTTTGGAAAGAGGTTTTTCCTGGTTTTTTCTTTCTTTTTCCTTTAAACAGACACTCGATAGTAGTGGAACCGAGGAATCTATCGCTCTGTGACAAAGGTCAGTCATAGTATTGATTCGACTATTTTTCCTTGCATGTGATGTGATAGTCTGTCATTTTTGTAGACTTTATTTCGTGCCTCTGAACCATTTTCGCCTAAGCATCCAAGTGGAACCATCGTCGAATTATTTATTTGAGAACCGTGGACTTATACTTTATGAATCGTTGGTGACATTGGATACCAAGGATAAGTTTGCATATATAAGCAAAAAGCTGTCTTACAAAAATAACAAAATTTTTTTGAATTTATATAATAGTTACACGAAATTTCTATTAATATAATATGAAAATTGTTTAAAAGCGCTTCGCTAAAGTTGGTTATGGATGATAATATATTACTATTTTCAAACGCTCTTCTTGCCGTATTACCATCATTGCTATTGCCGCTGACATTCTGCTCGGCATGCTTATTCGAAGGCCCATATCATTCCAAATTTTTTCCTGAATATATATTTTCCGTATACTCATTTTTACCTTATCATCACTTTTGATATGCCATTTCTTTATCTCTATTCTGTATGATATGTTCAGGACAAACTCTAGAAACCGGATCCAAGCATGTAGTGGACTTACACCAAATTTCAAAGCATCAGGCTTGGGGCTAAAACTAAAAGCTGTAATTTCCAATATTTTTGTTGGGGTGACACCACAGATTGGACAACATTGAGTAGATTTAGTTCCAGTAAATACATTTAGAACTTTCCCATCTATGAGTGTCATATGCATTTTATAGGTACTTTCTAACTCAACATTCTCATCCATTTTATAAATAAACGGTTTTAGATTATTTATTTGAAAATCTAAATGATTTTTTTCCATCATTATGTGAGTAGCAGTTTCTTTTACCAATTGAATTTTTAGCGGTCTGCAAAATCGAATGGACTGCGGTGTTCTATTAAACCAGATGTTTCGATTAAGGGAGTCAATAATTTTTATGGGTATAACTGAAGTTACAAATAAAGAGTGATCTGAATGGTGTCCACCAGGTGTTTTTGTGTCAAACTTCTGCTTATATAAACTATGACCAGTTGAACCATCAAATCCATAACTGCAAATTAATTTCATTTCAGAACTACCCTGAAACTGCTTGAAAACGTCGGATTGTAATTTTATTATTCGATGTGCAGTATGATCCAAAAGTTGTTCTAATGACACTTGAGCAGTAGTTTCGGTTACTTTTATACCCACGGGCCGGCACTGTAACTTAGCTTCCATTACTTGATTATAGCTTGGGTATATGTCGCTCTGATGGCTTTTATTTAAAAGCCTAGTGTTTATATATTGTTGTTTAGTAAGGGAATTTTCCAGAAGGTAAGCATTTTCGCATTTTCAGTTGCTCTCTCATTTCAGTTGCATATTCAGGTGTTGTCATCGTTTCTTTAAGAACAACGGCCACGTCCTTCCTGCTTTCTTTCTTAGCAGACATTACTGCAGCATGCATGAGAAGATTGGTGTTATTGGTTATTTGCATTTGCAAGCTCAGACGCCATTTTCCTTTTAAGTCTTAACCCAGCATCAGTGTAAGATAACGTTGGGCGTCCAATTTGTTGTGGTGTCTTAGAATCCCCACCAACAGTATTTGATATTTTAGACGCCGGCCATATAGTATGCTTGGACATAAATCGTTCCAACATTTTGTTGCATTTCGGCAAATTCCTTTTAATAAAGGATTCAAAATTACTAATTTTTTTTTTATCTATATCTCTTTTTATACCCCGAACCCATAAAATGGGTAAAAGGGGTATAATGGTTTTGTGCAAAAGTATGTAACAGGCAGAAGAAAGCATCTCCGACCCCATAAAGTATATATATTCTTGATCAGCATCAACAGCCGAGTCGATATAGCCATGTCCGTCTGTCCGCCCGTCTGTCCGTCCGTCTGTCTGTCTGTCCATCTGTCCGTCTGTTTGAACACGTCGATCTCAAAGACTACAAGAGCTAGAGACTTCATATTTTGAAAATAAGTTCTGCCATACCATAAGCAGAACAAGTTTGTTTCAAATTATCGATAACTATTCTGGTTTCCGATATACATATGAAATCGATTACAAAAAAATCTCGAATTTAGATAATGTAAAAATGGGGATTAAAACGATAAAACTTTTCTGAAAATTTCATCGAAATCGGTTGAGAAACACCAGAGATATCGAAGATTAAAGTTAAGGTCACAGATTTATACAGACAACAAATATACGCTTAAGGTATAGGGTTCGGGGTATCTCCTAGTCGGGAAATCTCGACTAGAGCCTTCTTACTTGTTTTTTTTTTTATCATGTTAAAGGCTATCGATATTAATTTTACTGTAAATCCAGTCTGAGACACATTTTATTTGTCGATTTTTGCTGCGCCAAACATCGACCAGGTCGCTATACCCAAACTCGAACTTGCCTGAATATTATCAAATAAGTTAAAAAGGGGCCAAAACGGGCCAAAGTTATAACATTGCGATTAAAGACGACATAGATAAGTACATACTGACGAAAACAGTTGGTCTCAGCAGCCCTCAGAACATTAGTTGGATTCAACGAATCACGGGGAACGAAATACACATGAAATGGGCGTTGCACAACACTAAAATCCTAAGACTACACATAAAAACACTTTGCACAATAAATAATACATACCTTGACCAGTATTTTCCAATATTTAGCTGAATTGATTTGATCAAAGTTTCTTGCGTATAACACTTAAATGTAAACAATTAATTTCTTCCTCATATCCAGCTGATCTGATGCATATACTTTAAAAATTGAATTGCAAAAATACGAGACACTTGCATCCAAATTTTGACTTTATGCCAAACAAAACTAATTTTGGACCATAGTGCAATGGTAAAGAAATTTTTTATGCATTTTAGTTTATATTTAATGTGAACAAAGAAAGTTTCTTTTCGTTTGAGTTTTTATACCCCGAACCCATGAAATGGGTAAAAGGGGTATAATGGTTTTGTGCAAAAGTATGTAACAGGCAGAAGGAAGCATCTCCGACTCTATAAAGTATATATATTCTTGATAAGCATCAACAGCCGAGTCGATATAGTCATGTCCGTCTGTCCGTATGTATGAACGCGTCGTCTCAGAGACTATGAGAGCTAGAGACTTCAGATTTTGCACATAAGCTCATCTAATTCCTAGGCAGTACAAGTTTGTTTCCGATTTTCGAAAATTATTTCTGTTTCCGATATACACATGTGATCGATAACTTAAAAATGTCGAACATTGAAAATGTGAAACACGTTTAAGAAACTTGATACAAAATAATGAAAACCTGCACAAATTTCATCGAAATCGGTTGAGAAACACCAGAGATATCGAAGATTGAAGTTTTGAGTGATTACTCGATTAATTTTTTTTTATATCTGTTTATGTTTTACATATATTTATTTAATTTTTAAATAATAGAGTACAATAAAATCAACATTTTACAAAAATTAAATGTGATTTTCAAATTAAAAATTTAATTATTTTGATGTGAAGAAAGAAATTTAATACAAAATGAAATTAAATACAAAACGAAATTTAATACACAAATCAGTGATACAACCATGACTGCAGGAATAAAAATTTTCTTAAACGTTTTGTGGTTAATCTGTTTCTTTTAAGAGTAGCTGTTGCACCTGCTTTCGAAAACAGTCTCTCCGCGGGTACTGATGTTCCCATTAAATGGCAATATATTTGTTGGCAAGAGAGTAAAGCTTTGGGTAGACTGATCTCATTTCGTCCCAAGCATCAATGACATTGCGCTTTAGTTCCAGATTTTGAGCATTTAGAAAGAAAGCCAATTCATCTTGTGGCATGTCATCATTTTTCTTCCTTCTTTTATGAATTAAAGACTTATGCGTAGCCCAGAGGTCAAAATCTTCTTCAATTGATCCCACTGAGGTCTCGCTACTGCTTTCAATACTGTCTTCAATGTTTTTCATTTCAGTTCGCAAATGCTTCATAACTGCAGCAAGCGCTAAAGGGTCACTGAAATGAATTTTTTTGAATCTGGGGTCTAATAGAGTCGACGCTGCCAGAAGAAACATGTGCTCCGTAGATCCAAACCTACGATCAAACTCATTTAAAATCGTACTTTTTAGTTTTACGGCGGCAGGATGAATGATGATTGTTTTCACCAATTGTTGACGGCCACAATGCACAAGCGGGATTACTTGGCTGAGAGATGCACACTTTTCACCACTTATTTGGACTGTCATTGCTTCTAATGGGCGTAAAATGTTTAACATTTCAAGAATTGCATTTTTATCTTGCGGTGATATCATTGGCGGAGAGTCATTAAATTCAAAAAGAATTTGAATTTGAATTAATTGAATTTTATTCCTAGTGCTACAAGTGGGAGTACTTATAAATTAGTGCACTAGTCACATTTAAATAATCCTATAAAAATTTAAACAGAAATTATAAATATGATTAATACAATGATTATAATAATAATAATAATAATACTACTTATGTACTAAACATTAAAATGGAAATAAAAAATTGTATATAATTATGGGCATTACTCTCTGCAACCTCACTCACAATGTTATTGTCATCGTTATCGCCATTATTATTTTTATTTTTATTACTAATGAAGAAAAATCAACATCATTAGCTATGTTGTTGTAAATGGCTTTTTAGCCTGATTCGAAAACTTGATGTGCTTCTAATAGTCTTAATCTCAAGTGGCAACTGATTCCAAAGTCGAGCAACCCATATAAAGAAGTGCCTGTCGGAGGATGCAAGTTTAATTCTGGGACAAACAATATTGCATGTCCTTAAAGATACCGCAAAGCGTAATTTGTCATATAAGTAATCAGGCGTTTTTGTAATTATGATCTGATGGAGCAAAGTTAAAGTTTTATATCTAGTCCAGTTTTTTAAGTCTAAGTCAAAAATACGATTTGTAAAACATGTAACATGGTCATATCGTTTGAGTCCAAAAACATAACGTGCTATACTATTTAAAGCTACTTTTATCTTCTGCTGACTAGCAATATCACAGTTGGCAAAGATTTCAATACCATAAAACAAAACTGGTGTAACTAAAGCTTTCGCGATAGTCATTCTTGTATTAATCGGCAGCCAGGGCTGTGTTAGCACAAGCTGCCGGAGAACACCATATGTCTTACCCACAGCCTTATTGACCTGGTCTTTCCATGTTAGTGTATTGTTAAATGTTATTCCTAGATTATCAGCCTTTTCCACATACGCAATATCTACATTATCAACACAGAGTTTACTTAAATTGTTAACATTTAGTTTTTTCTTATACATTATGATACATTTACACTTTGACGGGTTCAAACGAAGCCCATTGCTACTTGCCCATTTACATACACGTAACAGATCATTATTACATAGCATGATACATTGGTTAATCTGACTAACAGGACGACTTACATATAATTGGACATCATCAGCGTACATATGGGCTTCACACATGGACAGAACACTTGGGAGATCATTAACATAAATTGTAAAAAGTAGAGGACCTAGAATTAATCCCTGTGGAACACCACGTGTTGTTACCACAATGTCGGAGGTAGAATCCTGAACAACTACAGCCTGTTTTCTATTTCTTAAATATGAGTCCATTAACTTAACTGCAGTTGTGGAGAAGTTATAAAGTCTGCTTAACTTCGTTGTCAAAATTTCGTGGTTAACCGTGTCAAAAGCCCTACTAAAGTCAAGAAGTGTTAATAGAGTAACTTCACTATTGTCCATATGACTTCTTATGTCCTCAACAATTTTTAAAATTGCGGTTGTACAACTTTTCTTTTTCCTAAACCCAGATTGTTTGTTGCTAATTAAGTTGTTGGTGTCCATAAAAGTTGAAATTTGGTTTGCCAATAATTTTTCAAAAACTTTGGACAAGAATGGCAATATAGCTATCGGTCTAAACTCATCCTTGCCTTTTGGGATGGGCGTAATCTTAGCGATTTTCCACATCTCAGGAAATGTGGACGTGGTTATTGCATAATTTAGAATGTGCGTTATATGACCTAAAATTAGTGGAAGTATTATTTTTACAAACTTTGGGTTAATATCATCCAATCCACACGCATTTGACTTAATTTTAAAGATTGACTCAAGTACATCACATTGACTAACACTAACAAAGTTAAAACAGCTAGTACAATTATTTAACGACACAGAGTTTATGTACGGATTACATGTTGCTGGACGAACATTGACATTTACAAAACTACCATTAAGAACATTTACATCCAAGTCGCCATTTATCACAGATTTTGCCTTTCCAATTCCAACGTTCTTCAACTCCTTCCATAATTTTTGCGTGGAATTTATATTGTCAAACTTTAAACCATAATGTCTACGCTTAGCACTACTGATCAAGTCATTTACATTACGCCTAGCAGTCTTAAAAAGTTGGAATATTTGGTCAGTCTTATAACGTTTCCACCTCTCGTAAAGCTTGTCCCGGTGTTTTATTGCACTTGTTATATCACTGCTAAACCATGGATTTAGCTTCGGCTTAATAACTAAGGTCCTAAGCGGTACATGCTTATTGTACAAATATTCAATATTAGTTTGTAACAATCCTAACTGGGTGTCAACCGACGGAAGGAAGTATAGACTATTCCAATCACAATTATTACAGTCACTGAACAACATACTTTTATCTAAGTTTTTAAAGTCTCTGTATTGAATAATCTGATTATTAGAGTCAAGTTGAGTGTCATAAGAAAGAAAAATTAGGTCATGTTTGGAAAATTCAGGTACTGATATTTGGTCATACAACATTACTCTGTTTGTTTTGTTTACAAAGATAACATCAAGTAAAGTATTTGTGGTTTGAGAGAAATGGGTCGGTGTTGATTCATTTACAAGTTCAAGACCCAGTGCATTAAATTCTGCTGATAAGTCTTGGTTCTGAAGCATATTGCTGTTTAGGTCGCCAATTATAATAATATCAGTAAAGGTCAGTGATAAGTTTGCTATAGTATTAATCATGTCAGAGTATCCAATGTGGTTATGTGCCCTATACACACATCCTAGAAGCGTCTTAATATTTTTATTAAGACAAATTAGTTCTAAAAACAAATATTCAATTGGGCTGTCAAGGGGATGACTTAGAACAACTTTACACTTAATTCTCTTTACTACATACACTGCTACACCACCTGCGTGACTTACACGATCAGAACGGAAAACATTAAAGCCATCACAAATAATAGACAAGTCACTTAATTCTGGGGCAAACCATGTTTCAGAGACACAGACTACATCAACATTAGAATTCACAAAAATAAAACGAAACTCATCCATCTTCTTAACCAGACTCTGAGCATTAATATGGCAAATGTTTAAACCGCTGTTTTGCTTACAAAGAACTCTAACCATGGCATGGGTGCTCGAGTTGGATGTTATTAAAGATGCGGACATCTAAAAAGCTTGATTTTAAAACCTAACAGAAGCACATCAAAAAGTTGTATATTACCTAACGCTAAAAATGAGATAATAATAATAATAACGACAACAACAAAAATCAGCTGCACATCAGACGCATTCAAATATGAGAGATGAGAGCCCTCTCTTAAAAGATTCAAAATTTTAAAACGAGAGAAATTACTTAAAATAGGAAAGAAAGAGAAATTACTTAAAACATGAATTAACATACGATTTGACAATATTAAAGCGCATAACTTAAGAGCGAAAAAGCTCCGCCTGATTGGTCGGTGGTGTAGACGTGGCGACTGCAGATGAGCTTTGTAAGGGAACGAGCTTTTGCGGGTTGTCTAATCTGACTACATCTCCCTTCTCGCTCTGTCTGACGTGGACGATGCCCTGGCGACAGAACACAGCTGTCAGCAGCTTTTGCCTCTTCATTTGCATTGCTTTTTTGAAGATCTCATAGTTCTCTTTGCTTAATTGCTCATTAAGGTAAATTGGTACATTGCCATGTGCTTCAAAGCCCAGCATGTGCAAGTTTAGTTGCGTGTTGTTGTTTTGCCGGTATTCTGCTGCCGCTCGCATTATTTTTACTTTGTCGTGCGTGTTATCAAATTTTACAATAATTTCCGGGTCGACTACCGAATTTGTTCTGCCAGATCGCCTGATTCTAAAGATCTCATTAAGTCTCGGTGCCGGGGTGACCCCAAGGGAGAATGCTAATGCGTTGAAAATTGACCGCAGCTGCTCACCCTCTACGAGGGGCACACCATGTAGCCGTACATCTTTGGCGATGGATGCATTTCCTTGCGCATTGAGCTTGGCTTCAAGCGCCGCAACTTGCACGTGTAGTGCTCGAGTACCCTCCGCAGCTTGCTTCAGATTTTGCACCCGCTGCATAATGCTGTGAAGCTCACCGCTCATGCCATCCAGCTTTTCATTTAGTATGCAGAGCAGGTGTTCCTCCGACTCCCTCATCCTGCTTGATATTAATTCAGCCTGTTCATCAAAGCGTTGGTTAATCAGCTGGATGAGCGAGTTGTAGTCGGTCCCCTTTCCAGCCTTAAGATCACCAGTGCAGTTTTCGCACAAACGTTTTGGAACAGGTGCCATTATTGTGCAAATAAAAACAAAGCAGTAGGGAAAAGTGTTGTCGTGCTGCGAGCAGAGTAGTTTTCGTATGCTTTGTGGAGAGCAAGAATAGCTCTCAGCTTCCCAGATGTGTTGTTGTTTATTGTGTGCGTGCGGTTTTTTGCAAATAGTGATCGTTTATTTATTAAATAGAGTAGAAGTTTTAAACGATTGCAGTGTCCGTAAGTTTGTTTTCAATTTATTGATTTATAACAAAATAATGCCGGTGTATTGCTTTAAAAAATATTTTTATTGCGGAGCTTGAAAAAAAGACGTACTGTCGCGTCACAAGTGTGTACACATCCTTATTTAAGGAATTTTTTTTTATTATATATATACATTTAGTTTGTGTTTGGAGCTTTTTAATTCAACATGAACCACATCGTTCCATTTATTATCTTTAATTTAATTAAACTCACTTTCCATTGGGATCAGACTGTCCAAATGGTCAAACTTAATTTCACTTTTCTAAATTGCAACCACAACAATGAATAGAACTGTGAGATTAGTTAGTGTTCATCACTTTAATCATTTATTAATAACAATAACTTTAATAGTACAATAAGTTTTGAATAGAAAAAGGCGCGTGGTGCATTTGTTCTTCCGAATGCTCGAGTTGTGTGTGTGTTCGTGTAATTGAGTTAGTTCAGTTCGTGTTGTCGAACTAGAGTATCGATTACAATAAGTGTGTGCCTATGAACTATCGTGACCGCCACATGTACTCCCCCTCCGATGCTGCTGCTAGGTAGCAAAATGTACGTATCTCTGTGGTGGATTGATTTTACGTCCACTACGGGCTGTAGATACTCTTGGTGGCTCTTGGTTCTCGCTCATTGGCTGGCTAGCGGCAGGAGAAGTTTCTGATGTTTCCAAGAACGCTGCTTTGATGTCGATGATAAAGGTTTTCCCGTTTCGCTCGAGAACTTGAAATGGCACGTCGTATGGAGATTTGAGCGGAGCTTTGACTGTGTCGTCTCTCAGAAAAACGTGCGTGCAAGTCTTTAACGCCTTTTGGATAAATGCCTTGTCAGTGGTATGATGTGAGGTCTCGGCAGGCTTCAACTTTGCCATGGTTGATCGCAGGCGGCCGATAAATTCGCTCTCGGTGTATTCCTCTGATGGTTTATCGAAAAATTCTGCTGGCAGGCGTAGTGTGGTTCCGTATACCATCTCCGCAGGAGAAGTATTGATATTTTCTTTCACGGTTGTTCGCATGCCTAGGAGTACGATTGGGAGACTGTCCGTCCAATTGGAGTCGGTGTGACACTTGATTGCGCTCTTTAAGGTCCTGTGCATCCTTTCAACTAGGCCATTTGCTTGCGGGTGGTAGGCTATTGTGCGCAAATGTTTAGATCCCGTTAGATTTGTAAGCTCTTTGAATAGTCTGGACTCAAATTGTCTCCCTTGGTCGGTTGTGATTAAGCGTGGCATACCAAAATGTATTATCCAGCCGTTGAGCAGCGCTTTTGCAATTGTTTCGGCTGTTATGTCAGCTGTGGTATCGCGGCCGGCCAGCGAATGAATCGGTCGATCCAAGTAAGGCAGTACCTGTTGTTGTTGGAAATAGGTAGTGGTCCGATAATATCCATGTTTATGTGTTCGAATCGCTTGTCCGGAAGGGTGAATCTCTGTAAGGCGGACTTGTTGTGCCGACTAACCTTAGCTTTCTGGCATCTGGCGCAGCTGCTAACGCAACATGCGATGTCTCTTTTCATGTCCTTCCATACAAAACGTTCTGTAATAAGCTTTACGGTCGCGCGCCTACCTGGATGCGACAAGTTGTGCATGGCATTGAAAATTTGCTTACGAAATTCAAGAGTCACGTACGGGCGGATGCGGTTTTGTGATGTATCGCAATATAGGGATGCCTGGGAGTCATCTAGTTTAATTTGTCTTAGTTGCAGGACAGAGCTTTGGAGCTGCTCTTTCAGTTCTTCGTCCGTTTGTTGACTTGTGGCCAGCTTTTTGAAGTCTGTTTGATCCTCATTGAAAATAGCTTCTACCCTGGATAGTACGTCTGCAACGATGTTGTTTTTTCCCGGAATATGCTGGATGTCCGTTGTGTACTCGCTGATAAAGCTAAGCTGCCGTGTCTGTTTGGGTGATGTTTTTTCCGGATTTTGTTGGAAAGCAATTGTGAGCGGTTTGTGATCGGTGAGGATAGTACAGCTGCGCCCTTCGACCATATGCGCGAAATATCTAACAGCCATGAAAATTGCTAGTAGCTCTCGGTCATACGTGCTTTGCTTTTTTTGCGAGTCTGACATTCTCTTGGAGTAGAAGCCGAGCGGTCTGAGATGCCCGTTTTGAAGTTCGTTTAGCACTGCGCCTACGCAAAAATTGCTGGCATCCACGTGCAGGACAAGTTTTGCATTGGCGGATGGATGCGCTAGCGTTGTGACTTTCGCCAGATCGTGCTTTCATTGCTCAAACATTTGGGAAGAATCCTCAGTCCAAACGATCGGAGTTTTATCCTTTTTTCGGTTGCCCTTTATCAACTTCTGTAATAAACCCTGTTTGTAAGCCGCTTTTGGTAAGCAACGTCTGTATACGTTTAGCATTGCCAAAAAGCTTTTGAGCTCGTGTGCCAGCTTTGGCTTTTGGAATTCCGTGATTGCCTGAACTCGATCTTTTGTTGGAATGATGCCCTCTTTTGAGATTCGGTATCCTAAGAAGTTGACTTGTTGCTGGCCAAAAATGCATTTTGATGCATTTAGGCGTAGCCCGTATTGACGCAACCTGTTGAGGACATTCCTGATGCAAGTGTTGCTCAGAATTGTGCGATGCTATGCAGATGTCGTCTATGTAGACAGATACGTAGTCCATGTCCCGAAAAACTTGATCCATAAATCGCTGAAATGTTTGGCTCGCGTTGCATAGGCCGAAGGTCATTACGTTAAATTCGTAGAGTCCGAATGGTGTAATGATGGCCGTTTTATCGCGGTGCTCGGGTGCAATTGGGATTTGGTGGTACGCTCGTTCCAGGTCAATTGTGGAAAAAATTGATTTGCCGAACAGTTTGTACGAGAAGTCGTGAAGGTGGAGCAGTGGGTATCTGTCAGGCTTAGTAATGTGATTCAAGCGTCTATAATCTCCACAAGGCCTCCACTCGTTTTTATTTTTCTTGGCTGCCATGTGCAGTGGACTGGCCCATTGGCTGCTACTCGGGCTGCAAATGCCTTGCTTCAGCATGTAGTCGAATTCTCGTTTGGCTATTGCCAACTTGCCGGATTTAGACGACGTGCCTTTGATACCACCGGCTGATCTTTTGTGAAGATATAGTGTTGCACCGTTATGTTGGTACTCTTTGTGTTGTAGCTGCACGGTTTGGCCAAATCGCTGTATTCGCGTAGAAGAGCTTCGTAACAGTCGTTGTTTATTGGGGAACGGTATGCAGCTTTTCGACGTCCACGCTACAGATTGATCCTCTAGCGAATAGCTTTGTAGAACTATCGATGAGGAATTTCCGACGAAGATCAACTATTAGATCAAATGCGTGTAGAAAATCGGCTCCAATAATAGGCTTGGTGACGTCAGCAATGACGAATTGCCAGCTCATGTTTTTGCGCAAGCCAAAATTGAGTGCTGCGATTTTGGTGCCAAACGTCTTAATTGGAGTGCCATTTGCTGCATATAGTTTGCTTGTGATTTGTGCGTTGCGATCTGTTGGCGGCAAGAACGAAAAATCCGCACCTGTGTTTATTAAAAATCTCGTTTTCGTTGTCTGATCGGTTACGAATAACCTGCGGCTCTCATTACTTCCCACTTCGTCGGCCGCGGGTGCCAAAGTGGGTTTTAGTTTTTTGCATGGCGCTTCTCGAACTCGCAAGGCTCTGTGCATTTTTTAGCCTTGGCTCCAAACCTGCCATGATAGTAGCAGAATGGCGAACGAGTTGGTGACTTGGAGATGTTTCGCGAGCTGTTATATGTAGTAGCGTTAGCCCTTAACTTCTTAATTTCCTTGCGCAGTGCGTCGATTTCTGCCTCCTTGTCGTCGTTGCCTGTCTGTGCCGCCGCTATCGTGGGCTTGCTTTGCCCCTCCATTATTATGTCCCCTTGCGTTAACATTTTGGCCGCGTCGCCGTCGATGACGCATACAATTGCGCGGATGTTGCCTGGGAGTTTCTGTAACCAAAGAGATTTGGGAACCTTGTCGGTGATGCTGTTACCTGCTAGTGTCTTCATTCGTTTCAGCAACTGTGAGGGTTTGAGGTCGCCAAGTTGTAATTCGTGAACGAGCTTGTTGAGCTTGCGCTCGTCCGATTCAGTGTACCTCTTTATTAGGGCCGCTTTGATTGCATCGTACTTATTGGCAAGAGGTGGATCACGCATGATGTCAGCGATATGCACCAGATACTGCGGTTCTAGTGACGCGACAACGTGATGAAATCTCGTTGCATCAGCTGTAATGCCGGCCAATGCAAATTGCGACTCCACTTGTATGAAATACAAGTCCGGCTGTTCCTTGCAGAACGCTGGAGGTTTGACGCCCACACGAAAAATTTCTTGCTGTCGCGGCTGAGCTGGAGCTGGTGCTGCATGTAGCTGTGCGTTTTCCAGGACTCCTCCGAAACCTTGCTGTTCTTCTTGAGTGGACATTTTTTACGCCTATTATAGTGCACTTCTGAATTTCACAATTGTTCGCCTAAATGCGCAATTATATGCTTGATTGCGTCAGCCAATTTAGCAATTATGTTTTTGAGCCAGAAATGCGTGTATTCTAGCGTCGGGGTCACCAATGTGGGATTAGTTAGTGTTCATCACTTTAATCCTTTATTAATAACAATAACTTTAATAGTACAATAAGTTTTGAATAGAAAAAGGCGCGTGGTGCATTTGTTCTTCCGAATGCTCGAGTTGTGTGTGTGTTCGTGTAATTGAGCTAGTTCAGTTCGTGTTGTCGAACTAGAGTATCGATTACAATAATATGGTGTTCACACTACGGTTGCGTTTTGCGTTAAGTGCCAACAAGCAGCTTCTTGCCCATACAAATAGCATAGGGGCCTAGTGGTGACAAAAAGTTGAGTTTAGTTTGGATGCAGTTGCGTGTATTCAATGTACGTAACTAATACATTCGATTGACTCAAAAGGAACTGCCCATATTCGTATATCGTTCTCAACTATCACCACTAATTCAAAAAACGGTTTGGCGGTATACAAAAAAAAAATAATTAATTGTAAACATGTCGCAACAAAATGGTAAGTAATTGTTTATTTTTAAATATTATATGTATGTTTAGCCCATTTTAACTTAATTACAGGCTATGATAAGAGATTTTTGTGGTCGACTGCCGCAACAAAAGCTCTTATAGAACTTTGGCAGGATAACATTGATGGGTTTCCGGGAGCCAAGAAGAACTCCCATATTTATAAGGAAATGGCGGAGATACATAGGGCTGAATGTGCAAAGGTGGGACCTTCCGGTGGCACGCCGTCTTCGTGGGAGTATTTTGAGAGCGTGGCCAGTGCACTGAACATGTCGGACACTGTGGGCTACCACCCCATAGCCGATAGCCTAGGTAATATATTGAATTAAAACTATTGCATATATATAATATAATAAAATTCTTACAGACTTCTCGCGGTTAATTGAAGAGGAGCCTTGGAGCAGCGAAAACTCGATGACAGAGCCGTCATGTTCAGGGGCAAAGCGACGGCGGGTCGACAACTCCGCAAATTTAGTTGCCATTGAGGAGCGCAAATTGGCGGTTATGGAGCGAATGGCGGAAGATTCAGCCAACTTTCAAAAAGAAGTTTTAAATATTCTTAGAGCCCGTCATGTGGTGTAATTTATAATAAAATAAAAAATAATGGCTTAAATTTGAATTGTTTAGTTAATTTTTTATTATTATTTAAAAACTCTATAGCTAAAGCTTGACGAACTGCTTCGGCACTAGCATTCATATTGCCCACAAGTTTCCAAATGCTACGACGGCGTCCTGGGTCACCCAGCAAATCAAATGTTGCTGCAGACGTTCCCGCCATATTCATGCATTTTGTCAACATTGCATTATTCTGCTCCATTGCACATAATAATTCCAAAAGATTGCTTGAATTAATATATATCTTTTAATATAATTATTTTCTATCAGCGAAATCAAAACAAAGCAGCTGCTGCTCACTTCACGTTTAACGCATAACGCACTTTTGTGCCAGTGTGAACACCAGTTCTGCGTTATTGCGTCGATGACGATATGGATAGCAAACTCGCTGTAGTATAAACGCCACATAAGTGTGTGCCTATGAACTATCGTGACCACCACAGAACTTATATATGAAACAAGTTTTATGAAGCGTTCGAGCATATAATACTTGGAGTTCCACCTAGTTTTTACATCAAGAATACATTTCAGCATTTTGCCCTCGCTCACTCCAGCGTTTGATTGAACCTCTCGAAGCTGGTCACTTGCTTTTACGCTGCGCTTGAACCATTTCACAATATCTCGACATTTCGAAATAATTGCGGTAATTTCTGTTATATTCAAAGAGTTCTTAACACCAGATTCAAAGTGTGAGCGAAGCAAGGAATGTGCCGCTTTTTGCCGATGGTGTTATGTATAGCTTTAACCACATTCGCTGCATTGTCTGTCGCAACAGCAATAATATGTTTTTAATCTATCGAAAAATCGTTTAAAGCAGCTATTAAGACATCAGATATATGTCCAGCTGTATGCGCTTCTGTTAAAGGAAAAACTCCGATGGCTATATTAATTTGTTCATTTTTATATACGCCATGAACGGTAATTCCAAGCATGCTCTTCATTGCAGTGTTTGTCCAAGCGTCTGTTGTAATACATAAACATGTTGATTTACGAAATATCGCCAAACATTTTTCTTTTTCATATAAAGAATCTATGAGCGCTTTGATTGTGTTCCTTGATGGAACTTTAAACAAAGGAAAATGGTTTTTCATAAAGTCCAAAAATCCTTTACCTGTTGAAATAATTTAAAAATAAGTGCATTTACAAATGAATCACTTAAGAGCAGTCAAAGTGCCACTTTAAAAGTCTACTTCTTCAGTGACATTAAAGCTGTGATGGGCATGCACACATATCGGCACAGTTTTCACACGCATACAAGCACAATGTTTTCAATGCTTATAGCGTACGTGTGATGTTGTGCAATCGGCCGCGGCAGAGGGCCTATGCACATTCGGCAGCGCGCTGCCTAACGTCGCGACGCGCCCATCACTGCATTAATAATAATTACATTATTACTTACCTTCAACAAAATCAAAAGGCAAATTGTCTTTGACTATCATGCCTACGATGTCATTGGTAAGCTTTTCTTTTTTGACCCTCCTGTTGCAAAGCTATGAATTTTATTGAAAGAATTCAATAAGAGAGGTGGACGATTGTTACTACTGCAACTAGGTTCGTTGTCGTTGTTGTTGCTGTTGCTGGAAAAACTGCTGCCGCTGCTGCCTTTGTTATTGTTGTTGCTGCTGGCTTTTTTATTGAACATACTATTCATTATGCTGTTGTCAGTGGATTGAGTGCTGATTTCTTCATCCATTAGATTAATAAAATCTTTTTGGATTAAGATTTTTTCTGCTGAAATATATTTAAATTTATTTTATGAGGCGTTCAAAATGGTGCTCAAATGTTTGCGACTTACAAGATCATCAGCTTCTTTCCGATGCTTCAATTTAATATGCTGAAGCATATTTGCTGTGTTATTGAAAAATTTTAAATTCTTTCCACACAATAGGCATTTTACCAAACTGGTTTTATCCACTTTGGAAAAATATTTCCACACTTCACTCTTGTTAGGTGCCATTTTGTAATACAAGGTAGGCCATTTAAACTTGACCCATTTGTTTCTGAAAAAATAAGAACAAAAAAAACAATGTTTTTTGTTCATTTCAAAAATAATTTATTTTGGTCCAAGGAGATTTGTTCTTGCTAATTTTTAAAAATTATATCGCGTAAATGGGCACCTTTAGCTCTGACAGCTAAATGCACTCTTTTTCGGCATTTTCCATGACTTTTGCCAATGTTGCGACCGATATGGCAGCGATTTCACGTGTTATGTTGGTTTTAAGTTGAGCCAGAGTCTGTGGCTTGTCAGCGTACACTTTGGACTTCAAGTAGCCCCACAAATAAAAGTCTGGTGGCGTCAAATCTGCTGATCTCGGTGGCCAGTCAAAATCACAATTTTTCGATATCAATCGCCCGGGGAACAATGGTCGCAATAAATTGATTGTTGCTGAAGCTGTATGGCATGTAGCCCCGTCCTGTTGAAACCAGAAGTTATCCATGTCATTTTCGCGAATAATGGGTATCAGAAAATCCGTTATCATGGCTCGATAACGCTCACCATTGACTGTTGTCGTGGCTCTATTATCGTCTTCGAAAAAATACGGTCCGATGATCATATTCGCGCAAACACCGCACCAAACTGTTAATTTTTGGTCGTAAAGAGGCTGTTCTTCAATTAATTGAGGATTTTCGGTGGCATAAAATCGACAATTTTGCTTGTTTACGCCTCCATTCAGCGAGAAATGTGCCTCGTCTGATATGATGAGTTTTCGCCAAAAGTCAAGTTCGTTTCCAGCCATTTCGATGGCCCATTTGCCAAAATTAAGGCGTCGCGGATAATCAGCTGGGATTAGTTTTTGTGCCTTTTGAATTTTATATGGAAACATCTTCAAATCGTTATGAATTATGCGTCGGAGAGTGGTGCGAGAGATGTTTAATTCCTGAGAGCGGCGATAACTCGATGTCGTTGGAGTCTCCTCAATACTGGCTCGTACAGCTTCGATATTTTCATCAGACCGTCTTGTTCGTTGTCTGGATGCATGACTGGCATTACAGACATTACCGGTGTTCACAAATTTTGCGTATAAAGACTGAATTGTGTTCTTAACTTTAGCACTTTTCACTTTATTTTTTTTGCGAAACGCACGTTGAGTTAACACAATTGAAAAGTTATTTTGAATATAAAGCCGAACAACTTCAGCGCGTTCTTTTGGAGTGTACTGTTCCATGGTATAAATTGTCTTCGAATGACGCTTCTAAAGCGGTATGACATTAGCTGATCTGTCAGCGCTGTCAAAAGTTACAGCGTTGCCAGATGGGTCAACTTTAAATGGCCTACCCTGTAGAAAACTCGTCCGGTTTATTCACTTTTTTCACTCTTTGTGAAATAGCGCGCTTCTTCCGCGTCGCTTTTAACATTTACAGAGTGACCGTGTTACATATTGCTTAAGGTTGGTATGCTGTTTAGGTGTATGGTATGTGTATGGTGGTATGGCGGTACAAATGGTAGGCAGTATGAGACAGTGCACTATGGGCGATTTGTCGATTTTGGCGGCATAAAGTCTAAAAATAAAGCTAGAGACATAATTTTTTTTTAAATGTTCGTTATATTTAACTCTAATTTCGGATTTTTTTTTCGACAATTGGGTCACTCCTTTTTTTCCGCATATGTGTAGGCCGCCACTAATAAGTGCATTTATTTAAGAACAAATTATAAATGTGCAACTAAAATTGAAACAAAATGAAAAGCTTTATTTTATTATACTTAGACATAATATTAAATAAAAAAGATAACAAATTTTTATTCATATATAGTTATATTATTACAAACTTTACAAATAAGCAGTTAAAAATCTTCCTCATCTAAAACGAACGAATATTCATTGATGTTATCATAATCTTCTTCGTCATCTGTTTCACTTTCCATGTTATTATTATTATTAAAATTAAAATTTTCATTATTATTTTCTTCAGATATATAGCATGAACTTATATTTAAGGTTGGAGTTTCCAAAACCGCAATAACTTCTGTAGGAAGTGCATTTTTTTTAAGCAGTCTTGGTGTATTATGTATATTCAAGCTTGAAATTAGAGGGTCGGATGAGTCAATAGATCTATAAAAAAAAGTCAGTTATATTATTTAGCCTGAATATTTTTCTAGCATGGGAACGTCGGTCCATTTTATAGAGTTTGTTGCGTGCCTCTGAGGCATTTTCGCCCAGGCACCCAACAGGAACTACAAACTGATCCATAATATCTGATCCTTGAACTATAATCTTGTGAACTGTTGGGGACATTGGGTTCCATGGATACGCCTGCATATACAATAAAAATGTATCGTTGCAAAAACATCGAAATTTGTCTGTGTTTATGGCAAATTCACACGAAATTGCTACTAATAAATGGTGGAATTTATTTAATAGGACCTCGTCAAACAATGTGATTTCTGCAAAAAGTTTGGTATTTGCAAAGATTCGCCTCGCCGTATTCCCATCGTTGTTGTTACCAGATCCATTCTGTTTTGGTATGCTAATATGTAAGCCCATTTCCTTCCATATTCTTTGTTGGATTTCCTTCTTCCGCGATATCATTTTGTTTTTATTCTCGCCTTTTACGTGCCAAGTTTTAATATCGATTCGATATGATATGTTTAAGACGAATTCCATAAACCTGATCCAGGCGTGTAACGGACTTACGCCGTATTTCAAAGAGTCAGGTTTAGGTTTAAAAATTTTAGAATTGAAATCATTAATGTGCATAAGCGCTTTTGGATTTATAGCACACATTGATTTCGTATTTGTTAAAAAATTAAGTACCTTGCCGTCAATGTCATATATGTCTTAAAATTAACAGAAATGTTTGCGCTATGTGATTTAAAATTTTGCAAGTTTGCTACTTGCATATCTAAATTATGCTTTTCTTCTTGGATTTTTGCAAAGCTTTCTTTAGCGTATTCAATTTTAATCGGCCTGCAGAAGCGTACAGACTGGGGGCTTTTGTTTACCCAAATTAAACGATTTAAAGAATCCACTAATCTTATTGGAATCATAGTTGCCACGAATAGAGAACTGTCGGAAGAATCGGGTTCATCCAAATCGAATTTCTGCTTATAGGAACTTTGACCGGTCGACCCATCAAATCCATAGCATGCAATAAGTGTGCACTCTGTAACATTTTCCATTTGTTCCAAAATTTCCATTTGTAAAATTAAAATTCGTTCAGCCGTTTGGCTTAGCAAATCCTGCAAAGAAACCTTTGCCACAGATTCTGTAATTTGTACTCCTGTTGGTCTGCACTGCATCTTCGTTTTTTTATTGCATCATAACCAGGATATATGTCGTTCCCGTACGCCTTATTTAGTTGCTTAGTATTAATATATTGTGGTTTTGTTAGCCCATTTTCCAATATATAGGCTAAGGCTACATTATTTGATATTTTTACAGGCTCTTTGTTTGACACATTCTTAATTTTTTTCTCTATATTGACTTCCTGCTGCACGCCGAGTGCTTCATTATTTTTTCTTTTTCGCGCAGATGTTGAGGCTGCATGCAGAAGTAAAGGAGTAGACCTGTCAATTGCTATGGCAACTTCTAAAGCCATTTTCCTTCTAAGCCTTGACCCGGCCTCTGTATACCCTAATTTTGGGCGTCCCGGGGAAATGAGACTTTTACCAAATGAAAATAGACATTTAAGTTAGTAACTTGCCATTATTAGTTGCCTGCTCTGGCTTGCTCTTGATATAGAAATACTTCACGGAACACGATTACAATTGATAAAATTTTAGTTCAAATACAGCCAACAACAACACTGGACAAAAACAACAACACAAATAATTATGTACTTTTGCCATAACATACAGATTATATATACCTTGATCTTTGTTTTCCATACTAAATACATATATTTAACTGCATAAAAACATACGCACACTGATCGATTGCAGAAGTAAAATTTTCGCGGTAACTTTTACAATCGAAAGCCATCAGCTGACTTTAAGAGTCTGCCACATAAAGAGAGTTGCCACCCAGCAAAAAAAAATTTTTTTTAAGCTTCCTGATGTGTTTACTATTAATAAATAACAAGCTTTTTTTAATATTCTACCATACATTTTTTGACTTTATGCCATTTTTTTTGGAAAATCGCCCAATGTGCAGTGGTGTAAATAACTATCAAATAATAGAGTTACCAACAAACAAATAATAATTTCAGAGCCTAATACAATCTCAGTTTGCAAAAAATTTTGCTAAAAAGTATAATTATTAAAAAAACAATTGCGATTATTTACTCATTACTCGATTAATAATCAATTAATAAAAAATAAAAAAATCATATAATTTAATCGTTTCTTGGCCAAAATTAATCGATTATTTCCTTTCATTCGATTAATCTTGCCATCCCTATGTACGCAGAGACTATACACTCATCTAGACTTGACAAGTCTCTCATTTTTGACACTGCTGGAAAATGAATGTTCCGACGATTAGCTTTGTTGCTTACTGCTTACGTTAGCGGTTGTTTCGCATTTGTAAACAAAGCGCGGTGTATAGAGAAGTGATGAAAATAGGTGTTCAAAACAAAGGGGCGGAGATTAATTGTTGCCTAAATTAATATCTCTTGTTGTGTCGTGGAAGGTGAGTTTAGCAAATTTTAGTCTTTTGATTCAATCGCTTGCTGCTACCCTAGCAAGATAGGGTACACAGAAAAAAAAAAGTTTGAGAATTTTGGTGCCAGTTTAATCTGGAAAGCGGGATAACATTTCAAGAACGAATTTCGGGCTAATGAACTTAAATCAAGTCTGGCGTACTTAAATAGAAGTCTAACGTACTAAATACCAAGATTCAATCCGATTTAAGCTCAATATAAAACCAAAATACTTAAATTTTCCGATAGAAAATGTATTTACCAAATTCGCTCTCTCGCATACATAAAATGTATATGCAAAATAACGGAATCTTTCTCATGAGAGAGACGATCGTCTTTTTTTTATGCATTCGGGTCGTGATAATCGTTTTCTGCAGTTTACCGATTTAGTGTGTGCAACAATTTTGTGATGAGCGGCAGCATGGATGAAATCGTAGTAGAAGAGACTCAACCGGAGGTTGCAGACAAACTTTTTAACTGGTGCCAGGAACAGGAGTTGGGAAAAGTATATGAATATTTAAAAGGTAAGTTAATTTAATTGTAATTTTTTTTGTGATATTAATATGTGATGGTGATTGTGACAAAAATATGTTCTAGAATACATACATATTATGTTTCTACGCATGTATACGAATATGAAAAATTTACATACATACATATATATATGTATTCATGTATGACCCGTTTGTCGCTAGCTGCATTTCGCTATGTTGTTAAACATTTATTGATCAGTCCAAATTGGTTACATATACATATGTACATTATTATATATGTCAGTAATGAATAATTTTTGAATAGTATTGTGAAATTAGTGTCATGCGTTGAGTACATTTTGTGCCGGCACCAAATATGCATGTGTGTATGTATGCACATGAGCATGGGTATAGAAATGTAGCTAGCGAGAAACGAACCGAACATTTGAGCGTAGCCGGCTGCCGGTCACGAAGTTTTCGTTACGCGTGTATGTACAGCTGTGTTTATATGAAAGAATGTCGCGACATGCAGACGACTACGCACAAATGTATGAACGCGCTGTTTTTCGTAGGCTGCATTTCTGTACACATATGTATGTTCATAAAACTGTGTTCATAAAAATAGTAGTGCTCAACCTAACATTAAATTTTAATTTTCGATAAACGTTTTGAACGATGCAATAGAATTTCTCTATTCTCTTCATAACAAGCTTTTCTAAGAAAACTGTAAAGGTTTGTTCAATTTGCATAGTTCAGTTTATCGAAAATTAAAATTTAATGTTAGGTTGAGCACTACTATTTTTATGAACACAGTTGTATGAACATATGTGTACAGAAATGCAGCCTACTAAAAACAGCGCGTTCATACATTTGTGCGTAGTCGTCTGCATGTCCCGACATTTTTGCTTGTATGTATACACGTCTGCTTATTCTTATGTATGTTTATGCAATGGTGACCACAATTATTTACACAAAAGACACTTTACAGAAATCATTAATTAATTTATTAATGTACAATTATTTCCAGCTGCCGATATTTCGTACAACACTTTACAGTACATGCAAAGGGACAACGTGAAGCAGGTGATTCCGCAGTTTGGACTCCAAATAGAATTCAGAGAGAAACTTTTAACATGGAAGAAGCAAGTGAGGCGAAAAATAATTATTTTAAATGGTTATGTTTTTTAACATTTTTTAATTTTGTTATTTATTTGTTTTTTTATTTTTTTTATTTTAAAGCATGGAATTACTGACGAAACTTGCCCTCAGCAGTCCAGAGAAGAAAATTTGTTAAATATTCCAGATGATTTTACTGGCAAACTATTATTTAGGGATAGAATCCAACAATTTTAAGTTGTTCAAAATAATGCATTTGATATTTGCAAACGATTCCATATTATATGTTATCTGTAAACAAATTAAAATGATGAGCTTTAACAGCCATATTATTGAATATGAGGTTGGCGCTATTATAAATTAAACTTTAGTTTTATAATAGATTTATCAACCCCCCCTTTACATTTGTACCCTTTAAATAACCAAAAAACTGTTTTTAGAGTTAACTTTTTATAACAATGATAAGAAATAAGTTTAATACTTTTAAGACGAAATCAATGTTCCCATAATTTTTGATAAAATACTAGTATCTACATATATTATATACTAAATTAACTATAAAATAAATAAAACAAAACATTAAATCTATCTCGCTTGTACTCAATTCAAGTACGGATACTGGGCTAAATTTGAGACCGAAACGATTAAATCTATCTCACTTGTACTCAATTCAAGTACGGATACTGGGCTAAATTTGAGACCAAAGCGATTGAATCTATCTCGCTCGTTCTCCGATCAAGTTTGTATTTTGGGCTTAATACAATACCAGTGTGTTTAAATTTAGCTCGTAAGTCAAACTAAAAATGAACTTAGATTTCTTGAAGTGAGCCTGATTGGGATGGGTTTAAGTCTGAAACACGGGCTCAAATCAATCTCACGTACTATTTTCAAGAATTCCGGACTCACACAAAATGTTCTCAATTTAAGAATTTTGGTTTCTGTTTTGAGAATTCCGGCCTTAACGAACTTATGACATCGTTGGGCTGCGATTTGAGTACGTTGGTCTTGGTTTTTTTTTCGGTGTAGTTTGACTTCTTTGAACTTAGCGTAATTATACAGATAAATGCAATATACCTTAACATGAAGTTTACAATATATATTTACTAACATTTTGGCAGTTAGGTATTGCATTATTTGGCTAAATATGTTTAATATAAATACGCAATAAAATAAACGTATTTTGTATTTAAATACTTCAAATAAGTTATATTTATTTGAAAAATATATATTAGGAGATATCATTGACTATACTTAAATATTGACACTAAGGGTATTTTTACTTTGTGCGTCTCAGCAACCAGCAAGTGTTGTTGTTTCGTTCTTTTGCATTTTCCCATTCCTTTGCATTTGCCCATTCTCGATGTGTATACACACAGCATTGTGCAGACGATATGGGTTTTGGGGAATGTATGTAACATGCAGAAGGAATTATTTCCGAACAATATATATATATATATATATATATATATATATTTTTTTTTGATCAGCATCATAAGGCGACTCGATTTGGCCATGTCGTTTTGTATTGCATTTATGGTATAGGGTATCTCCTAGCGAGCTATTCAAGTTCATTTTGGAAACAAAATTACGAAAATCTCGGCGAAGCTATTCCAGGCAAAAATTAAACAAGTGACACGTATACAAATACATACTTATGCATTTTTTACCGCTACTTGCTTTCCGCTGCCGCGCCCCCTGTCCTACAATCAGATAGGCAAAGCCAGCTGCACTTGCTTGCGCGCAGCAATTGCCAGTACGCAAACGCACAGCGTTATTCTTTTCGTTATTCGGCATATTCCTTTTTATACCCCGAACCCATGAAATGGGTAAAAGGGGTATAATGGTTTTGTGCAAAAGTATGTAACAGGAAGAAGGAAGCATCTCCGACCCTATGAAGTATACCATATATATTCTTGATCAGCATCAACAGCCGAGTCGATATACACATACATATAAACATGGAATCGATTACAAAAATTTCTCGAATTTGGAAAATATAAAAATTGGGGTTGAAATAATGAGTAACGATATAACTTTTCTGAAAATTTCATCAAATTCGGTTAAGAAACACCAGAGATATCGAAGATTGAAGTTTAGTCACAGATGCATACAGACAATGACTGTACGTGTTAAGTATGGGGTTCGGGGTATCTCCTAGTCGGGAAATCTCGACTAGAGCCTTCTTACTTGTTGTATTTAAATATGCGTACACACAAAACGCAGTTGCTTATGAAATGGCCATTTAATCAATTTACCAGAGAGTATATTGCATTTGTGCGAATGTATGTAACAGGCTGAATGATGCATATTCGACCCAATTATTATACCCCGAACCCATGAAATGGGTAAAAGGGGCATAATGGTTTTATGCAAAAGTATGTAACAGGCAGAAGGAAGCATCTCCGACCCTATAAAGTATATATATTCTTGATCAGCATCAACAGCCGAGTCGATATAGCCATGTCCGTCTGTCCGTGTGTATGAACGCGTAGATTTCAGAGACTATAAGAGCTAGAGACTTCAGATTTTGAACATAAGCTCATTTAAGTCCTAGGCAGTACAAGTTTGTTTCCGATTTTCGATAACTATTCTGGTTTCCGATATACACATGGAATCGATTTCAAAAAAATCTCGAATTTGGAAAATGTAAAAATGGGGGTTGAAATAATGTGTAACGATCGAACTTTTCTGAAAATTTCATCGAAATCGGTTGAGAAACTCCAGAGATATCGAAGATTGAAGTTTAGTCACAGATGCATACAGACAATGACTGTACGTGTTAAGTATGGGGTTCGGGGTATCTCCTAGTCGGGAAATCTCGACTAGAGCCTTCTTGTATATATATGCGTTTGTGCGAATGTATGTAACAGGCTGAAGGATGCATATTCGACCCAATTATATATATATACTCTTGATTGGCAGTAACAGTGGAGTCGTTTTGGCCATGTCTTTACGAATAATGTCTGGGGCACAGGGTATCTCAGTCTAACTTTTTATACTTGACCCTTTCATTCTTATGCTTTTTGTATACACACACTTGCATATTCAAGGGCATAGAGGAAGAATAAAATTACGAAAATCTCGGCGTAGCTAGCGAAGGCAAAAATTAAACAAATGTACAAAGACCATATTATACAGGCCAAGCTAGCGTGGCGCGCAGCAATTGCCAGTTAGCAAACGCACAGCTATTCTTCTTTGTTATCGGCATATTGCTTTGCGCTTCGATCGCATATACATGTATACCTACTCGTTATAAATAGCTAATCGTCCTCGCATTCGATTTCAGCAAGCAGTTTTCAAAAGAGCGCGACGTCACGTCTAGATAAGTGTATTGTCTCTGGTGTCTGTATATATGAGCGCAATTGTCTGTGTCAGTCTTGTAGTTTAGTCGTATGTTTGTCGGTGTGTTTATGATGTGTAACATTTCCATGGTGTATCTCTTGTTGTAGTGTTGTTCCTGGTTTCCTCAAAATTAGGTGAATGTCCGCTTTGTGTACTGTGGGCCATAAGTGCTGTTTTTTTTAATGTCGGTATGATGTCTGCTTTTGTAGTCCGATTTGTGTTGTGATATTCTAGTTTTTATACCCCGAACCCATGAAATGGGTAAAAGGGGTATAATGGTTTTGTGCAAAAGTATGTAACAGGCAGAAGGAAGCATCTCCGACCCTATAAAGTATATATATTCTTGATCAGCATCAACAGCCGAGTCGATATGGCCATGTCCGTCCGTCCGTCCGTCTGTCCGTCCGTCTGTATGAACGCGTCGATCTCAGAGACTATAAGAGCTAGAGACTTCAGATTTTGAACATAAGCTCATCGCGTCGATCTCAGAGACTATAAGAGCTAGAGACTTCAGATTTTGAACATAAGCTCATCTAAGTCCTAGGCAGTACAAGTTTGTTTTCGATTTTCGATAACTATTTCCGTTTTCGATATATACATGCAATCGATTACAAAAATTTCTCGAATTTGAAAAATGTAAAAATGGGAGTTGAAATAATGGGTAACGACTTAACTTTTCTGAAAATTTCATCGAAATCGGCTAAGAGACACCAGAGATATCGAAGATTGAAGTTTAGTCACAGATGCATTCAGACAATGACTGTACGCGTTATGTACAGGGTTCGGGGTATCTCCTAGTCGGGAAATCTCGACTAGAGCCTTCTTACTTGTTAATTTTGATTTGGTGGTTCCTACATAAATGTTATTGCACTCTACATTGTTAGACCCATTACATAGGATTTTATATATCACGTTGTTTTTGTCCATATGATTAATTTTAGATTTTGTCTTGTTAAATATATTCCTTAAAGTGATGGTGGGCTTATGTGCAATTTTTATATTTTCTTTGTTATAGCAATCGGATTTTGTTAGCCGTTCGGATAAGTGGGGAATGTAGGTAGCTGATTTGTATGTTTTTCATATATTGTTGTGTGTTTTTTTTTATTTGTTCCTTATGTCGATTTAATAAAGTCTTTATTGTGTTGTCTGGAAAATCATTGTCCTTTAAAAGTCGTTTTACTTCATCTATTGTCTCTTTATGGTATATGGTGTCTGATATATTAAGCATTCGTTTTATACAACCAAGTGCTGTATTCATTATCATTGTCTTAGAGTGTTTCGGGTGAAAGTTAATGATTCGTCCTGATGCTGTTGGTTTCTTGTACCACTTTAATTTTAGTTTATTGCCATATCTATTTATTAGTGTGTTCAAATATTCTTATTTTCCGTCTTCTTCTAGTTCAAATGGAAATTTTATATTTTTGCTAAAAGAATTTAATATATTGAGTGTATCTTTTACGTCGTCTGGTTTAATTATTGCAAATAGATCATCTACGTATTTCGTTGTTAATCTTGGTGGTCATCTTAGTTTCGAAATCGTGGTTTTTTATAAGTCTTCCATGACAATGTCCGCTGCAACAGATGAAGCTGGAGAGCCCATTGGCATGCCTTTTAATTGTGTGTAAATTTTGTCGTTATATTTAAAGTACTTATTTTCCTGTATGCAGAAAAGAACAATTTCCATGAATAGTGTTTTAGGTATTTCAGTAAAAGGCTGAATTTTTGGCCAATTCTAGCTTATTTTTGTTAGAGCTAGCCTTTCCCTTAACTGCAGCCTCTTAGTTATGCTTAACTTAGCTTAGCTTAGTGAGTGTAGGGATATTAAGATTTATGTTTGACATGGAGAGCGCGCATAAACTAAAGAGTGAGCGTAAATGGGGTACAACAAAGGCGCATGATTGCATTCAAATTATTGTGTATCTAGCGGCAGTCATAAGAGCGACGCGCGCGCTGATATAGTTTTAAGCCGCTCTTTGGGAGCGCGACTCACACGTATGTTGCAGACATGCATAGATTCGCTCAGCTGTGTATGCTGCTTGCAGTAAGTACCATTTACCGTTACATTTCTTCTTTGTTTTTCTCCCTGTTATCTCACTGTGTCTGCAAAATATAAGAAAGCTTTGTTTTGCAAGCAATCGATGCGTAAAATATTTCATTATTTATATACCCTGAATCCATGAAATGGGTAAAATAGGGTATAATTTTTTGTGCAAAAGAATGTAACAGGCAGAAGGAAGCATTTCCGACCCCATAAAGTATATATATTCTCGATCAGCATCAACAGCCGAGTTGATATAGCCATGTCCGTCTTTCCGTCCGTCTCACAGTGGGCGAAATGGCCAATCTAGCTTATATTAATTAATAACTTTTAAAATAAAAGAGATAACTTTATTCTTTTTTTTTCTATATTTCGTGGATTAATTAGTGATATGTTTTTAATATTTGCAGTTTCAGTAATGTACGAATTCAATTAAATTTTTTTTTTGTTTTTTTTTTGTATACAATTATTTTAAGATGGATAAAATTAAATAAAAGGCTGTGATTGTGGGAAGAAATAATTAATCAGAATCTGTTTCTGAAACAGAATCTCCGATATCTGGATCTAAAATTAAGCTTAAAACTTCTTTATCTAGTTTAACAAATTTTCTTGAAGAATTAGATGATTTGGAAAGTTTTGAAATTAGTGGATCGGATGTTAAAAAAAGTCTATTCATTAGATCTTGCATTGTATGCAGGCGAGAAGTTTTCCGAGTGTGTTGAAGGCGGAAATTACGCACGTCCTTATTGCGCGCTTCTAAGGCTTCCTCCGACATCATGCCAATAGATAAAGCAACACAGTTTATGATATCAGCTCCATGAATCAAAATTTTGTGGATAGAGCTTGGCATATAAAACCACGGGTATGTTTCTACAAAAAGCTTAGCGGGGTCAAATGCGTACTCCCGAAAAGTGTCTATATTAACATCATATCCACATGCCATGCATCTTAGAATGACACTAAGTCGACGAATTAATTTTTCACAAACGCCAGTTATTTTGGAAGCCAGTTCCGCTTGCTGGAAAAATCTTCTAGCTGTGTTGCCGTTATTTGTGTTTCCACAACCAGCCATTGGGATGTCAACCAATAGAGACATTTGCTTTTTCAGTTCATTTTGTATTATTATTTTTCTCTTTTCAACAATGTACTTATTATCCCCGCGTACTTGCCACTTTTCAATTGGGATCCTATATGCCACATGGAGTATACACTCCAAGCAGCGAATCCATGCGTGCAATGTGGATAAGCCATATTCAAAAGATTTTCGTTGGCTTCTAGGTTCTTGACATTTCCTAAGTCGTTCATGGATTTTGGGGTAGCTCCACAAATTCCACAGCTTTGTGATGACGAATCAGCAATAACACTGAACACTTTTCCGTCAATCATCGTCATATAAAATTGATGATGAACCTCCCAAGAGTTCACAGTTGTAGGGTTAATTTTAGAAATTTGTAGTTTTACATCTTTAACCTCTGCAGAAACTAAGTTAGCAGATTCCTTTTCGCAGATTATTTTTATAGGCCTACAAAAGCGAGTTGAAGATGGTCGAGCGTTTTTCCACATAATTCTTGAACCATATTGAACTTGCAGCGGTACTATGCAAACAGTGAACATGTGCTCATCCATCATAATTTTCTCCGGATCGCTATATCTTTGCCGATAAGTTGAATGTCCACTGCTGCCATCACAGCCCCATTTATATATCACAGTCAACTTTTCGTTTCCTTTTAAGCTGCTTTTATCAAATATATCCGCATAAGCTTCTAGGAGTCTTGCAGCAGTGTGATCAACGATATTTTGAAGACTTCCTTCTGCTGAATATTCAGTAACTACTACTCCATCTGGATAACATTTCTTTATAGCCGGCCTCAAAGCATCATAGGATGGATAAATATTTGCGTGGCGAGCTTTGGCACTTTTCTGCATTAAAATATATGTTTTTTTTAGAAAAGCCTCCATCAATAAAAAACGCCAAAGCTTCATCGACTGTATATTTTACTGGAAGTTCGTTGTTAGTTTCAGCAGCATTTTTCATCTTACTGGCCATGTGATCGTTTGTACTCATAATCGATAGCACTTGAGCTGCAGTACGCTTTCCAACTTTGTAAAGGCTACTCTGAGCTGCCAATATAAGTTCACTGCTTGTTGCTTCGTTAACTAAGCCACTGACTTTTTGTTTTTGTGTTTGTAATGAGCAATCAGTAAAATGTTTTGTAGGACGTCCAGCATTATTATGAATGAGCTCAAGGTGGCCATTCAACCATTGTTTATTTTGATTTTGAAATGTACTAAGCGACCTACTGCAAGTCTTCCATTTTGCATTTAATTTTACAACAAATAGTCGAATTTTGTTTCTAAATTCAGCGTACAGATCCTCATTTACTTGGTTTTTAACGATATTGGAAAAAACATATTTTTCTACCGCTAACAACTTTTTGGCGGCATCTACTTCCTCATGCCACACTGAAAACAGGGCGCTTCTGGAGACGGACATTGGCCTACAAAATTCATTAAAAAAAAAATACGCAGGACCCTGCAGTTAATTCTTGTTATTTTACAATTTAGACGGGACACTTGAGGACAAAAAAATTTATAGGCTGTTAAAGTAACATATGTACAAAAAACAAACAACACATATAATGGTTAGTTTTTACTATAAATTATACACGAATCCTCCTAAATACACTGGACGAACACATTTTTCTTATAAATACATACCTTTAGGAATAATAATACCAAATATAGTTAAACAAAATCACATCTATAACTTTATGAAATTGTAAGATATGTGCTCCGCAAATTGGCGCCAAATTGTATTTTTTTAATCAGCTGATACATAAGTCGTCTTTGAAAGCTCATTACTATGAAACTATCCGTAACTAAATATCGATATTTATACAAATCATCTCGATAAAGTATTGTTAATCGAAAATACCAAACAAACTGCCGATAAGAGAGATTTGAAAATTTCAATTAATATAAGCTAGATTGGCTGTTTCGCCCAGTGTGCGTCTGTCCGTCCGTATGTATGAACGTGAAGATCTTAAAGACTATAAAAGCTAGAGACTTCAAATTTGGAACATTACTTCTCCTAAGCCATAGGCAGATCAAGTTTATTTCAAAATATCGATAACTATTCTGGTTTCCGATATACACATGCAATCGATAACGAAAAATCTCGAATTTAGAAAATGTAAAAATAGGAGCTATAAAAAAAATTTGGTCCAAATCGGTTAAGAAACACCGGAAATATTTTAAATTAAAGTTAATTCAAGAAAAACTGCACTGCTGCAAATCATTTTAATACACGGGCTCAGGGTATCTTTTAGTCGGGATTTCTCGACTAAAGCCTTCTTACTTGTTTTCAGGTTCGCTCATTATCGTGTTGTGGTGACAATCAGCATAGGTACTCCTGCATAATGAATACATTCGTATAATTGAGCGAATCTATGCATGTCTGCGTCATACGTGTGAGTCGCGCTGTTGGTCCCAAACCCAAAGAGGCAGCTTAAAGCGTAAACACGAGCACGCATCGCTCTTCATGTTCGGCGCTGGATTTCCCAGCCTCCTAGTAGGCGTGGCACCCCGATCTTGACACTTTATCTGACGACACCACAGACAAACATAATTGCAAAGTTTCAAGTCTCTAGCTTTACGGTTGGCGATAAAAGTTGCGTTCATACAGACGGAATAGCATGATGGACATTGCACAAAACCAATATACTTGATCCTTTCAGTATCAAAGTTTAATAATACATCTATATACGCATTTTTTTATTAGTCCTAATTGTTGTGGCTGGTCACTAAATGACAAAACAATTGCCACGCATACATTTAAGCGTGCTGCGCATCCGCAGGGTTGCAGCATTCGTCAGCTAGATAACGCACAGCGCATGGCCAGCTGTATAACGACGTTTATTCGCTTCTTATTCTTACATTTGCCTGTCCTTAAAATCTGTCAATAGAAATTTTGCTTTGTCCAATACTTTGCTTTGCGTCGTTTTGTTTTTTCGAAGTTGCGTCGCTGCTAAATTAGCATTAATTTTCACTTTGCGTTGTTAGATTTTCGAAGTTGAGTTGTTTTGGGTTCGAGCTCTGGCCCGTAAAGGATTTTAATTCTTTATTTTCTTGATTTAATCTTTTCGTCAACGCGTCTCTTTTCACCGTATGTATGTAATAAAATTGTATGTTAGTTTTGCTTATTAAATGTTTACTTTGTAAAATTTTCTTTTTACAAAGTAGTGTTTTCGTAAACCTGGAACCTATCTTCAATCTTTACATGGTTTGCTATAGAACAGCGGTGGGCAAGCCCCAGCTCTTGCTGCTCCCCCTGCTCCCACCGTAACTTTGGCTTGCTCGAGATTTTCGACGCCACAGCAACAAAATAAAACTAAACAACAAACACACATCAAATGCTCGAGTTTCTTCTGCGAAAAGTACCATTATAAAGTGTTCATTTTCGTTTGATATATGACTTTTTGTACACTGTGCGAAAAAGTAAAGTTGGCTTTGGTGCGTTTTTATTTTCACCACAAAGTAAAGTTGGTTTTGGACTTGCTAATTTTTAAAAGTAAAATTAATAATGGCGAATTTTGTACTGATTGAAAACAACTACTTCAAATACAATAACGTCACATACAGTCAGGTGTTTGGAATGCCAATGGGGAACCCGCTGTCACAGACAATTGCAAATATTGTTTTAGACAAAATCCTAAACGATGCGATTGAGGAACTAAAACAACATAAAATAACAATTAAACACATCTCAAAATACATTGATGATATTTTTCTGGATACAATTCACAATAGAAACAGAAACGAATAACAAAATTGCCTACCTAGATATGAAAATAGAACGCAGGAAAAACAGACTTACATTTGACTGGTACACCAAAGGAACAGCGCCAGGACGAATAATGAACTACGATTCAAAACAACCAGAAAATAAACACATTCAAAAACATAATTAGAAATACCTACACACTATGCGACAAACAACACCGACCTAAAAACTACGTAAAACTTAAAACGATGCTAAAACAAGTACCCCATTTTTTTCCCATATCATGGGTTCGGGGTATAAAAAAACAGCTATCCGGTACATCTGATAGAACAAGTAAGAAGGCTCTTGTCGAGATTTCCAGACTAGGAGATACCCCGAACCCCATACTTAAGGCGTACAGTCATTGTCTGTATGCATCTGTGACCTAAACTTCAATCTTCGATATCTCTGGTGTTTCTCAACCGATTTCGATGCAATTTTCAGAAAACTTAAATCGTTGCCCATTATTTCAACCCCCATTTTTACATTTTCCACATTCGAGATTTTTTTGTAATCGATTCCATGTGTATATCGGAAACCAGATCAGTTATCGATAATTTGAAACAAACTTGTTCTGCTTATGGTATAGGAAAACTTATATTCAAAATATGAAGTCTCTAGCTCTTGTAGTCTCTGAGATCGACGAGTTCATACAGACGGACAGACGGACGGACAGACGGACATGGCTATATCGACCCGGCTGTTGACGCTGATCAAGAATATATATACTTTATGGGGTCGGAGATGCTTCCTTCTGCCTGTTACATACTTTTGCACAAAACCATTATACCCCTTTTACCCATTTCATGGGTTCGGGATATAAAAATTAATAAATGACGTCACAGCTAAACTTGACAACACAAAAAGTCCAATCTTACAATCATCAACAATAAGCAAAAATCGGCACCCGTACAAGAACATAACGAACAGAGCAACGTTAACAAAGTTCATGCCAAAATCAAAACATCGGCACTCCGGCTTTATACCGTAAAAGACGGATGGTCGGGCTTTCGGAATGGGCCGGGTGTAAACATCGCCAGCTATCATGTTACCAAATTCGAAGACTTTAGCTCGAAAACTGTGGAAGATAACTGAACAACTCCAAATTTAAAAGGTGGGCGGCAAAGGTGGGTGTGGCATCCAAATTTTTGAATCAAATGTTTTTAAATTTCACCATTTATATTCCTACCAAGTTTGGTGGCTCTAGGTCAAAAACTCTTAAAGATATAGCTGATTCCGATTTTAAAAAATGGGTGTTTTGGGTTAGCGTGGCATTCAAAATTTTGATGCTGATCTTTTGCAGATGTCACCATCCATCTTCCTACCAAATTTGGTGGCTGTAGCTCTAAATGGGTGTTTTGGGTTAGCGTGGCATTCAAAATTTTGATGCTGATCTTTTGCAGATGTCACCATCCATCTTCCTACCAAATTTGGTGGCTGTAGCTCTAAAAATGTGGAAGATACTCGCATTAACGTTTTAAAAACGGCTGGAGGTTGGGGGCGGTAGAGGTAGGCGAGACATCCAAATTTGTTATGCAGTTTTTTTGGGACATCTTCACTACCTTGACACAAAAATTGGTGGTCCTAGCCCAAAAAATGTGTAAACTATTGGCGTTTCCAATTTCAAGGAGCAGGGAGGATGGGGGCGGATGGAGTGGGCGTGGCATCCAAAATTTTGATGCAGTTTTTTGAGGGACGTTAATAGATATCTTTGTGCAAAATTTGGAAATTCCAGCTGTAAGAATGTGAAAAATATTTGGTTTTATCGGTTTTAGGTTATCGATTTGATCGATTTCCCAGTCTCCTAGTAGGTGTGGAAACCCGATCTTAACATTTTATATGTACCTGCTTTAGATAAACATAATTGGAAAGTTTTAAGTCTCTAGCTTTACGGGTGTCAAAAAAAGTTGCGTTCATACGGACGGACGGACAGACAGACATTGCACAAAACCAGTATATGTACTAAGATACTTTCAGTATCAAAGTATAAAAAGTGGCTAAAATGCTATCCTTTCAAAAGGAGAATGTCTCGAAGGAGCTCGATAGCATTTTAGAAGAGCCTGGTTAGGATGATGAAACTTACGAATTTGATTCAAAGGTTTGGACAGCAGCCCCAAAAACAAATCACTGCTGCATACTGCATAACCTCCTTAACAATGACAACAGCGAAGTCAATGCAAGTGGGCCACCATCAGCCGAACTAAACATATTTTGCATCAGATTATAAAACGCGTCCGGATTTAATTCGACTTGCAGTTGCAAGGTCGAAGATAAACAATTATTTTTATGTTTGGACGTAGATAAACTAACGAACAGTACATTCAAGTGGCGCAACGATACCAAGCACCGGCATGTTACTGCGCGGACCCAAACCAAATGCAACCTCCTCCCGCCCTAGCGGCCGAGGGGCACACCGCGTAACGGGCGGTTACGAAGATCGCGAACATGTAGACAAAAAACAAAAGACTAGCTTATTAAGAGAACAAATAGAAGTGGCACCATTTATTAAGTGGAATAAATCGTTATAGTTTGAACATAAAATACGGAAAGGATTATGAATGGCATAATTAGAATAACAAGCTTAAAACGTGATGGGTAAAAAATTTCTTGTTTTTCTGATCGGAACAGCAAAACTAATTTGGCTGATTCATTAAGAGGAATCAATTTCACTATTTATTAGTTTAGAGTGCATTAGCGGGCTCGACGTCAGAACCAAGGTAAACATGAAAGCTTTAGAGTTGGTAGTTAGAATTACAAATGCAGTCGTTGATGTAAAACTCTGATTAGCCGGGGAGGGCTTTCGTCAGGGTATAGCTCAGTGGTAAGGCTTCCGCCTCGTTAACGAGACGTCCCAGGTTCAAGCCTGTCCTAGACTATAGTTTCATATACGATCAGTTTGAGTTTAATAATTCTAAAAGTCTACTATGGTAGGAAGATAAATTAATGTTAGTGACCCAGTTAAATTGTTTTTGTACTGATTCTGTTCTATCCTGGTTAATTCTGTATTTGGGATACCAGATACAAGATCCATATTCAAGAATAGGACGTACCAAAGACGTACAAAGAGTTTCGGCTATGTAGGGATAGTAAAATTGTTTCGACCAGCCCTTAATGAACCCCAAGGTACTAGAGGACCGGTTTGCAGCGGAACAGATATGCTTGTAAAATTAAAGTTTCAGGTCAAAAAGGATATCTAAATCGTTAACCCATTCAATGCGATCAAGTGGGCTACCATCAAGAAAATATATATTTGAACAAGTAAAAACGTTGCAGTCGGATGCAACCGACTGCGGAATACTTTGATACCAGTAAAAGAACGGTTGATAAGGGGAATGCAGGGGCGAAGGGAGTGGGCCATGTGGTAAACCTCGCCAGCTATCATGTTACCAAATTTGGTGACTTTTGCTCAAAAGCTGTGGAAGATAACTTAACTTCAAAATGTAAAAGGTGGGCGGCAGAGGTATCTTCCTACCAAGATTGGTGGTTCTAGCTCAAAAACTGTTAAAGATATAGCCGATTCCGATTTTATAAGGCGGGTGGCTTTGGTGGGCGTGGCATCCAAAATTTTGAATCAAATGTTTTTAACTGTCACTATCAATCTTCCTACCAAGTTTGGTGGCTCTAGCTCAAAAACTGTTTAAGATATAGCAGATTCCGATTTTATATGGTGGGCGGCAGAGGTGGGCGTGGCATCCAAAATTTGGATGCATTTTTTTGGGGAACGTCAATATCTATCTTCACACAGAATTGGGTGGCTCTAGCCCAAAAAATGTGAAAACTACAGGCGTTTCCAATTTCTCGGAGAAGGGGGGATGGGGGCGGAATCAGGGTGCATGGCATCCAAGTTTTGATGGGGAACGTCAGTACCTATCTTGACACAAAATGTGGTGGCTCTAACCCAAAAAATGTGAAAACTATAGGCGTTTCCAATTTCATGGAGAAGGGGGGATGGGGGCGGAATCAGGGGGCGTGGCATCCAAAATTTTGATGCATTTTTTTGTGGAACGTCAATATCTATCTTCACACAGAATTGGGTGGCTCTAGCCCAAAAAATGTGAAAACTATAGGCGTTTCCAATTTCAAGGAGCAGGGATGATGGGGGCGGAAGGAGTGGGCGTGGCATCAAAAATTTTGATGCACTTTTTTGGGGAACGTCAATATCTATCTTGACACAAAATTTGGTGGCTCTAGCCCAAAAAATGTGAAAACTACAGGCGTTTCCAACTTCATGGAGAAGGGGGGATGGGGGCGGAACAAGGGGGCGTGGCATCCAAAATTTTGATGCACTTTTTTGGGGAACGTCAATATCTATCTTGACACAAAATTTGGTGGCTCTAGCCCAAAAAATGTGAAAACTACAGGCGTTTCCAATTTCTTGGAGAAGGGATGATGGGGGCGGAACAAGGGGGCGTGGAATCCAAAATTTTGATGCAGTTTTTTCAAGGACATGACTAGCTATCTGTGTGCAAAATTTGGTAACTCTAGCTGTAAGAATGTGGGAAATATTTGGTTTTATCGGTTTTCAGTTGTCGATTTTATCGATTTCCCAGCCTCCTAGTAGGCGTGGCAACCCAATCTTGACACTTTATCTGCCTCGCTTATAGACAAACATAATTGCAAAGTTTTAAGTCTCTAGCTTTACGGGTGTCAAAAAAAGTTGCGTTCATACGGATGGACAGACGGACACCATGACGGACATTGCACAAAACCAATATACTATGAGACCTTCGGTATCAAAGTATAACAAGTGAAAACGTTGCAGTCGGACGCAACCGACTCCGGAATACTTTGATACCAGTAAAAGATCTGATGGTAAGGAGTCTGCTTGCAAAGGAGCGGGCCGGTTGGCAAACATCGCCAGCTATCATGTTACCAAATTCGAAGACTTTAGCTCGAAAACTGTGGAAGATAACTGAACAACTCCAAATTTAAAAGGTGGGCGGCAAAGGTGGGTGTGGCATCCAAATTTTTGAATCAAATGTTTTTAAATTTCACCATTTATCTTCCTACCAAGTTTGGTGGCTCTAGCTCAAAAACTCTTAAAGATATAGCTGATTCCGATTTAAAAAAATGGGTGTTTTGGGTTAGCGTGGCATTCAAAATTTTGATGCTGATCTTTTGCAGATGTCACCATCCATCTTCCTACCAAATTTGGTGGCTGTAGCTCTAAATGGGTGTTTTGGGTTAGCGTGGCATTCAAAATTTTGATGCTGATCTTTTGCAGATGTCACCATCCATCTTCCTACCAAATTTGGTGACTGTAGCTCTAAAAATGTGGAAGATACTCGCATTAACGTTTTAAAAACGGCTGGAGGTTGGGGGCGGTAGAGGTAGGCGAGACATCCAAATTTGTTATGCAGTTTTTTTGGGACATCTTCACTACCTTGACACAAAAATTGGTGGTCCTAGCCCAAAAAATGTGTAAACTATTGGCGTTTCCAATTTCAAGGAGCAGGGAGGATGGGGGCGGATGGAGTGGGCGTGGCATCCAAAATTTTGATGCAGTTTTTTGAGGGACGTTAATAGATATCTTCGTGCAAAATTTGGTAATTCCAGCTGTAAGAATGTGAAAAATATTTGGTTTTATCAGTTTTAAGTTATCGATTTGATCGATTTCCCAGTCTCCTAGTAGGTGTGGAAACCCGATCTTAACATTTTATATGTACCTGCTTTAGATAAACATAATTGGAAAGTTTTAAGTCTCTAGCTTTACGGGTGTCAAAAAAAGTTGCGTTCATACGGACGGACGGACAGACAGACATTGCACAAAACCAGTATATGTACTAAGATACTTTCAGTATCAAAGTATAAAAAGTGGCTAAAATGCTATCCTTTCAAAAGGAGAATGTCTCGAAGGAGTTCGATAGCATTTAAGAAGAGCCTGGTTAGGATGATGAAACTTACGAATTTGATTCAAAGGTTTGGACAGCAGCCCCAAAAACAAATCACTGCTGCATACTGCATAACCTCCTTAACAATGACAACAGCGAAGTCAATGCAAGTGGGCCACCATCAGCCGAACTAAACATATTTTGCATCAGATTATAAAACGCGTCCGGATTTAATTCGACTTGCAGTTGCAAGGTCGAAGATAAACAATTATTTTTATGTTTGGACGTAGATAAACTAACGAACAGTACATTCAAGTGGCGCAACGATACCAAGCACCGGCATGCTACTGCGCGGACCCAAACCAAATGCAACCTCCTCCCGCCCTAGCGGCCGAGGGGCACACCGCGTAACGGGCGGTTACGAAGATCGCGAACATGTAGACAAAAAACAAAAGACTAGCTTATTAAGAGAACAAATAGAAGTGGCACCATTTATTAAGTGGAATAAATCGTTATAGTTTGAACATAAAATACGGAAAGGATTATGAATGGCATAATTAGAATAACAAGCTTAAAAAGTGATGGGTAAAAAATTTCTTGTTTTTCTGATCGGAACAGCAAAACTAATTTGGCTGATTCATTAAGAGGAATCAATTTCACTATTTATTAGTTTAGAGTGCATTAGCGGGCTCGACGTCAGAACCAAGGTAAACATGAAAGCTTTAGAGTTGGTAGTTAGAATTACAAATGCAGTCGTTGATGTAAAACTCTGATTAGCCGGGGAGGGCTTTCGTCAGGGTATAGCTCAGTGGTAAGGCTTCCGCCTCGTTAACGAGACGTCCCAGGTTCAAGCCTGTCCTAGACTATAGTTTCATATACGATCAGTTTGAGTTTAATAATTCTAAAAGTCTACTATGGTAGGAAGATAAATTAATGTTAGTGACCCAGTTAAATTGTTTTTGTACTGATTCTGTTCTATCCTGGTTAATTCTGTATTTGGGATACCAGATACAAGATCCATATTCAAGAATAGGACGTACCAAAGACGTACAAAGAGTTTCGGTTATGTAGGGATAGTAAAATTATTTCGACCAGCCCTTAATGAACCCCAAGGTACTAGAGGACCGGTTTGCAGCGGAACAGATATGCTTGTGAAATTAAAGTTTCAGGTCAAAAAGGATATCTAAATCGTTAACCCATTCAATGCGATCAAGTGGGCTACCATCAAGAAAATATATATTTGAACAAGTAAAAACGTTGCAGTCGGATGCAACCGACTGCGGAATACTTTGATACCAGTAAAAGAACGGTTGATAAGGGGAATGCAGGGGCGAAGGGAGTGGGCCATGTGGTAAACCTCGCCAGCTATCATGTTACCAAATTTGGTGACTTTTGCTCAAAAGCTGTGGAAGATAACTTAACTTCAAAATGTAAAAGGTGGGCGGCAGAGGTATCTTCCTACCAAGATTGGTGGTTCTAGCTCAAAAACTGTTAAAGATATAGCCGATTCCGATTTTATATGGTGGGGGCGAGGTGGGCGTGGCATCCAAAATTTTGATGCATTTTGGGAACGTCAATATCTATCTTCACAAAAATTATTTCTTAGAAGGGGGAATGGGTGCGTGGCATCCAAGTTTTGATGGGGAACGTCAGTACCTATCTTGACACAAAATGTGGTGGCTCTAACCCAAAAAATGTGAAAACTATAGGCGTTTCCAATTTCATGGAGAAGGGGGGATGGGGGCGGAATCAGGGGGCGTGGCATCCAAAATTTTGATGCATTTTTTTGTGGAACGTCAATATCTATCTTCACACAAAATTGGGTGGCTCTAGCCCAAAAAATGTGAAAACTATAGGCGTTTCCAATTTCAAGGAGCAGGGATGATGGGGGCGGAAGGAGTGGGCGTGGCATCCAAAATTCTGATGCAGTTTTTTCAAGGACATGACTAGCTATCTTCGTTCAAAATTTGGTAACTCTAGCTGTAAGAATGTGAGAAATATTTGGTTTTATCTGTTTTCAGTTATCGAATTTATCGATTTCCCAGCCTCCTAGTAGGCGTGGCACCCCAATCTTGACACTTTATCTGTCGTGCCCATAGACAAACATAATTGCAAAGTTTCAAGTCTCGAGCTTTACGGGTGTCGAAAAAAGTTGCGTTCATACAGACGGACAGACGGACACCATGACGGACATTGCACAAAACCAATATACTATGAGACCTTCGGTATCAAAGTATAAAAATCTAAACCATTGCTACAGTTTCTAGAGGAAGAATTTGATTTAAGAATAAACAATAATCCAGCAGAATCAACAACAAAATATAATACTACCATCGAAGCAGTTTTTTAAAGACATTTAAATAAAATAGAGTCCCAAACATATGTTTCCTACTTCAGTTAATCCAAGCCAATTATCACTAAAATTGATTGTTAATAATAAGTTGATCTGCGGCAGCGGTGTGAAGCAGACGTGTCACGGAAATCAAGCGCTTATCAATCGGTCTTTCCGAAGTTTCTCTCATAATTTCAACCTTGTGTGTGTTCAATATAATCACTACCGGCATAGCCGTTGTTAATTATGAGTGGGCATAACGCTCACGACGATATGGACGTCAATAAAAGCAAATCGGACCTAGAAACAATTTTAAATAACGCCAGAAAAAGAAAAAGCATGGAATCTCCCACAAAGTGTGAAAAAAAAACTCCTCGCAAGAGCAATAATTACTATGAGATTCTTGATAATGACATAGGTCAATGCGACAAAGAAGTGCTTGAAAGCTTTACACAGCACGTGCAATCGCAAGCAGTAATTAATAAACAAACAAGTGTGCAAAGCAAGACCTCCGGTAACCAAACAACAAAAACATCAACGAAAGCAACAACAAGCAAAGCTGCTGCGTTATCAGCACTTTCAACGGCATCAACAACGGCACAATCGGCCTCAACTTTAACAGCAGATCCAGACCTCAACGCAGAAAATGTACAAAAAACAAACAAAAACAACAACAAGCATATACCCCCAATAAATGTGTTTAACATAGAAGCAAAACAATTAATAAAACTAATAAAGACGGGACTAAAAATAACACAGTTCAATATTAGAGAACTGAACCAAAACAAAATTGCCGTGTTTTTGGACAACCTAAATGACTACAAAAAAGTACGCGGTCACCTGGAAAAAGCCAAGGCAAAATTTTTTTCCTATACACCTAGGAGCCTTAAAACAAAAACTTATCTAATGAAAGGCCTAAGTGGCAACACAGATGTTCAGGAAATTCTGACTGATCTCAAAGAATTCGAAACTAAAAATTTGAAAGTTCTACAAGTAAAACCCTTCAACACAAAATCCTCTCTGGAGCGCAACATATCTTTGCCTATGTTTATGGTCCAAATAAGCGCGGAAAGCAGCGTTAATGATTTAAAAGCAATTAAAGCAATCCAGCATCATTGCATCAGATGGGAGCCCTTACGACGTCCAGAGATTCCTCAGTGTAGGAACTGCCAAGCCTTTTTTCACAGCTCAGCTAACTGTCACCTTGAACCAAGATGTGTCAAATGCGGCGAGCATCACCGCAGCGAAGCCTGCCCTATCCTGAAGGATTCAGAATGTAATAAGGAACAACTATTTTGTATACTTTGCAAGAAGACCGGCCACCCGGCCTCTTATAAGGGATGTGAAAGATACAAAGAGCTTCAGCAAAAAATTAGAGCTAAAAAGCGAAATTTACCAAAAACTCAAATTTACTCCCCAAACTTAATTAACTCTAATATAAGATATGCCGATGTATGTAAAGATCCTGTTATAGGTAACCCATCTGTAGAAACCCAAAATGATTCCACTCTTAACAATATCCAAAAGTCTATTTTAGCTTTAAGTAAACAAATCGAGAATCTCCAAAAACAACTCGAATTTCAAACTGCCCGTGTGGATACAATTTTCAACATTGTAGACTCAATATGAATTCTAGTCGAGCACCCTCCACTACTCTAAAAGACACACTAAAAATCATATCAATTATCGTAAACTCGCTAATCAGCACATCCAAAAGAATCGAGCTCAATCAGTTTATTCTGGACAACAAGCCCGACATTGTAATGTTAAATGAAACCAAGCTTAATCGCAAGCACAAAATTGATATAAATGGCTACGTAATAATTAGAAAAGACAGAATTACCGGTTCCAGAGGGGGAGGCGTGGCAATACTCATTAAAGAAAATATAAAGTTCCAAAAATATTATAACCGCATTTTAAGCTCCTTTTCTCACATTGAAGCATGTGCGGTAAAGCTGTACCTAAGTTCAAGTAAATTCATATTTCTAGTTGCAGTATATTGCCCATCGGGAAACGATAATGGTTCATTTCAATCCGAACTTAATGTTTTATTCGAAACACTAAAACTCGATCATAATAATCACCATTATATTATAGCTGGTGACATGAACTGCAAGCACACAAGCTGGGGTAATAGCTATAACAATCCAAAAGGTAACGCACTGGAAACCTTTTTAATCAACAATGCAATCAGGTACCGCTGTAATCTATATGCTTCGGAATCACCGTCATTCGAAAGCTCAAACTCCTTTCTAGATATATGCCTAGCTGATCACAACCTAGATATACACGGAACTAATAACTCTGCCAACCGCCTTAAATGCTTGGATTATGACAGTGACCACCGTGCAATTGTAATAGATGTGTCTTGTCATGATAAAGACGATTATTTCCTAATCCCAGAAGCCCCACAACATCTAAAATACGATTACAAAAAAACTAATTGGGTTTTATTTAAGAATAAATGCTCTTCCTCGTTTCAGAGAGAAATGCCAACTCCCAATAATCGTAACTTAACCAATTCAGAAATAGATTACCATTTACTTAAATTAGAAAAAATCCTTTTAACCGCAATCAACGAAAGCGTGCCCGAACACAAATACACACGTCCAATAGATGGTCTCACAAAGAATAACGTTATCAAAAAACTTCAGAAAGAAAAGAGCAAATTGTTAACACTTATAAAAAAACACAATAGACTTGATCAGATTGTTCCTCTTTCTACTCTACAATTAACCAAAACAAAATTAAAACTCATTAAGAAACTCATACAAGAAAATATAAATCAGCACTATAACAAATTAGTAGAATCCAAACTTCTTAACATCACTCCCTCCGATCCATTCAAATTTACAACAATAAAAAAATGTTTTCTTAAAAGTAGTAACTACACTCTAGACTACATAACCATCCCAGATACCACTGATTTTATTAATCTCCTTCAAAAGGCTGATATCCACACAATTGATCTGGATAAGGTCCCAACTACAAACAACTTTATATTAGAAGACGAACAATCCATCCTCAACTTAGTTGGACACTTTTTTGAATTAGTTCACTCCGAGAAACGGAGCGCTATATCTAATTCTGTACATAATCATGTAGATCTCTGCTTCAATCAATTTTTAGAGATTAAAAATAGATTTGATAGCTTGCAATCTACACTTACTAGCTTTAACGACAACAAAAGAGCTAACCACCTAACTAGTCTCCAGGCGGATAACTATTTTGTTACATCCAATGATCTAACCGCTATATTTTCTAAAATAAAACCTAAATTTTCTTCAGGAATCGACCAAATCCCAAATATAATACTGAAAAACATTCCAATAGACCTTATATTGGACTATTGTTCAATTTTTAATAATATATTAAATAACGCATACTACCCCCCAACCTGGAAGACAGCTAAGCTAGTGGTAATACCAAAAAAAAAAATAAAGACAAGAACAACATAAATAATCTCCGACCAATAAGTCTACTTCCTAATATAAGCAAAGTTTTCGAGGTCCTAGTAAATTCAAACATAATTAATACATGTGACAAAAACAATCTTCATTGCCAGAAGCAGTTCGGTTTCAAATATGGCCACTCAACCCTTCATGCTATGAATCTGTTAACATCTGAAATTAACTGGAATTGGAACAAAAAGCATGCTGTTGGCGCTTGCTTTATTGACCTAGAAAAAGCATTTGACACGGTCTGGATCAAAGGCCTAATTGCAAAGCTAATGAGCTATAAATTTCCTCTGCACCTGCTGATCTCAATCTTTAATATGATCTCATCTCGCAAATTCGTGGTTCATATAAATGGTTCGACAAGTTCCTCTGAGTTTCTTGTAACCAATGGCCTACAGCAGGGCTCTTTAAATGCACCAGCTTTATTTAACCTTTTTATCCACGACCTACTTTCGAAAATTGATAATATTATAGCCTATGCTGATGATATCGTGATTTATAATGCAGACAGCACAATAGACGGTATTAACAGAAACCTACAAAATAGCTTTAACACTTTAGAAGAATTTGCTTTGAATTGGCATCTTAAGATAAATATTAACAAATGCGAAAGTATCCTCTTTCGCCCCCCAGTTATTAAATGCAATCACAATGTCAGAAAAAATTGGAGAAGATTCCAAATTTTTTCCAACATCTCCAACGTTTCCATACCCCTTGCTGAGAAGGTCCAATACTTGGGAGTACATTTTGATAAATTCCTGTACTTCGATGACCACATAAATTTCCAAAATTCCAAGACAATGGCTGCCTATCAGATATATAAAAAAGCATTCAGCTCTAAAATCTTAAACAAAAAAGTCAAAGTTCTATTATACCAAACAATCATTAGACCAATAATCATATATGGCTGCCCAATCTGGTTCTTAATCTCCCCTTCATACATGGAGAGATTAAGATTATTGGAAAGAAGAATCCTAAGAGCATGCACTTCATTGTACAAGACCCCAGACAATAATTTTGTAAAATTCTACTCCAACAACAAACTTTACAATGCAGCAAATATCATAAGGATAGATAACCACATAATAAATCTAATAAGAAGGCATATTTGCCGATGCCTGGAAAACCAAAATAACCTAATTAGAGCCCCATTTTATGAAAGCGATCTCTACTTCGAAAGAGCTATTAGTAACGGATTTGTGCCACCTGAATCATTTCTCTATTTAGACAAAAAAGGTTTCATTCAAGACCCCAATGGCACTCCAATTTTATACCACATTTTGAGGAGAGCCAATAAGAAGCTTATACAATCAAATACATTGAACCTAGAAAATAAAAGATTTGATACCTCGGTCTCAAACAGAGATCAAAAAACACATATAACAACAAGAAAGAATTTCTGGTGGCTTGATATTGATAATGATGTTCTGTCTCAGACTGAATAACCCTCTTGTCCTGTCCCTCTTAAATTTCCCAACCCTTTTTATTCTTTTCTCCCATTTTTATCTTTAAGCTACAACTATTACCTATGCAAATTTTTTTGTTACATTTTTTCTTGCGACTCAATTTTTCGCCACTACACTTAGTTACACTTAGTACATAATTAAACTTTTTTTTTGAAAAGAAAGATAAAATTTAAGATTAATTTTTGCCCGTGAGCTCTATCAGGGACTAGCATAAGTCTAAAACTATTTGTACTTCTATTTATTAAGTCAACTAAACAAATTATTATAATAAATGAAAAAAAAAAAAAAAAAAAAAGATTGTTAATAATAAAAAAAATATTATTAAAACCCAAAAAAAATGTGTCCCTTGAAACCTCTCTTCTTTTTTTTTTTTTTTTTTAACATATTTCGATCTTCCGTTCATCATATAACTATTCCACTTATATATAGGGGTTTCCCTGCCCAAATTCTTGCTTACTTATCTGCTTCTTTGTTTCCTGCAATATTAACATGTCCAGGTACCCATTTTAGGTCCAGCTTGTTGTGCGATCCCAGAATGTCTAGCTTGGTTCGTACCTCACAAACTACTTTTGACCTAGTTTCAGACCTACTGAGTGCCATTATTGCTGCTTGACTATCGGATAAAATAGCTCTACACAGGCCATTATTTGCAATTTTTTAAAATGATTTTGCACAGCGATTTGTTGTGTTTTATCACCCCACGCAACCACTCCATATGTGAACATGGGCCTAGCTATAATAAGGTATAGCCATCTCAATATTTTTGGCGATGTGCTCAACAATTTCCCGGCTATCCTACGACACGTATAGAGTGATCTGCAGCACTTTGTAATCGTATTTTGAACATGGATGCCAAAATTAAAGTAACTGTAAAAGGTTACACAAAGGTAGTAAGATTCCTTGCTTGTTTCTATTGAACTCCCTGCGAGCCTAATCTAACTCGTCTTCTGTAACTTGTATTTTCAAGACATACTCCATAAGAGTTTTGATAAGACTCCCCCTTGTGGAGAAACTCTTGTGGTTGTAGCTGTTACGGCACTATCTTGTATAGATGCCGTAGCCCGTCTGGATATTAGTGGGGATGAAATCTATCTACTAGTTATTCTGTCCAAATCTCTTCTATTGAGGGTAGCCCTGAAGGCATCATATGGCGTATTTTCATAGGCTCCCTCAATATCTAAAAAAGAATAGATTGCATCTTCTTTATTTACTGCTGTCGAGCGCAAGAAGCTGTGCAGTTCATATAGTGCAGTATCCGTGGATCGACCTGCTTTATATATGTGCTGTTTAGCTTGCAGTGGACTCTGTTCTGGCAGAGTTCTCTCAATGCTCTAGTCAATCAGCTTTTCCAACGATTTCAACAAAATCTATGTTAAGCTCATGGGTCTGACGGACTATCGGTTGGTGATATCTGTCTTCCCTGCTTTAGGGATGAAGACCACCCTTTACTCCAAGTACTCGGTATATTACCGAGTGCTAGGGTGCTAACTAAGATTTTCCTCAGGGTGGGTAGGAGTGTATCCTGTCCCTGCTGAAGGAATGCTGGTGATATACCGTCCAGACCAGGACATTTGTTAGTGCTGGAATGTTCCAATTGCACCTTCACTTGTACTTGCTATACTTTCCTAAAAGTCCATATAGTACCTACGTCATGTTTTCCTAATCCGTCTAATTATAAATGTATTGTTATCTACTAGAAGTACCTGCATACGAACAATTTAACCCTCCGTTTACTACATGTTTGGTTAACCTTCAGACCCCAGAACAGACCCCAGTATATTTTCACATAAATGTATGCGAATTTTTAGTTTTTGGCGTGATTGTTAAGCTCGTTTACATATCATAGGGCTTCACATTTCTATATTAACGCATTCTGACTTTGTTTTAATAAAGAACAAAAAAAAAGTAAGAAAAATATGGGTAAAAAAAAATGCAGGTAGACCTTTTTTGAATTTTTATTATTTAGACCTAAGTACTGCCTAAAAATTAAATTCTTATGTAGTATTATTATTAAAATTTATTATTAATTATCGCTATCACACTTAAAACAAAAATATTTACCTTTGGAATGTTGCTGCCACACCGGATGGGAACATTTTGAGCAATTTTCTTGCACTTTGTGCCATCTTTGCTGACAAAAAATGAATAAGAGCCAGTTGCATGCTGAATTCCCGTTTCTTCTTCAATTTATGCGTCGCTTTCCAAAAGTTCGCTTGGTTCAATAACCATGTCTGTTTCTATATCTAACGCAATATCACCATCGTCTTCATCGAATATATCAAAATCCTCTTCAGGATTAATTTGGATGTCATTCTGTAAAGACGTTGCCAATCTCAATTCGAAGTTTGCGCTCAAACTTTGTCCACGCGATAGCGTATTACAAATAATTCCAATTTATCAGTCTCTATAAATGTATATGTATAACTGTTATAAAACTCTCAAATATCGAAAATATCAAATTCGCAGCAAAGTATCGAAAAATCACCTTGTACAAATTCATGCTGGTACCACAAAATTAAATTTCTTCTTTAAAATTCAAGTTCAAGCTATCACAATGCTAAGAATTGATATTTAACATTGTGAATAAACTTAGTATCAATAAAAAACCACACAGCATCATCAAAATGCATCATATTTTATGCTATTACATACAAAATGTATAGGGCTCTGGCCAGACCCCATGTGGTAAGCCGAAGTATAGAAATTTTAAATTTCTTATATCTATCCTTGTATGGCATGAATCCTGGAATTTGAAGAAAACAATTATTTAGGAAAAGTCAGAAAATTTAAGTCGATTTGCTCAATTGGAAGTATGTTAAAATGTAAGCTGAAAATGAAATGGTTCTGGCTGGACCCTGTGGTAAACGGAGGGTTAAGAACTCGTAGTTGACAATGAAGAAATCATTTATGTATGTATAAGGCAGATAACTTAGGCATTACGATCAATAACACTCTTTCCTGGTCGCACCACGTTAACAAAGCTGCAGAAAAGACGTATGGTGTCCTTCGCCATTTATCTTTGGCAAAGTCATATTTGCCAATAAACATCAGAATGACGGTTGCAAAAGCTTTAATACCAGTTTTAATTTATGGTATCGAAATCTTTTGTAAGTGTGACGCCTCTATTCAGCAAAAGCTGACGGCAGCTTTTAAAAATATAGCAATATTAATATTTTCTTCGTAATGATCATGTAACAAGCTTCGCCTACAAAATATTCGACTGCCAATTGTTACATATGTGCTATATGTTTTTTAAGACAGAACGTTCACGATGAGTGCTAGTTACTGACTGTATTTATTGTTGACTGTAATATGCGTTGCTACAGTGTTTTCGACTTCATGGCGAATCCATGTGCTTTGACGTACTGGTAGTGGTATGCCGGAATATCGTCGTGTTGGTTGTATCTGCATTGGTTGCTGTGTAGGCGAGTTAGTTAGGCGAGCATTAGTGCATTAATTTAAAGTGTATAACTTGTAGCACTGGGAATATTCGCTAATAAATATAAATAAATATGTAAAATTTCCTTGCAGTAGCAGCATTTATCCGTCTCTGTTGGCTCTATTTAAAAGGCGATGGGTGGCGAGTCGCAGTCTTTTAAGACTATCAATCCACCATGGGGAATCTTTTTCGTGGCTCGTGTTCCCTTGTTTGCAGTTTTCTTTAAAAGCACTATTAATGCTACCACTTTAATTTCGTACATATCTCTCCCGGTCACATATATGTACGTCTGGGTATTCCAGAGTTTTCTATATATTTTTTTTATTCTGTTTTTCTGAGGCTAAAGGTTGGTCGGTAGAAATCTGAAGCTTAAAAATTATGATCCTGTGACCAGTCATGGATGTGGCCTAAGTGACTGACTAATTAGGATGATGTCCAATACTTGTTCTCATATTCTGGCTACAAATGTCGGTGTTGATCTGACATTTCCAATTTCTTAATTATATCTAATACTAGGTGACCCGGCAAACGTTGTTTTGCCATGTATATTATTTCTAGGAAACATTTTTTCACTTCAATAAAAATAACTATCTACTAAAAGTATGCGGGGATTCACTTATCAATTATGGCAGTTGAAAAAAAAAGGATTAATCTCTCAGCGCAATAGAGTGTACAATATTCTTGGTTAGTCCGTGTTTAGCAAAAACAAACAAACTGGATGGTTTTCCCACGCGAGAACATGCCACATATACTTGTCCGTGGGAAAAGCATGGTGTTTCCAAATGTAAGCCACATACAGACAATGTCTGGCCTTGTGACTTATTGATCGTCAAAGCGAATGCCAATCTAATTGGGAATTGATTGCGTTTGAATTCAATTGACAAATCTGTATTAGTCATAGGGATTCGTGGCAGCAACACATTTACGCCCTGAAACTTTCCAATCAAAACGATGGCTTCAATAACGTTTCTCATAAGTTCTTTAATGACTTATCGCGTGCCATTACACAGCCGTGGTAGGTTCAAGTTACGAAGCAGAATGATCGGAAATCCAACCTTCAATTGTATGTACAGCAACTTTCCCATCGCCAATATCTAACAGTTGTTTAGAGAAAGTTTCGGCGGATGGATCCTGAAGCATTTTAACGCGCATGTTCACCGTCAGCTGTACTTTTTCAACATTACGCCACAGTCGCGATGATTTTAAGCAAGCGTTGATTTCATCAGCGTACGTCGAACGTGGAATAACGGGAAGTGTTTGTCTAAAGCCACCCGAAAGGAGTAACAAAGTGCCGCCAAACAGTTCATCGTTGTTTTTAAAATCCTTTAGTGTCCTATCTAATGCCATGAGCGAATGTTTGTGTGCCATAGTGCATTCATCCCAGATAAAAATTTTACATTGTTTCAGCACTGTGGCCATAGACGAATGTTTTTTTATGTTGCACACTGCATCCGGACTATTTTGAATGTTTAATGGCAGCTAAAATGCTGAATGAGCTGTTCTGCCTCCATCTAATAAAGTTGCTGCAATGCTAGAAGATGCAACGGCCAATGCGATGCCATTTTTTGATCGTGTCTCGGCAAGAAGTATTGAAATAAGGAACGTTTTGCAAGCATTATGCGGTCGTAAATAACTTTTCGTTCATCATTTAGTACTGGAACATTGCGACTAACAATGCCTGTCATTTATACAGTATCGTACTGTAGTTCACGATTCATATCTGTGTTGAGTAAATCAGATGCACTTCGATTCGGTGAGCTCAGACCGAAATGACTGATTGGTAAACTCGCAAAAGCAATGCAATGATCCTTGACAGCAATCAATGCTTCATTGTACATAGCATCACTGAACGATATCGTTTGATCGTTGCACATTGTACGATGTCGATCAGTCATTGAATCTTTGATTATCCTACAACATTTGTGCTCGGGCCTGGAAACATGTAGTCAGTACTATAGCAAATAGTAGAAGAATTTGTGTTCCTGTGCAGCTTAATGCTGCTTCTGCAAGCATACTGTCCCAATGATTGTCGTCTTCTAGCAAGCCTAGTGCAAGGCATGAATCTTTATACGTTGGATACTGTTGTCCATCTACTTTGCCGATATCTAGAAATGACAATGGTCCGGGGACATTCACCAACAACAGTCGCAGATAAAAGCACCTTGGATTGACTGTATATACAAATTAAAACGTTTTACCTTACGAGTTATATTAATACACGTATTACTTTTCGATTTGTAGCACTTTATTTATTTTTCTTTCAAGCTCGTTCGAGCCATTGGAAAACAAAATTAAAACTAAAACGTAAAGTAATTTAAATGGAACCATGAAGCTGTTGCTGCCGGCAGGTAAGCCGCCTGAATGCGGAGTCGGCGTTTCTTGCGGGCGATCAGGCGTTTCTTGCTGGCGATCAGGCTGCTTGCGCGTGCGAGTGTCGAATTTCGTCTGCAACTCTGTTGCAACGGCATCCGGTGCAACAGTGTTGTCAGCACTTTTTATCTTGCGCGTGTTAGCTCCTGTCTTGGTAGACTGAAACCCGTCCTCGGGTTTCTTTTTACTTGTTCTGCGCTGATAAATTTTCCAGACGCCCACGAGGAGTAGGAGTAGAGCTATGAGGACCAAGCAGCCAAATGATCGTTATGACATTTCCAATCTAAGATCCCCGATATGGCTTAGATTCTTAAGGCTTAGGTCGTGCAAAAAGGGGGGCTCAGATGCTCACTGAAGAGGGTGATGTTTACCACGGCCGACGTGTACACAGCAGGTTTCGTCTTCAAGATGCCCCGGTGGTTCACATACCGGGTGCCATTCAGGGAGACGTGTTCATCGTAGGTAGCCAGAAAGGTTCCCGCGACTATCTGACTGTTCCCGGTGCTGTCCACTACATTCATTGTTGCGCTGTTTGTAACTAAGATGCCCTCGCCGATTATCGTTATGGGTTCCAGATGTCCGGGGCGTGTGGCACATTTTGCAACGGTTCCTGATACCAGTTGTTGGGCACAGGATGCTTTCTGTAGTCTCCTGCAGAAAGTGGTGCTCACAGTGGTGGCGCAGTCGCGCAAAGCGTAGGTCTTTGTTCCGCAATCGGCCACCTTCTTCTAGATCTGATATAATATTATTGTGCTGAACGGGAATAATATCTATTTTTTTTTTACAGTTTAACATAGGTTTGGGGTATTTTATCAAAAAGTATATTAATTCGGAATTTTGGAAAGCTTTAATATGAGAGACTTCTAAAAGATCAGTTATGCTAGTATTTGTAAGTTGCTCATTTAACAGTTCGTTTATATCAATGCTGTCTAGCTTAAGAGGGCAGATTAAGTTTATTTTCGCAAGGGTTACGGAGAGGATCAAGTCTTCAAGGTTTGTAATTATCATTCTATATTTGCCAAAATTCTTGCGTAAAAGTGTTTAACTTCTGCATCTGGTCTTAAGATTTCATTAAGTGCCCTTCAATCTCGTCTTGTCTGGAATTTATTGTTGATCTCGATCTGTATACTTTCTGACTCTATTAACTGACCCTGTTTGAATTTTATATGTTCCCAATCATCAAAATCTCGAGTTCCTGCAATTTCCTTAAGGGCACTGCATATCATGTTAATACTACGTGCTCGCCTATGGTGAACACTCAGGGAAGCTATTAAGGTGGCTATGTGTTGAACGTCAGTTTTCAGTACCTGTTTCTGGTGGTCCTTGGGTAGTTCGTCTATTAATTTCCATGTCTCGTCGATGTAGATTTCGAAAGATGTCAGTTCGTCGTGTGTCCCATGTAACTGTACTTGTCCCAGATTGTTACGTCTCCGTCGTAGTCCGCGTGTGAGTGGTCGTTGAGTCTTAATGTCGCTTCGGTCAAGGTCATGACTGCTATTGTTAAACTGAAAAAATATCCTAACCTAAAGTAAATATAAAATTTTTGTTAGAATTACTTGAAATTTTTTGAATTTTTAAATGCTAAAACTTAAGGTTGACTTTATGGACCACCCTCTCTTTAATAAGAACCGAAGTTGTCGACTTACACACATCGCAAGCAGACGTCAATTTCTTCCGCACATTTGCAGTCGTAGTCTTATCAGTACTTTTTCGCCTTCTTATCTGTGTTTTTGATCAACCACGCCAGCGCGCTTTGATACGACTTAAAAAACCAACGGGATTTTTGTCAGAAAACCATGGCCCCCGGGCCCCCAACCTGGGTGACAATCGGTTCAGTTTACTGTCCGACAGTCGCAAACCAAAAAGAAGTAAACGACAGCTAACTACATTATACAATGAATTCCACAATCTCCCCACTGCTAATAGCCTTAACCCCAATTATATAACCATTTCTTTCAAAAATATTGACCAAAAAATTTCCGATTATTCGAGTTTCGCTGTTCAATGAGCTTTAGAGCTAATTAACAAAAACCATGTCTCCATATCAGACCTAAAAGACGGTTACATACTTATGCTAGTTAACTCCGAACAAGACGCGAATAAATTCAGAACTTCCCGGCATTTGCCAAATTGAGTGTAAGCTTCATGAATCCTTCAACTATGTTAAAGGAACAATATATGCTCCCTACCTGAAGTATTTTCTCGAAGAGGAAATAGTAAAAAAAACACTTAGTGCTTAAGGTAACTTCTATTTACAAATTTACCACTCAAAAGGAGGGCACTCCACAACCCAATGGTCTCATGCTATTGACCTTCGAACTATATCATTTGCCGTCAAAGATTGATATATACTGGCATTCAGCTGAAGTGATCGAATATATTCCAAACCCTATGCGGTGCAAGAATTGTCAAAATCTTGGGCACACTCTGAAGCACTGCAGAAACAAATCGTGGTGTAACACATGCGGACTCGAACCCCATGAGGGCGAATGTACGCTCACAAAATGCATAAACTGCACCGGCAATCATGCCGCTTCTGATAAGCAATGCCCCGCTTTCCAAGAGCAAAAGGAATTGCTAAAAATAAAAACAAGTAAGAAGTGCTCAATGCGCGAAGCCAGAAACATCTTCAAATCTTCCCTTCCCAAGCCACACAACCCTACAAGCTTTGCTGCCGTAGTACCAAAAAACACAAATAACAATAACAACAACAAGCATGCTAAGACTCACAATCAAAACAAGCCCGAAAACAAATCAGCCCCCTGCGTCTTTGCCGACGCCACGACTTCGTCTATTTAATCGGCATCTACTTCTCAATTACATACACACAATACTGAGCCCTCTATTGAAAGCTCTCTGTCTTCTTATCTTAACAAACTTAAAGAAAACAAATCAACACCATACAAACATGAAACGCCAACTGGCGCTCAAAATACCGCAATATTATCAACAACTAACTCAACATCAAATAACCTAAATAACAACGAAATAATGCTTTCGTCTGACTCAGACGATTCAATTAAAAATAGAGTTTTAAAACAATAAAAAAAAAATTAAAACAAATACCACTGACTCATTCCTTTCGGACAAGGCAATGGAGTTATAATTAATCTACTTAATTCCTTACATTTCTTGAAGACATGTAACCCAGTCCAATTGCATTCCATTCTCTATTATTCAATGGAATATTAATGGATATTATAATAAATACAATAAACTAGAAATATTGATTGGAATATTAATGGATATTAGAATAAATACACTGAACTAGAAATATTGATTGGAATATTAATGGATATTATAATAAATACAATGAACTAGAAATATTGATCTCAAAAAAAAATCCAGACGTTTTATGTCTTCAAGAAACGCATATACCGGCCTCAAGCTTAAATACAATTACCTCAAAGAAATATATTTTGGCTATTTTGCCAATTTTCCTAATACCTCAAATGCCAAACAAGGTGTGGCTATTCTTGTTAAAAGGCACATACCACATAATTATCTTACAGCAATAGTCAATTCAAATATTTTGTACAATAAGCTGGAGCTCAACTTCAACCAGCTCTTCACAATCGTTAACACTTAGGTCCCTCCAGACCTCCCATTTTCCACCAATGATCTCACAAATATAATTACAAATTGTAGCCCACGATTATTGATATTTGGCGACTTTAACTCTTGGGATTCACTGTGGGGCTCAAGCTCCTCTAACTCCAGAGGGAAAAAAGTAGTTGAAGCCATTAATAGATCGAATTTAGCCCTATTAAATAACGGGACAGCGACCCACTTCTCGACCCACAAAACATTTTCTCATGTCGACCTTACAATTGTTACTACCTTCCTATTACCTTTTTGTACTTGAGCGGTGCTTGCCGACCTTTATGGAAGCGACCACTTCCCCATAGCAACCTTCATAAAGAACCTCCCGAAACCTCTTAGCTTAGGTTTTGCCCCTAAGTATAAATCAGAGCTAGCCAACTGGGAAATGTTTCAAACAGTTTGTCAAGAGCACACCCAATACCATAGTTCTTCAAACATTCAACTCGAAGTGACTAAATTAACTAGGGCCATTAGAACAGCTGCTAATTTAGCAATACCCCAGACTAAACCATTTATTCGCCAAAGAACAAGCTGTTGGTGGAACAGCGAACTTAATGTACTTCGTATTAACAAACAAAGGCTCTGGCAAGAATATAAACGTAAAATGTGTCCATCCTCCCTGCTTAGTTACAAAAAAGCAAACGCTTACTTTAAGTATCGTGTGAAACAATCCAAATGGGAGAGTTTTCGAACGCTCACATCTAAAATATCTCTAGTGTCCACCACAAAAAAAATATGGGCCGACATCAACATGCTAGTTGGTGTACCCCGGACCCAAATCACCTGTATTATGTCAGAACATGGATTATTAGCCGCTCCATCAGATATAGCAAACGAATTTGCAAAAACCTGGTCTAAATACTCCATGGACGAAAACTTCGACAGTAAATACATTTCACTAAAAAACAAATTTATTAACCATCCATATTCTGGCAATCATTTATCTGGCCCAGCCAGATCAATAGAAGCAGACTTTACTATGGCGGAACTCGAAGCGGTCCTGCATAAAGCCAAAGGAAAAACTCCAGGAAGTGATCGCATAACATATCTCATGTTAAGAAATATACTTTACCCTGCCAAAATCAAACTTCTAGAAATATATAATAAAATATTTGTAAATGGCTGCTACCCCCATATTTGGAGATCAGCTATTATAATTCCTACCCTAAAGCCAAATAAACCCATATCCGAATTAAGTAGCTTTTGTCCGATTTCTCTCCTGTCCTGTCTAAGCAAGACTGTTGAAAAAATCCTAGCGTCTAGGCTGATGTGGTTTTTTGCCAAAAACAGACTCATAAGCGACAACCAGTCGGGTTTTAAACCCAAGCACAGCACTATGGACTCCCTGTTGCAATTACAACACTTCGTGTCGGATGCCCTTTCCACCAGAAATCACATGACCATTCTGGCCACGGATTTCGAAAAGGCTTTCGATCGCATCGGTGTCCACTCGATCCTTCAACAGCTTTTGTCTTGGGGAGTGGTGAAGGCTTTTATGACTTATCGATCATTCAGAGTCAAATTTAATAATAAGCTCTCCAACTACCACAATTTGTATAATGGTATTCCTCAGGGATCGCCATTATCAGTGGTGCTTTTCTTTATTGCTTTCGAGCACACAAACCAAATTGTAAATAAGTATAAAAATGTTAAACTATTTATGTATGCAGATGACGCTTTAATTGTAAGCAACATGAAAAATACCGTAAATTTAAACACTATTCTTTGTAACATATTAAATGAAATTGAGACATGGGGTCAGTGCTCCGGGGCTACTTTGTCCCCCTCTAAATGTAAAACGTTTATAACAATAGTTAGTCTGAGGGTGGTGCACTGCGACCACTAGGATCTATTGTGCCCTCGTCCTAGTAACTGAGCTAAAGCTCACTGTGTCTCTCTTGCTGGCAGCGATCGCCAGCGCGACAGCCGCCGGAGCAGTGCCAGGCACTGCGGACCCCCCGCCCTGCTGTCCGTCCGTTTAGTGGCCTCACTGCCGGCCACTTGAGACTTGAAAGTCTCTACACCTTTCGATGCGCTCTGCGTCGGGGTCGAGCCCTTCAGCTTCGCAGCACTCTTCTGGTGAGGGGCCAAGCCCTTGCGCGGCGACAGTTTACCACCATCGTCCAGAGCCGCCTCCTCTATCCGCTCTGCTAACTGCGTTGCGGTTAAGTCCCGCATGTTATATTTTTTTTATATTTTTCTCCATAAAATAAATCCCACGAGTGTACGGGAGAGTAGTACCAGCGTGTCATAGCCCCCATTAACACGCTGGGGCCAGGTATACTCACCGAGGCGGCCAGGTATCGGTGAGGCTCCGTCCAAATACAGTCGGTTACCCCTGACTGCAAACCAACCAATGGGCACGGAACGCATAACACCCTGGCTTAGGGAGGAGACATGGCACCCTTGCCTCAGGACGTCACCACTGCCCTTGTGAGATGTTGGGGATAGGATGTGGGTAGGAACGCGTGTAGGGATTTGGGTGAGTGTAAGACTATGTTTAGAAGACGGTCAGACAAGCGCCTTGTCGGTCCCACATACGGTGTGGTACCCGCTGTTGTTCGGGACTGCTTATTCACGACAAGTCGCTTTTCGCAGCTAACCTCCACCGGAGGCCTTGCGCTATCCGCAACCTGCGACAAGTCCGGTGGCTTCAGCTTGCCCACCTCAGAACCATCTCACTAGTTCTTTAGTACCAGATGTAAAACGTTACACATATGTAAAAACACTCTTGTACATATAACGGTCTCTGCTTCGACAACTTAAATATCGAACGTGTTCCTTATCTTAAGATATAAGGATTTGTATTTGAATCGAACTTTTCCTTCAGGCAACATTGCATTCATTTAAGACAAAGTTTATACAAAAAGCGCAATATTATGAAAAAAACTAAGTTGCAAAAACTCTCTTATCGATTTAAATACTCTTATAAACGTTACAAACGTCAAAAATCCAGTATGGACTTCCTACTTCGATGGGAGTGCTTCATCCAACATTAAACTGTTTACTCCGGCATACCATACTGCGGTGCGACGCAGTATAAATGCCTTTCCAACATCTCCAACCAAATGCATTTTGGCCGAGGCCGGTTAGCCCTCGGTGGAATCCTTAATTAAATAAGCCACTGCCAAGCTAATCCCAAAACTATACTGCACACCCAGCCAACGTCTGCAAACTGAGTTTCGCAAAATTACACAACACAAAATAAAATACAGAATTCCATACACTCTACGTCGCTGTGCATCTTTATGCAAGGAGCTGAAAATCATTCCTCATCCAATCAACAACACATTTGATCACCCCCCTGGCTACCACAGTCTTCATCGCTCATCACAACACTGCGAAAACACCCAAAAAATGCTACTGCCGGCCGAGTCTTCCAATGCGCTTTTGCAGAAGAATCATCGAAACTCCGCCTTGGGGTCTGGAATTGGTTGTTCACCGACGGAACAAAGAATCAGAACGCAACTGCATTCGAATGAGTGGATACATCTGGTGCGACTATATCAGCCGGCTGGCTGCATAAAGGATGGCCGTTTGCAGCAGAAGCAACGGCCACCCTTCATGCAGTTTAATATGCCCAACTTCTTAAAGGAGATTCGTCATCTGTACGGACAGCCTTTCTTAAATAGAAGCTATCAAAAACCTCAGAAATCGGAACCAGATAGTGAACAGCATTAGGTATGCTTGCATCTTATCTCCAGCCATATTAAAATCTTCTGGGTTCCCAGCCACAAGGGAATAGCTGGAAACGATTCTGCCGACGAGGCCGACCAACTTGCATCACAGTCGCCGCTATACACCTTCATCCCCTGCATCGAAAAATATTATCAAAGAGCAATCAGTACGCACCTGAGAAATTTACAAGCACTAGATTGGACCTCTTTCCAGCATTGTTACAAAGCAGTTAATTCCACACGGGAGAAGATCCATTTTCCAGGAGATTTTTCCCGTACAAGTACTTCCATATTTTCTCGGCTACGCATCGGGCAATGCCAACTCACTCACGCTCACCTTCTTTCGGGCACCATACGGCCTCCCTGTCAACATTGTGGACAGGACTTAACCACAACCCACATTTGCCCCAAATTTCACAAAACCAACCCCCATCTTCTCTACTTTCTACTGTTAACAAAGCCAACATCGATTCCATCGCATTGTTTCGCAAAAATTGCAACATACAGTGGGGAGCAAAAGTGAGTACATGTTTGCATATTTCACATTTTGGAGCGAATGATGAAGAAATCAGTAAGGCAATTGAAAAAACTGTTTATACTCTTTATTCCATATATAATTTACTATATATAAACAAGAAAAAACCAACGAAGAGGTGCACAAAGAAGAAAAGAAAACATGAAAACAAAAAAAAGTCGTATGTACTCATTTATGCACCTTTGACTTTTTCATTTGCTTATCTGCAAACAAGAATGTTAAATTTAATTTTCTTATAATATTAATACTTGGTCCATAAGCCCTTATTTTTTATGACGCTTTCCACACGTTTTGGCATACTTTCCACAAGATTTTCTAAGATTTCTTTGGGTATAAGGCGCCACTCTTCAACCACCCTTTCCCATAAATTTTCAAGGCTTGATGGAGCTGCTTGATATTGGGCCAATCGTCTTTTGACTATTGACCACAAATTTTCGTCCCGGGTTATAGCTAATAAGCTTGGAATAAGTCAATCGGTGGTCATACGCGTACAAAAAAGACGCAATGTTTTGGTTGAAGCCCCTCTTAGGGGCCGTCCTCGCCTTATAACAGATGCGGATGCTCGTAATATGATGACTAATATGAGAAAGAACCAGTTTTTAACGCCTAAGGCGGCTTCTTTAGACATTAATAAAGATGTAAGTCGATGGACAGCACGAAGAGCACTTCCCAAAATGGGATATGTTGCAGCAGTAAAAAAAAATAAGCCTGCATTGTCGGAAAAAAATGTGAAAGCACGCTTAAACTTTGCCATACAGCACAGAAATTGGTCAATAGATGACTGGAAGCGGGTCATCTGGTCAGACGAAAGCAAATTCAATCGATTTCAATCAGATGGCAAACAATATTGCTGGCACCGGCCTGGTGAATCCATCCAACGACACCACGTTAAGCAGACGGTAAAACATGGTGGAGGCAATATAATGGTTTGGAGCTGTTTCACCTGGTGGAGCATTGGACCAATGCATAAAATAGAAGGGATAATGAACAAAGAGCAATATCTAGACATATTAAAGGAACATCTTCCCGATTTTATTGATCGCTGTGCTTACAACGAAGCTGAAATCGTGTTTTAGCAGGATGGAAACCCGAAGCACACTGCAAAAGTCGTGCAGAAATGGACAGCGGACCAAAATTTTCAATTGATGAAGTGGCCGGCTCAAAGCCCTGACCTTAACCCAATTGAAAATTTGTGGTCAATAGTCAAAAGACGATTGGCCCAATATCAAGCAGCTCCATCAAGCCTTGAAAATTTATGGGAAAGGGTGGTTGAAGAGTGGCGCCTTATACCCAAAGAAATCTTAGAAAATCTTGTGGAAAGTATGCCAAAACGTGTGGAAAGCGTCATAAAAAATAAGGGCTTATGGACCAAGTATTAATATTATAAGAAAATTAAATTTAACATTCTTGTTTGCAGATAAGCAAATGAAAAAGTCAAAGGTGCATAAATGAGTACATACGACTTTTTTTGTTTTCATGTTTTCTTTTCTTCTTTGTGCACCTCTTCGTTGGTTTTTTCTTGTTTATATATAGTAAATTATATATGGAATAAAGAGTATAAAAAGTTTTTTCAATTGCCTTACTAATTTCTTCATCATTCGCTCCAAAATGTGAAATATGCAAACATGTACTCACTTTTGCTCCCCACTGTAGCTATTGCCATATAACAATTTAATTTTTTTTTTACGATAGGGTCTAAGGTCTTGTTACTAGTACTCTATTCTACTATTAGTTATAATATTATTTACTGTTAATGTATTATAGCTAATATTTAAAATAAATAAATAATAAGAACCGTCGTACCTAGGTCTGATTCCACTGTTGCCTCTGTGAATAGGGGTGATAGTTTATTTCCCAACCTCTTATTGTTCTTTATCCAAACCCTATCGCCTGCCTGATAAGACTTATAGACCCTGTTTTTATTCATTTGGTCAAGTGTCTTCTGTTGCATTAACGTAATTTTCTTCCTAATCTGCACCGTAGTGTTTTTGGAAGCCTAGTGAATGACATCTATGGGCCTCTCTTTGGTTACCGAATGGATTGACCTGTTGTACTTGATGGTCGCGAGGAGAATGCTCTCGACAGTGTCCTCCACCTGCGATTCTATCTTATTGGAACGTGCTATATCCCCAAGGGTACCATGAAACCGCTCGACCTGTCCATTAGAGCAGCTATGCATGGGTGGTGCATTTGAAATCTCAATGCCGAAGTTGTTCCTAAGAATTGATCTTGTGGTCTCCGAGTTTAGGGATTTCTCGTTGTCGCATTAAATCATTTTTGTTTTTGGAAACATGTTCAGGAGCTGCAAAAGCGGAGCTTTTATGTCCACGATTGCGCGAGACCGTATGGGCTGTAGCACTGCAAACTTGGAAAACTTGTCAATGCAAGTATAGAACAAAATGTCACTAAGTATTTGTTGTGAATTTTTCTGCTCCGCTAGGTGGGCGCGGTTATGCTCAGCTGTAGTGATTTCCCTTTGCTCTATTGGACCTTTTATATATGTTACAAAGCTTTTGGAATATCTAAAAGTAGTTGAAGGAAATGCTTCAACTAATCCATGCTGGATGAAGTCTAGTATGGGTAGCTCGCAATAAATTGCGTTGACTACATCGGCATTTACTGAATCTTTAATGATTTGGAGTAGTGTACTACGATCGGAAATATTAATGATATGACTGGCTTTTGTCTTAAACAAGATATACGTCTTTTGTTGGGGAAGGGTCCCTTCTTAAAGAATAATCTGGTTTCGAAAGCAGTTTACCGGTTTGTCTGTAGTTTCAATAGTATACGTAAGGAATTCTTCACTGTGGATAGTAGCAGCATCGGAATCTGCTGACTCTTCCAGTGCATTGACATTTTGACGAGACAGCGCGTCTGCTACCAGGTTTTCCTTTCTGAAATTTTTGAGTGCCCATACAATGGCGAGAAGTTCACGCTCATTTGTGGCAAAATTTACCTCATTACCTCGCAATCTTCGCGAGATCATTGTTATGGGGCGACCGTCCGGAGACAGTACTGCACCCAGCCCGTAGCCCAACGCATCTGTTGTGATGTCAAAAGGCTTTTTATAATTTGGATACGACAACACATCTTCGGAAGCCATTATGTTTTTAAGCCTGTCGAAGGCTTCGGACTGCTTTGGTGACAATTCGATTTTTACTTTTCTCGAATATTTGGCACTTATCTTGCCCTTTTCGCCCTCCAAAATATCCGTTAGGGGTCTTGCGATGCTGGCGAAGCCTGTTATGAAACAACTTTAGTAGCGGGCTAGTCCCAAAAATGACCTAAGTATGGGCAAAAAATAAAAGTCTTCTATGGCTCTCACTTTATCACGTGAGGACTGAATCCCACCTCTGCACACGGTGAATCCCAAATATTCCTCGCTCTTTTTGAAAAACTTGGATTGTTCTTGAGAAACTTGCATGCCTGCGTCCCTAAGGTTTTTCAAGACCCATTAAATGTCTCTTATATGGTCTTCCTTAGACTTGGAGAAGATTATTACGTCATCAACGTAAACATAACATGTCCTTCCAATTTGTTCGCGGAGCACATCGTCAATGGCTCGTTGAAAAATACTTGGGGCATTTTTCAGCCCGAAAGGGAGTCTGCAGAACTCATACTTCCCATTGTTGACAGAGAACGCTGTCTTTTTCCTGTCTCTTTCAGCCAATTCTATTTGGTGAAACCCTGACTTGAGGTCCAGCGTAGTGAAATACTGAGCCTCGCCCAAGTTTGACAGTATAGTCGAGATGGATGGTATAGGGTATTTGTCATCCGTCGTCTTATGATTTAGTTTCCTAAAATCAATAACTAGACGCTTTTGTTTGTGTCCTGCTTCGTCAACAGTTCTTTTTGTCAACGACCCATATTGGGTTATTGTAAGGGGACTTTCACGGTCGTATTATGGCGTTCGCTAGAAGTTGCTTAACCTCTGCGTTGACAAAGTCAGACACGCTTTTAGGATACGGATACATTTTAGAATAAACCGGTTCGTCATCCGTTGGTATAGTCGCAAGCGTATTTATGTTGTACGGTAAGGACTCGTTGACGTCTGCAAATGCGTTTACAGTTTCGTCGATCATACGATCAAAAGAGGATCTGACAGCAGGTGGAACATCTGAGTCATTAATCCGAATATAGTTTACTTGTTGGCATTTAGTGAACAGAATATTCTCTATCCCATGGTCATGTTTTATGACATTATTTGTCAAATCTATTTGGGCATTGATCTGTTTTAACAGGTCGAGGCCAATTATGCCATCGAAGTCTTTTAATGACTCTAGCATAAAAAATAAGACTTTACGTCGAAGATATGGATGAGACATTTGTTGTTCCTAAGAATTGATCTTGTGGTCTCCGAGTTTAGGGATTTCTCGTTGTCGCATTAAATCATTTTTGTTTTTGGAAACATGTTCAGGAGCTGCAAAAGCGGAGCTTTTATGTCCACGATTGCGCGAGACCGTATGGGCTGTAGCACTACAAACTTGGAAAACTTGTCAATGCAAGTATAGAACAAAATGTCACTAAGTATTTGTTGTGAATTTTCCTGCTCCGCTAGGTGGGCGCGGTAATGCTCAGCTGTAGTGATTTCCCTTTGCTCTATTGGACCTTTTATATATGTTACAAAGCTTTTGGAATATCTAAAAGTAGTTGAAGGATGAAGTCTAGTATGGGTAGCTCGCAATAAATTGCGTTGACTACATCGGCATTTACTGAATCTTTAATGATTTGGAGTAGTGTACTACGATCGGAAATATTAATGATATGACTGGCTTTTGTCTTAAACAAGATATACGTCTTTTGTTGGGGAAGGGTCCCTTCTTAAAGAATAATCTGGTTTCGAAAGCAGTTTACCGGTTTGTCTGTAGTTTCAATAGTATACGTAAGGAATTCTTCACTGTGGATAGTAGCAGCATCGGAATCTGCTGACTCTTCCAGTGCATTGACATTTTGACGAGACAGCGCGTTTGCTACCAGGTTTTCCTTTCTGAAATTTTTGAGTGCCCATACAATGGCGAGAAGTTCACGCTCATTTGTGGCAAAATTTACCTCATTACCTCGCAATCTTCGCGAGATCATTGTTATGGGGCGACCGTCTGGAGACAGTACTGCACCCAGCCCGTAGCCCAACGCATCTGTTGTGATGTCAAAAGGCTTTTTATAATTTGGATACGACAACACATCTTCGGTAGCCAGTATGTTTTTAAGCCTGTCGAAGGCTTCGGACTGCTTTGGTGACAATTCGATTTTTACTTTTCTCGAATATTTGGCACTTATCTTGCCCTTTTCGCCCTCCAAAATATCCGTTAGGGGTCTTGCGATGCTGGCGAAGCCTGTTATGAAACAACTTTAGTAGCGGGCTAGTCCCAAAAATGACCTAAGTATGGGCAAAAAATAAAAGTCTTCTATGGCTCTCACTTTATCACGTGAGGACTGAATCCCACCTCTGCACACGGTGAATCCCAAATATTCCTCGCTCTTTTTGAAAAACTTGGATTGTTCTTGAGAAACTTGCATGCCTGCGTCCCTAAGGTTTTTCAAGACCCATTAAATGTCTCTTATATGGTCTTCCTTAGACTTGGAGAATATTATTTTTACGTCATCAACGTAAACATAACATGTCCTTCCAATTTGTTCGCGGAGCACATCGTCAATGGCTCGTTGAAAAATACTTGGGACATTTTTCAGCCCGAAAGGGAGTCTGCAGAACTCATACTTCCCATTGTTGACAGAGAACGCTGTCTTTTTCCTGTCTCTTTCAGCCAATTCTATTTGGTGAAACCCTGACTTGAGGTCCAGCGTAGTGAAATACTGAGCCTCGCCCAAGTTTGACAGTATAGTCGAGATGGATGGTATAGGGTATTTGTCATCCGTCGTCTTATGATTTAGTTTCCTAAAATCAATAACTAGACGCTTTTGTTTGTGTCCTGCTTCGTCAACAGTTCTTTTTGTCAACGACCCATATTGGGTTATTGTAAGGGGACTTTCACGGTCGTATTATGGCGTTCGCTAGAAGTTGCTTAACCTCTGCGTTGACAAAGTCAGACACGCTTTTAGGATACGGATACATTTTAGAATAAACCGGTTCGTCATCCGTTGGTATAGTCGCAAGCGTATTTATGTTGTACGGTAAGGACTCGTAGACGTCTGCAAATGCGTTTACAGTTTCGTCGATCATACGATCAAAAGAGGATCTGACAGCAGGTGGAACATCTGAGTCATTAATCCGAATATAGTTTACTTGTTGGCATTTAGTGAACAGAATATTCTCTATCCCATGGTCATGTTTTATGACATTATTTGTCAAATCTATTTGGGCATTGATCTGTTTTGACAGGTCGAGGCCAATTATGCCATCGAAGTCTTTTAATGACTCTAGCATAAAAAATAAGACTTTACGTCGAAGATATGGATGATACATTTTTGTTCAATCTTTGGTGTGGCCGTGAATAGACTTGAAAAGGACTGTTGACTGGCACCTAATGTGCCAGTTCAGGAAGGGGTTTTATATAATTTTTGGATGCTCCTGTATCTATCAGAAGTCTGATGATTCGCCCTGCGACCGTTCGTCTTATGAACGGAAGCAGGGAGTTGCCGCTAAAAAATTGAAACTTTCAGCTCCAGACAAATCATCATTAACTCCTACTGTTTCGTGCTGTGAAAATGGCGCGTAACCATCGTTACTTTCTTCCTGCAGTAAATGATTCAAGTTTTGTTGGGTCCTCATTGATTGATCTCCGTATCCTCGATCGTTCTTGTAGCCTTGTGTGGGTTGCCTAAAGCGCGAGGAGGAATCTACCTCCATTGGCTCGGGTCCCCGCCCTTGTGGCTTCTGATTGTTATATCGCTGTTTTGTACTTGATTGCTGTTGACCTTGGTTTCGGTCCTTTTGGCTCTTTTGAAAATGGGGATTATTTTTTTTTTTTGAATTTTCCTCATTTTCTTGTTGAGCGTTCTGACGCCAGCTCTGAGACTTTTGAGAGTTAGGCTTTTGTGGCTTTTCTTCAAGATGTTTTGCATAAATGCCTCTTTTGTTGCTTTACTCAGCTTTTTGAGCAAGAGCCAAAGCTGAGGGGAGGTCTTTGGGTTGTGCCGGGAAAACGGCAAACCTCAGGGATTTTTTTAATCCCGTAACAAAAGTATGAAGCGCATCACTTCTGAACATTTCGTTCAATACTGCCGCTGCGGCGGGATCGTGAGTCATTAACGTTTTATTTGTTAATAAGGTGAGTTTATTCTCGACTTCATCGTAATATTTTAACAATGACAAGTCACCCTGTTGATTGTTGTTGGACCACGTGTATTGGCGTTTTGTCAGCGTACGTGAAGTCCAGTCTGGCAATGATAGCTTTAAAGTTATACACTGTAATGAATGAAGGTAGCACAGCATCTGCTGATCCCCTAATTTTATTTCGAATGATAGCTACTGGCTGATAGTGCTTTGAGCTGCCGTTGTAGGGCTCGAACACTTTGTAGGCTGCGGAGGCGGCCTGCCTCCACGAAACATAGTTGTCTTGTTTTCCATCAAACTCCGGGATGGACTTAATCATATCTAAGGGTTCATCGCAACGGATCTCTGGCACAATTGTTACTTCTTGGAAAACATGTATCTGGGGGGTCAAACCTTTAGATTTGTTGAACTGATCTGTAAGAGCGGATAACTTTTCTTCAAATATTAGAGCCTGTTTGTTAAGAGCTGCCTGTAGCTTTGCCTCCATCTGGGCAACTTGTTAGTAATAAGTTCGTCGCCGCAACTGTCATCTGTTTTGGTTTGATGGTGCGTTTGGCGCTACAAAAAAAAAATTTTAGACCACTTCGAAAAATAATTCCAATTTAACTTATTAATGTTTCAGAGCACTTAGATGCAATAGGCAGAATTATTTGCTTTTTTTTATACCCCGAACCCATAAAATGGGTAAAAGGCAGGGACCGCAAATAATAATTATGAATTGAAAAAAATTGAAGACCATAAAAGCCTCCATGATGAGTGTGAAACACACAAGTATGTTATTTTTGTATGCCATACTCGGAAACACGATAAACTTTTATTTCCAATTTTTAATTTTTAAAGTAAATTTAATTATTAAATTTAATTTTTATAATAAAAATAGAAAATAATTATTATTTTATGATTTTTATATTCAAATTAAATCATAATTTTTATTTGCGATTTTTATTTTAAAAATTGAAAATAAAAATTATTTGTTGAGTTTTTTAATAAAAATCAAAAATAAAACTCAAATTCAAATAACTTTTGAACGGAGAGAGCTAGACAATATTTGGGCATATATATATAATCTGCTCATCAATACCTATATATATATATATACAATATATATATATATATATATATATATATATACAATAGTCTGCTTAGACACTTGCTTAGACCGCCTTATCAGCGGCTGATGTGTAAGTGCAAAACTGTTAATGAGGAAGAGCGAACAATTTGAAGATAAGCATGAGACAATTACAGAAGTATCCAAAATTATATTTACAAAAAATACAATTCATTTTTTTTGGCTTTTGTTTAACGATGCTGCAATAATATTAGTTTTCGTTATAAGAAAAGAAGGAAAAAATTAGTTTCAAAAATATTTGTAAAATATAATGTGTGTGTATACTATTTTTTTTTTTAATAATTTTCTATTTATTTAATTTGAGAAACATTATCTTTTTAATTGCATCCGACGAAAGGTTGCATCTTAAATCGCTTACAACTAATTTGAGAGCAGAAAATGCCCTTTCCACTGAAACCTGTGTAGCAGGCACAGAGTGAAGAATTGAAGCTAGGCGGTACAACCGAGGGTACGTGAACTTTTTGCTCTCCCAATAGCTCATTATAACCACGTTCAAGTCAATTGGCTTTGGCGAATACCTCTGTATTTCTGTTATTGCCAATTTCAGCTCCGGTTCATCCTCTTCCTCAGACTCTTCACACTCTTCCTCATTAACAGTTTTGCACTTACACATCAGCCGCTGATAAGGCGGTCTAAGCAAGTGTCTAAGCAGACTATTGTATATATATATATATATATCTGTACATGCGTTTGTACATACATATTATACATAGGTATTGATGAGCAGATTATATATATATGCCCAAATATTGTCTAGCTCTCTCAGTTCAAAAGTTATTTGAATTTGAGTTTTATTTTTGATTTTTATTAAAAAACTCAACAAATAATTTTTATTTTCAATTTTTAAAATAAAAATCACAAATAAAAATTATGATTTAATTTGAATATAAAAATCATAAAATAATAATTATTTTCTATTTTTATTATAAAAATTAAATTTAATAATTAAAAATAATTTTTTTAATAAAAATAATAAAATAATTTTTATTTTTCAATTTTTACAATAAAAATTATAACCGTTACGGTCCCTGGTAAAAGGGGTATAATGGTTTTGTGCAAAAGTATGTAACAGGCAGAAGGAAGCATCTCCGACCCCATTAAAGTATATATATTCTTGATCAGCATTAACAGCCGAGTCGATATAGCCATGTCCGTATGTCCGTCTGCCTGTAACCATTTAACCTACGCTCTGCTGGCATCGTTGTTTCCCCACATTGTCGGTCCCACGGTCGCTGGCCTTAAGAGTGTACACCACGGTTCGGCAGCGTCAAATGGACTGTGCTTAGGAAAATTATTTCGAGCAGCGCCGTCGGCACATGCATAGCGCAGAAACTTCGTGTGCCCAATGCACAATTGCTCGGCTGCCGCAGCGGCAGAGAAACCGGTTTCTGGCTATGCACGAACGACTCCAGCGTCAGAGAAATATTTTTCGTACTTTGGCGCATCGACGATTAGTCTGCGTTCAGAAGTCAAATGATGAAGGCCACGCTGCTACTTATGATTTTTTACAGATCAAATAATATCTTACAGAGAGAAAAATTTTTAGCATTACATGGGATCGCTGAGATCGGTAAAATGATCATCCCAAATAAAATAAGTATTTAACTCTTTTGTTGGTTATATATGGTTGCTTATGAATAATTCTCATAAGCTTTTTATACTTTGATACCGAAGGTCTCATAGTATATTGTTTTTGTGCAATGTCCGTCATGGTGTCCGTCTGTCCGTCAAACGCAATTTTTTTCGACAACTGTAAGGCTAGAGACTTGAAACTTTGGGCTAGTCAGATAATGTGTCAAGATTGGGGTGCCACGCCTACTAGGAGGCTGGGATTTCGATAAATTCGATAACTGAAAACCGATAAAACCATATATCTCTCACATTCCTGAAGCTAGAGTTACCAAATTTTGCGCGCAGATAGCTAGTCATGTCCCTGAAAAAACTTCATAAAAATTTTGGATGCCACGCCCCCTGATTCTGCCCCCATCCCCCCTTCTACTTGAAATTGGAAACGATTATAGCTTTCACATTTTTCGAGCTAGAGTCACCGAATTTGGTAGGAAGATATATGGTGACATCTACAAAAGATCTGCATCAAAAATTAGGATGCCACGCCCACCTCTGCCGCCCACCATTTAAAATCGGAAATTTCGATATCTCTTACAGTTTTTAAGCTAGAGCCCGTAAATTGGGTAGAAAGATAGAAGGCAACATATACCAAAGATCTGCATCAAAATTTTGGATGCCACGCCCACCCAAGCCACCCGCCTTATAAAATTGGAATCGGCTATATCCTTAACAGTTTTTGAGCTAGAGCCACCAAACTTGGTAGGAAGATAGATAGTGACAGTTTAAAACATTTGATTCAAAAATTTGGATGCCACGCCCACCTCTGCCGCCCACCTTTTAAATTTGGAAGTTAAGTTATCTTCCACAGCTTTTGAGCAAAAGTCACCAAATTTGGTAACATGATAGCTGGCGATGTTTACCACATGGCCCACTCCCTTCGCCCCTGCATTCCCCCTTATCAACCGTTCATTTACTGGTATCAAAGTATTCCGCAGTCGGTTGCGTCCGACTGCAACGTTTTTACTTGTTTTTCATTGCAATTATTTGGTCTTCACACAAACAGTTTTCATCAATAGTTTCTAAAATGTCACTTTTTAGTGCGTCTGCATCACGTTTGTTGTTGCTCCAAACCTCAAGCAACGCGGCATGTCTGAACTTATAAACACCTGCAATATGTAATATATTTTGGAAAAGGGGCAAAAACTGTCAAAAACCGTTAATACCATTTGATTCTACAATAATTTGTTAAAAAGATTCAACTTTAACCTTGGTGAATCGTTGTGCTATACAAAAGTAATACTCCACAGAACACACGTAAGTTTGTTGGTATACGCCTAAAAATACAAACGAGCAACACATATGTGTCCAATATTGGAAAAATCAATAACTACACATAATTAAGAAAAAACATGTATTAGCAACTATTTTTACATACCTTGACCTGCTTTTTCCATATTTACACTTTTACTTAATATTTGGAATCACGCTAGAATGACATATGCAAGTTGTTTAATTTTTCCCGACCTTTTTTACAATTCAAAGCACCACTGAATCAGCTGACTTTGAAAGCGCGCAAAATATTAGGGGTACTCCGTAAAAATGTTGTAAAATAATTTGTATTCAATCTTGTTATTAAGGAATCAAAAAATAAAAGCCCCATCACATTATTAAAAAAAAATAAAATAAAATGCATTAATGCCAAAATTATTGACTTTTATCCCATAGTGCATTGACTGCAAATGCTCTAGCTCTTGTTTGAGTGCGGTAGGGTATGGGTAATGTTTACTATAGACCAGGCATGTCCAGCGTGAGCGAGGCTGGCATGTGTCAGTGTATTGGTGTGCTTTACACTGCGCAAACGAAATGTGACGTTATTATTGCACGCTATAAAAAGTTATGAAATAATTAAAACAAAAAATGACTGTGCGTGTATATTGAACACATTTTTGGGCTATTGTTATGTAAATAATTTAGCTTTTTTTTTATCTGATGTCTGTTAAGCGTGTGTATGAGAATTGTGTTGTGCAACTATTAAATCTAAGTTAATGTTGTTTTGGTATGTTTTGATTCTAAGAAGGTCTTCTAAACGACAGTCCGAAAGTCTATTTCTATCCGCGCTGTGAGCAGCTTATCAGCTGATATGCATTTTCAGCACATTGGCATGGCCAAACCAGAGTCGATACTATCGGACACGAAACCGATGACAAATTACCCGATAAGAAGAGGAGGAAGAAAAAAAAAGCAAGCAGCAAGCCGCTCTGCAGAAATTCATTTTCATTACTTAGCCCAGTTTACTTCATTATATTAAATCCAAGTCTTAAAGCCTATCAATAAAGTATTGAGAAATAAAGTACAACCATCCCTTACAGTTCAGAAGTGGGATCGGTATATGTTGCGTGATGGATTTTGAAATTTGAATTTAACATTTAAGCGCTGCAGAGTTGCTAAGAAATATTGTAGTGTTGGGAGGTGCCATTTGAGTATGGAATATCGAAGTATCGATAAGATTGAGTTAGTGTTGTGAAGCACCTAAAGGTTACTTCGTGAATCGTCAGTCTGAATGAAAAAAGCGACGCGATCAGAAAGAACACGAAAAAATAAATGATTTATTTATTTTATGATTTTTATTCTCACAATCATGTTACAAGAAGTTTTAAAATAAATGAGATACATTCTATTTTTTGTGTTTACACCGTTGCGACGGATGGAAGTTGCAACATTTTTATTTTTTCTGATAAAAGACTGATCGTGACTGGATCGATGGCGGCCGCAATTGTGTTAAAATAAGTTTAATAAATTCGTGGCTAGTGTACTCAGAAAATAGTATGGCTAAGTTAAAAAGACAAGAAATTAAGACGCAAAAAATGTAAAGTAAGAAGAAGAGACACTGACGCTCCCATATATGCGTGTGTGTGTGCGTTGAAAATAGCGGTAAATGGAAAAAATGAAGACGCGCAGCAAGAAACGCCAAGAGCAAGCGGCGAAAAAGCTAGAGGAATTAGAGAAGAGCAAATTGAACGACATGGAAGAAACTGTGCTTGAAGTGGAAGAAGATAAAGATGCGACAATACATTGTCTAATGGCGCAGTTAGCCATAGCGAAACAGGAGTTGGCTATGCAAAGGTCAAATAATCTTCAAGATGGCGAATTTAAGGCTGCGGTCATTTCTCGGGATGCACTAGGCTGTGCATCCAACTCAACGGCCACACAGGGTGGCACAATGGCTTACGGCGCAGCTAACAACGCTGCGGTAAGTTTCGGCGATGCACGAGGCTGTGCATCCAACTCAGCGGCCACACAGAGTGGCACGATGGCGTACGGAGCAGCAAACAACGCTGCGATAAGTTTCGGCGATGCACGAGGCTGTGCATCCTATCCAGCTGCAACACTAGTTGGCAAGCATGCAGATAGCTCGGCATATTTCACCAATTCGAATGCTGGCAACGTGAGAGGCACAAGAGACGCTTATGGAGATGGAGCTTCAACAAATAATGTAACAGGTTTGGGTGCTTCACAACCAAATTTATTTTATAGAACAAATAATTTTGGTGTAGCGAACGATGAAAATATAGGCCCGGGTAGGGTAAATATGGGGTCAAATAATCCTTTTCAGTCACATAGGTTAATAGAATTGCCGCAGTTTACTGGAAAAGCTGAAGATTGGCCGGTGTTTAGTAGTATGTACCACGAGTCTACTGTTGCTTATATTTACTCAAATCTGGAAAATTTACTAAGACTGCAAAGAGTCTTAAGGGACCAGCAAGAGAAGATGTTGAAGGATTACTGATAAATCCAAATAATGTTAACCATATCATGGAGCAATTACAATTTAGTTATGGAAGACCTTTGCTTTTGATAAACAGTCAAATGAACAAGATACACGAGATCCCTCACATTCCTGAAAATAGTCTGGAAAAAGTAATAATATTTGCAAAGAAGGTTAATAACTTGGTAATCTTTTTGCAGTCGGCAAACGCAGAGCAGCACATGCAAAATCCGATGCTGATGGAAGAATTGGTTGAAAAACTACCAATGAGCAAACGTATTCAATGGTCTCAGTACGCACTGGATATTAAGCCATATCCTGATTTAAGACATTTTATCTATTGGGTTGGAAATATAGCAAGGACTATAGCTAGAGTAACCACCATCGCTACGCCAACAAATGATCGAGCAAACCTAAAGGGAAAAGCGGTTTATCAGACAAGTGAGAAGCCCACCACAGAGAAGAAAAGAGAAAGATCAATTGTGTGCCTAAACTGTAAAGGCGATCATTATTTTGATAAGTGTGAGCAATACCAGCAAGCTAATTCGAACGAAAGATGGGCAATAGCAAAGAAAATAGAGGTATGTTTCGGGTGTCTGCGCCGTGGGCACACGATGCCTACATGCAAAAATAAGCGTGTGTGCAATTTAATGGGTTGCAAGAAGACACACCATACACAGTCAGAAGTATATTCCAAACGACAGTAAGGCAAATGATAACGATTTAGTTGAGACAATCAAACAGGAACCTGAGAAAAACCAGATGTCGGTAAATGCGCTACATTCCGGAACATCTAAGATGTTATTTAAAGTATTGCCTGTTGGGGTCATGGGACCCAACAATAAGATTTTGGAAATCTTTGCTTTCTTGGATGATGGATCATCCGCCACTTTGATTAACGAGGACCTAGCAAAGAAGCTAGGTGTGCAAGCATATAAGGAAAATCTTACGCTCAATTGGATAGGCAGTCGCGCTACTGAAGTCAGATCAATGAGATGTCAATTAAGAATACGGGCTCAAAATAGTAATAAAATATGGCTTCGATTATCGGGCAACACAGTTCCAAGCACTTCAGTCAATAGACATTGAGGATATGAGAAAGGAATTTCCTAAACTAAAAAACTTACCGATAAAGGGATATAAAAACGTAGATCCAATGCTACTGATTGGGATAAATAATTGTCATCTGCTAGCAACAAGTAAGAGTATTCAAATTAATAATTGTTTAGTTGCAACAAGAACGTTACTGGGCTGGCACCTATATGGATCAACGCAAAAGTTTAAAGAAAGGGAGTCGGCCCGACTTTCAGTCATATTTCATACTGATATAGGAGAAAAGGAAACGAAGGACCAGTTTGATGAGATGATGTCTGATTACTTTGCAACCGAAAATTTTGGTGTTAAGCTACCTGTAAAAATACTGGAATCAACGAAAATAACAAGGGCACGACGATTGTTAGCAGAAACGACAAAGGATCTTTCTGGCGCGTATGAAACTGGATTACTTTGGAAAGACGACGCAGTAGTGCTACCAGATAGTTATGGTATGGCGATGAGGAGGTTAGTAGCTGTAGAAAGAAAGATTAGAAACGCTAACAAACGAGAAGAGTATGAGGATGCAATAAAGGACTTTGTAAAAAAGGGGTATGCAGTGAAATTGACTTAAGAGGAAGTTGAGAAAACTAGTCCCAGGACCTGGTACTTGCCCCACTTTGGCGTTTACAACGTCAACAAACCAAAAAAAATTAGACTAGTCTTTGATGCTGCTGCGGTTGTCGAGGGAGTTTCGCTTAACACGAAGCTTTTGAAAGGGCCGGATGAAAATCCATCGTTATGCCAAGTACTGTACCAGTTTCGAGAAGGGAAAATAGCCGTCGTCGCTGACATTAAAGAGATGTTCTTACAAGTACGCGTTATAGATGAGGACCAGGATTCATTGCGCTTTTTGTGGAGACGCACTGCTACAAGTAAAGAAACGGATGTTTACAAAATGAAAGTAATGATATTCGGAGCGGCTTGTTCCTCTTGCTGTGCCCAATACGTCACAAATTTAAATGCTCTGAAAGCAGATAAAAACCGAGAACAGGTCATAAAAGCTATACAAGAAAAGCATTATGTCGATGACTTCGTAGCAAGTTTTCCCAACGAGGAAGAAGCCTATAACATAAGCGAAGAAGTAAAAAGAATTGGTGTATATATGGCAAATTTTACCCTGCGAGGATTCGTTTAGAACTCAAGTAATGTCCAGAAGGCTTTAAATGGTGAAAGCAGTTGTACGGTTGAAACATCTATAAAAATGGAAAGAAAGGCCATGGACAAGGTACTGGGAATGTACTGGGACAGCGAACGTGATCAGTTTGTGTTCGATTTAAAAATGAACAGAGTTGACAAGGAAATAGCGGAAGGCTTAAAATGTCCCACGAAAAGGCAATTGCTAAGTATAGTAATGTCTGTCTTTGATCCCATTGGAATGCTTTCGGACTTAATGCTTTATGGCAAGACGTTTGGCGCGTCAAAATTGACTGGAACGACCTTCTGCCAGCTGATCTATTTAAAAGATTCAAGCAATGGATTGATCAATTTAAAAACGTTCAATTATTTAAAATACGTCGATGTTATTCTGAAACATTTTTGAAAGCTGAAATGGAGCTTCATGTATTTGTGGATGCTAGTGAGCAAGCATTTGCAGCAGAAGCGTATTGGCGTCTGAAATACGACGGATTCGTCGAATTGGTTTTTGTTGGTGGAAAAACAAGATGTGCTCCTTTGAAGTTGCTATCGGTGCCGAGGCTGGAGCTACAAGCGGCGGTTTTGGGTACACGTTTGAGAAGCTCTATCCTGGAATGCCATACTGCTTCTGTTTCGCGCACAGTATTTTGGTCGGACTCGTTCACTGTTTTGTCTTGGATAAAATCCGATCAAAGAAAGTATAAACAGTTCGTAGCTCACAGGATCAGCGAGATATTGGATACCACGTCCGAGAATGATTGGCGCTGGGTGCCATCAAACTTAAATGCAGCGGATAAAGCAACAAAAACCTGTAAGAATTTTAGCTACGACCCAAAAAACATATGGACTGTGGGACCTGACTTTCTTCTAAAAGAAGAGCTGAAATGGCCAAAGCAGCAAAGTGATTGCATCCAGGACGACTCACTGGAAATAAAAAAAAGTGTACTAGCTACGAACTCTGGATCAGTTATTGACATTAAAAGATTTTCGAACTATTTGCGACTAAAGCGTACTATAGGCTGGGTGTTAAAATTTATTCAGACAGTTAAGAAAAAAAAGGGGATGCAGTCAATTGGTTTGACCTCGTTTGATTTGCAAATGGCAGAAATAACTCTGTGTACACTGGCTCAGCGATTAATATTCACCCAGGAAATTGATGACATCAAAGAAAAAGGCTTTGTATCGAGCAGCAGCACGATAAAATCATTGTCCCCTAAACTAGACGAGCGAGGCCTTCTCGTCGTATATGGAAGACTCGACAACGCGACCATACTTCCTAAAAGAGCTCGCGAGCCAATAATTCTTCCATGCAAGCATGATTTAACAAATCTCATTTTACAGTTTTACCACGAGAAGAATCACCATCAAAATGAGGAACTGATCATAAATGAAATACGACGAAAATTTTGGATTATAAACCTACGAAAAGCTGTTAAAGGAACAAAAGCGAAATGCCAATAATGTAAAAATGAGAACGCTAGGCCAGTCAATGCACAAATGGGACAACTACCTAAGGATAGAGTCACGCCATATTTACGACCTTTTCATTTGTCGGTCTCGACTACTTTGGACCTATAATGGTGACTATCGGACGACGTCATGAGAAACGATGGGTAGCTTTCTTTACATGTCTCACCGTCAGAGCGATTCACCTTGAACTCGCAGCAGACCTTTCTACAGACGCTTGCATCATATGTATAAGGAATTTTGTAAACAGAAGAGGCATTCCTGTAAAAATACGATCAGATATGGGAACAAATTTCGTTGGAGCAGACAGAACGATTAAAAAGGTAAAAGACTTATTTGATTGTGACTACATTGAAAACGAGATGGCTAACAAGGGAATACAATGGGAGTTTATCTTCCCAGCCAACCCAAGCTCAGGAGGATGCTGGGAGAGACTAGTTAGATCTACAAAAAGGATATTGGCGGTTACGCTAAAAGAAAAGGCTCCACAGGTGGAAACCTTGAGAAGTTTGCTCATTGAGGCCGAAAACATCATCAACAGCAGACCATTGACTCATGTGCCAGTAACGATTCATAATCCGTAACCATTGACACCGAATCATTTTTTTGTTGGGTACGGCAAATTCTACTCAAGCACCGGGCGACTGCGGCGATTTCCGTTTTCAGAAACAATATAGAATTGCCCAGCAATTAAAAAATACGTTTTGGCGGCGTTGGGTAAGGTACTTGCCGACACTGACACGACGTACTAAATGGTTTAGTCCAATTAAACCATTACAGAAAGGTGACTTAGTCATAATATGCGAAGACAATCAGTCAAGGGGAAGTTGGAAAAAAGGAGTGGTTGTAGAGCCCTTACAAGCTGCTGATGGGCAGGTGAGAATTGCAGAAGTGCAGACCGAAAATGGAATTTTACGACGTCCCGTTTCAAAGTTAGCCAGGTTAGATGTTTTAGGTAAATCTACAGGGTAGTGGGTGGGTGGGATGTTGCGTGATGGATTTTGAAATTTGAATTTAACATTTAAGCGCTGCAGAGTTGCTAAGAAATATTGTAGTGTTGGGAGGTGCCATTTGAGTATGGAATATCGAAGTATCGATAAGATTGAGTTAGTGTTGTGAAGCACCTAAAGGTTACTTCGTGAATCGTCAGTCTGAATGAAAAAAGCGACGCGATCAGAAAGAACACGAAAAAATAAATGATTTATTTATTTTATGATTTTTATTCTCACAATCATGTTACAAGAAGTTTTAAAATAAATGAGATACATTCTATTTTTGTGTTTACACCGTTGCGACGGATGGAAGTTGCAACATTTTTATTTTTTCTGATAAAAGACTGATCGTGACTGGATCGATGGCGGCCGCAATTGTGTTAAAATAAGTTTAATAAATTCGTGGCTAGTGTACTCAGAAAATAGTATGGCTAAGTTAAAAAGACAAGAAATTAAGACGCAAAAAATGTAAAGTAAGAAGAAGAGACACTGACGCTCCCATATATGCGTGTGTGTGTGCGTTGAAAATAGCGGTAAATGGAAAAAATGAAGACGCGCAGCAAGAAACGCCAAGAGCAAGCGGCGAAAAAGCTAGAGGAATTAGAGAAGAGCAAATTGAACGACATGGATGAAACTGTGCTTGAAGTGGAAGAAGATAAAGATGCGACAATACATTGTCTAATGGCGCAGTTAGCCATAGCGAAACAGGAGTTGGCTATGCAAAGGTCAAATAATCTTCAAGATGGCGAATTTAAGGCTGCGGTCATTTCTCGGGATGCACTAGGCTGTGCATCCAACTCAACGGCCACACAGGGTGGCACAATGGCTTACGGCGCAGCTAACAACGCTGCGGTAAGTTTCGGCGATGCACGAGGCTGTGCATCCAACTCAGCGGCCACACAGAGTGGCACGATGGCGTACGGAGCAGCAAACAACGCTGCGATAAGTTTCGGCGATGCACGAGGCTGTGCATCCTATCCAGCTGCAACACTAGTTGGCAAGCATGCAGATAGCTCGGCATATTTCACCAATTCGAATGCTGGCAACGTGAGAGGCACAAGAGACTCTTATGGAGATGGAGCTTCAACAAATAATGTAACAGGTTTGGGTGCTTCACAACCAAATTTATTTTATAGAACAAATAATTTTGGTGTAGCGAACGATGAAAATATAGGCCCGGGTAGGGTAAATATGGGGTCAAATAATCCTTTTCAGTCACATAGGTTAATAGAATTGCCGCAGTTTACTGGAAAAGCTGAAGATTGGCCGGTGTTTAGTAGTATGTACCACGAGTCTAATGTTGCTTATATTTACTCAAATCTGGAAAATTTACTAAGACTGCAAAGAGTCTTAAGGGACCAGCAAGAGAAGATGTTGAAGGATTACTGATAAATCCAAATAATGTTAACCATATCATGGAGCAATTACAATTTAGTAATGGAAGACCTTTGCTTTTGATAAACAGTCAAATGAACAAGATACACGAGATCCCTCACATTCCTGAAAATAGTCTGGAAAAAGTAATAATATTTGCAAAGAAGGTTAATAACTTGGTAATCTTTTTGCAGTCGGCAAACGCAGAGCAGCACATGCAAAATCCGATGCTGATGGAAGAATTGGTTGGAAAACTACCAATGAGCAAACGTATTCAATGGTCTCAGTACGCACTGGATATTAAGCCATATCCTGATTTAAGACATTTTATCTATTGGGTTGGAAATATAGGAAGGACTATAGCTAGAGTAACCACCATCGGGAAAGGGAAAAGCGGTTTATCAGACAAGTGAGAAGCCCACCACAGAGAAGAAAAGAGAAAGATCAATTGTGTGCCTAAACTGTAAAGGCGATCATTATTTTGATAAGTGTGAGCAATACCAGCAAGCTAATTCGAACGAAAGATGGGCAATAGCAAAGAAAATAGAGGTATGTTTCGGGTGTCTGCGCCGTGGGCACACGATGCCTACATGCAAAAATAAGCGTGTGTGCAATTTAATGGGTTGCAAGAAGACACACCATACACAGTCAGAAGTATATTCCAAACGACAGTAAGGCAAATGATAACGATTTAGTTGAGACAATCAAACAGGAACCTGAGAAAAACCAGATGTCGGTAAATGCGCTACATTCCGGAACATCTAAGATGTTATTTAAAGTATTGCCTGTTGGGGTCATGGGACCCAACAATAAGATTTTGGAAATCTTTGCTTTCTTGGATGATGGATCATCCGCCACTTTGATTAACGAGGACCTAGCAAAGAAGCTAGGTGTGCAAGCATATAAGGAAAATCTTACGCTCAATTGGATAGGCAGTCGCGCTACTGAAGTCAGATCAATGAGATGTCAATTAAGAATACGGGCTCAAAATAGTAATAAAATATGGCTTCGATTATCGGGCAACACAGTTCCAAGCATTGAGTTGCCACTTCAGTCAATAGACATTGAGGATATGAGAAAGGAATTTCCTAAACTAAAAAACTTACCGATAAAGGGATATAAAAACGTAGATCCAATGCTACTGATTGGGATAAATAATTGTCATCTGCTAGCAACAAGTAAGAGTATTCAAATTAATAATTGTTTAGTTGCAACAAGAACGTTACTGGGCTGGCACCTATATGGATCAACAAAAGTTTAAAGAAAGGGAGTCGGCCCGACTTTCAGTCATATTTCATACTGATATAGGAGAAAAGGAAACGAAGGACCAGTTTGATGAGATGATGTCTGATTACTTTGCAACCGAAAATTTTGGTGTTAAGCTACCTGTAAAAATACTGGAATCAACGAAAATAACAAGGGCACGACGATTGTTAGCAGAAACGACAAAGGATCTTTCTGGCGCGTATGAAACTGGATTACTTTGGAAAGACGACGCAGTAGTGCTACCAGATAGTTATGGTATGGCGATGAGGAGGTTAGTAGCTGTAGAAAGAAAGATTAGAAACGCTAACCAACGAGAAGAGTATGAGGATGCAATAAAGGACTTTGTAAAAAAGGGGTATGCAGTGAAATTGACTAAAGAGGAAGTTGAGAAAACTAGTCCCAGGACCTGGTACTTGCCCCACTTTGGCGTTTACAACGTCAACAAACCAAAAAAATTAGACTAGTCTTTGATGCTGCTGCGGTTGTCGAGGGAGTTTCGCTTAACACGAAGCTTTTGAAAGGGCCGGATGAAAATCCATCGTTATGCCAAGTACTGTACCAGTTTCGAGAAGGGAAAATAGCCGTCGTCGCTGACATTAAAGAGATGTTCTTACAAGTACGCGTTATAGATGAGGACCAGGATTCATTGCGCTTTTTGTGGAGACGCACTGCTACAAGTAAAGAAACGGATGTTTACAAAATGAAAGTAATGATATTCGGAGCGGCTTGTTCCTCTTGCTGTGCCCAATACGTCAAAAATTTAAATGCTCTGAAAGCAGATAAAAACCGAGAACAGGTCATAAAAGCTATACAAGAAAAGCATTATGTCGATGACTTCGTAGCAAGTTTTCCCAACGAGGAAGAAGCCTATAACATAAGCGAAGAAGTAAAAAGAATTGGTGTATATATGGCAAATTTTACCCTGCGAGGATTCGTTTAGAACTCAAGTAATGTCCAGAAGGCTTTAAATGGTGAAAGCAGTTGTACGGTTGAAACATCTATAAAAATGGAAAGAAAGGCCATGGACAAGGTACTGGGAATGTACTGGGACAGCGAACGTGATCAGTTTGTGTTCGATTTAAAAATGAACAGAGTTGACAAGGAAATAGCGGAAGGCTTAAAATGTCCCACGAAAAGGCAATTGCTAAGTATAGTAATGTCTGTCTTTGATCCCATTGGAATGCTTTCGGACTTAATGCTTTATGGCAAGACGTTTGGCGCGTCAAAATTGACTGGAACGACCTTCTGCCAGCTGATCTATTTAAAAGATTCAAGCAATGGATTGATCAATTTAAAAACGTTCAATTATTTAAAATACGTCGATGTTATTCTGAAACATTTTTGAAAGCTGAAATGGAGCTTCATGTATTTGTGGATGCTAGTGAGCAAGCATTTGCAGCAGAAGCGTATTGGCGTCTGAAATACGACGGATTCGTCGAATTGGTTTTTGTTGGTGGAAAAACAAGATGTGCTCCTTTGAAGTTGCTATCGGTGCCGAGGCTGGAGCTACAAGCGGCGGTTTTGGGTACACGTTTGAGAAGCTCTATCCTGGAATGCCATACTGCTTCTGTTTCGCGCACAGTATTTTGGTCGGACTCGTTCACTGTTTTGTCTTGGATAAAATCCGATCAAAGAAAGTATAAACAGTTCGTAGCTCACAGGATCAGCGAGATATTGGATACCACGTCCGAGAATGATTGGCGCTGGGTGCCATCAAACTTAAATGCAGCGGATAAAGCAACAAAAACCTGTAAGAATTTTAGCTACGACCCAAAAAACATATGGACTGTGGGACCTGACTTTCTTCTAAAAGAAGAGCTGAAATGGCCAAAGCAGCAAAGTGATTGCATCCAGGACGACTCACTGGAAATAAAAAAAAGTGTACTAGCTACGAACTCTGGATCAGTTATTGACATTAAAAGATTTTCGAACTATTTGCGACTAAAGCGTACTATAGGCTGGGTGTTAAAATTTATTCAGACAGTTAAGAAAAAAAGGGGATGCAGTCAATTGGTTTGACCTCGTTTGATTTGCAAATGGCAGAAATAACTCTGTGTACACTGGCTCAGCGATTAATATTCACCCAGGAAATTGATGACATCAAGAAAAAGGCTTTGTATCGAGCAGCAGCACGATAAAATCATTGTCCCCTAAACTAGACGAGCGAGGCCTTCTCGTCGTATATGGAAGACTCGACAACGCGACCATACTTCCTAAAAGAGCTCGCGAGCCAATAATTCTTCCATGCAAGCATGATTTAACAAATCTCATTTTACAGTTTTACCACGAGAAGTATCACCATCAAAATGAGGAACTGATCATAAATGAAATACGACGAAAATTTTGGATTATAAACCTACGAAAAGCTGTTAAAGGAACAAAAGCGAAATGCCAATAATGTAAAAATGAGAACGCTAGGCCAGTCAATGCACAAATGGGACAACTACCTAAGGATAGAGTCACGCCATATTTACGACCTTTTCATTTGTCGGTCTCGACTACTTTGGACCTATAATGGTGACTATCGGACGACGTCATGAGAAACGATGGGTAGCTTTCTTTACATGTCTCACCGTCAGAGCGATTCACCTTGAACTCGCAGCAGACCTTTCTACAGACGCTTGCATCATATGTATAAGGAATTTTGTAAACAGAAGAGGCATTCCTGTAAAAATACGATCAGATATGGGAACAAATTTCGTTGGAGCAGACAGAACGATTAAAAAGGTAAAAGACTTATTTGATTGTGACTACATTGAAAACGAGATGGCTAACAAGGGAATACAATGGGAGTTTATCTTCCCAGCCAACCCAAGCTCAGGAGGATGCTGGGAGAGACTAGTTAGATCTACAAAAAGGATATTGGCGGTTACGCTAAAAGAAAAGGCTCCACAGGTGGAAACCTTGAGAAGTTTGCTCATTGAGTCCGAAAACATCATCAACAGCAGACCATTGACTCATGTGCCAGTAACGATTCATAATCCGTAACCATTGACACCGAATCATTTTTTTGTTGGGTACGGCAAATTCTACTCAAGCACCGGGCGACTGCGGCGATTTCCGTTTTCAGAAACAATATAGAATTGCCCAGCAATTAAAAAATACGTTTTGGCGGCGTTGGGTAAGGTACTTGCCGACACTGACACGACGTACTAAATGGTTTAGTCCAATTAAACCATTACAGAAAGGTGACTTAGTCATAATATGCGAAGACAATCAGTCAAGGGGAAGTTGGAAAAAAGGAGTGGTTGTAGAGCCCTTACAAGCTGCTGATGGGCAGGTGAGAATTGCAGAAGTGCAGACCGAAAATGGAATTTTACGACGTCCCGTTTCAAAGTTAGCCAGGTTAGATGTTTTAGGTAAATCTACAGGGTAGTGGGTGGGTGGGATGTTGCGTGATGGATTTTGAAATTTGAATTTAACATTTAAGCGCTGCAGAGTTGCTAAGAAATATTGTAGTGTTGGGAGGTGCCATTTGAGTATGGAATATCGAAGTATCGATAAGATTGAGTTAGTGTTGTGAAGCACCTAAAGGTTACTTCGTGAATCGTCAGTCTGAATGAAAAAAGCGACGCGATCAGAAAGAACACGAAAAAATAAATGATTTATTTATTTTATTATTATTTTACTCACAATCATGTTACAAGAAGTTTTAAAATAAATGAGATACATTCTATTTTTGTGTTTACACCGTTGCGACGGATGGAAGTTGCAACAGTATAATTGAATTGAAGCTGGATAGTTGTGAAACAGATGAGTTCGCGAATGTTCTGAATTGCGCAGCAGAGTAATCAGCAAGAATCGTCGGCGTTGAAAATTGCAATGGGATGTGTTCCCCAGGTCTAGGTGACAAAGATATTGCAATAGAGAATGTGTACCTTCTTAGAGTCGGTGTGTATAAAGACAGTATACATACGCAGAACGAGCAGCACTTTTAGATACAGAAGTGTAAAAGAAGCAGAACAATTTTAAATGGTCCAAATTGCGAGTTTTAAGGTGGATCAGTTGAAGGTTCTACTTAGAGAACGGAATCTGTCAACAACTGGCGCAAAATGAGATCGAGATGTCGCAGCCTTTAAGTCAAGAGCCAGCTGTTATAGCGAAACTACAAGAGAATATGATTCAGCTAAAAAATTTAATGGCACAACTAATAAATATGCAATATGTAAACAACGTGGTCACACAGCATGTAAATGAGGAGCCACCATCAAGGTCGGAAAGCCCAAGCGTTCCGGTGGAGCACAACGTTCGTCATGCATCAGTCAAGGAAATGGCAAACACATTACCCGAGTATGATCCCAGCGATGAGAGTGCCATATCCGTCAGCCAGTTCATCGATCGTGTCAACAAAGTGGTAGAAGCATATCTGTTGCTAGCAGTATATACGCGCCTTAAGGGCCCAGCAAAAATGTGTTTTCATTCTTCGCCGATTTTGCACACAAAGTGGAGTGATTTCGCCGAGTCGATATTAGAAGAATTTGGTGTCAATCCAGACGAAGCTGAAATTCATTTTTCGATGGCAAATGCAACCAGACGTACAAAGAGGCCAGTCAAGGAGTATTGTTTTAGAATGTCAGCATTTGGAGTTCGTTTTAAGCTTAGCGAAGCAGCAGTGATCAGATATACCAGAGCAGGATTACAGCACCGGGAGTTGCAAAATAGCATTGCAGCGCTACAATTTACAACAATGAAACAATTGAGAGATGCCGCAGAATCTTATTTTGTAAACCGAGGCAGATTGTTTGTAAACAAAAAGGAATTTGTTCCAAAAAGTAACGTGGAGAAAAGTCAGGATAATGAGCAGAAGCAACCAAGACAACAAGAGAGTTTTAAATGCTACAATTGTGGTGAGCCTGGCCACTTTGCAAATGTGTGTCCAAAAGAGCAGAAGAAACCTCGCTGTAATAAATGTAATAAGTTTCATGCAAGTGGAGAAAATTGCCAGACAGTAACAGCGTGCCGTAAAAGTGTACTTAACCAAGACAAGGTATTTACAAAAAAGGTTATTGTTAATGACAAAGAGTATTCGGCATTTTTTGATACTGGTAGCCAATCTAGTTTCGTTCGTGAAGGAGTCGCCAAAATCATCAACGCTCCCAGAATCAAATGTTCTATGCAAATGAGCGGCATTTGTGGAGGTACATGCAGTATAACTGAAGCTATTAAAGTGGACATCAATCTAGAAAGGAAAGCAGTTAGCGCCGAATTGTATGTAGCAGACGACAACATTTTGCAAGAAGACTTTTTATTTGGTCAAGATATCATCGTGAGCTCAAACCTGTAGTTAAGTTTGGTAGAAACATGTACAAGTGTCAACAGAGCAGTTCAACAGCCAGTAATGAGCAAAGAAATTATTCACAAATTAATAGATAACACGCAGAACGAAGTCGAGAAAAGCCAAATCAAGAACTTATTAGAAAACTATTGCGATGTTTTCTCAGTTGGATTGAAAGGCATCGGGAAAACGAATATTGTGGAAGCACGTATTGTCGTTGAAAGCGGACAAGTTGTATCTCAACCCCCATATAGAGTTCCAGAACCAAAAAGAGAGAAAATCAACAATATGGTCGATGAGTTATTGCAGCTCGAAATTGGAGTATGCGAGTCCGTTGGTGCTCATCATAAAGCCAAATGGAAGCGATCGCCTTTGCGTGGATTATCGTCGCATAAATAAGCTTATCCAGAAAGAGAATTTTCCAGATCCGAATATTGAAGAGTGTCTACAAGAAGCAAAGAAATTTAAGTACTTTTCGTCGTTGGACTTAAACAGTGGCTATTGTCAAGTGGAAATAGCACAGGAAAGTAGAAAATATACAGCTAAAATTTTATTACTACTGAGGGATTGTATGAGTTTAAGCGCCTACCGTTTGGGCTTAAGAATACACCAGCTGTTTTTAATAGATTAATGGCAGAGCTGCAGAAGCGTGTGCAAAGAGGTGATATGATACACTACATGGATGACATATTGATTGGAAGCCAGACCTTCGAAGAGATGCTCGTCAAGCTAGAACGTGTTCTTAAAGCTTTAAGAGGATGTGGATTGACGCTTAACGTTGACAAATGTGAGCTGTTAAAGGAATCAATAAAGTTTTTGGGTCACCAGATACAGCCTGGTGGGATCAGCCCTGGAGAAGCTAAAACCAACGCTATTGCCATGTTCCCAGCACCGACTACTGTTACGGAAGTTAGAAAGTTCTTGGGTCTTAGCGGATATTTTCGGAAATTCATCGCCGGATATGCCATTATATCGAAGCCTTTGCGTGAGCTATTGCGCAATAACACCAGAAGTTTAAGTGGGAAAAACCACAAGAATATGCATTCATCGAGCTAAAGAAAAGTTTAATTTCAAAGCCAGTAATAACAAGCTATCGCGTAGATGCCGAACAAGAATTACACACAGATGCCAGCGCAATAGGTTTAGCCGGCGTATTATTGCAGCAAGAAGGTCAGAATTAGAAGCCGATCGCATATTACAGTCGCGCTACAACAAAGTCAGAGAAAAATTATCATAGCTACGAGTTAGAGGCATTAGCCGTAGTTGAATCATTAAACAGATTCAAATATTATGTTACTGGAAAACGCATCAGAGTCATAACGGATTGTAGTGCCTTAAAAACAACTATGGACAAAAAGGAGCTAATACCCAGAATAGCAAGATGGTGGTTGCGAATTGAAGAGTTTGATATTGAAATCGTACATCGATTGCAAATGGAACATGTAGATGCCTTGAGCCGAGCACCAGTCGAAGATGCGCATGAAATGGAAACTGCGAGTTTGAAGATATTAAAAACTATCATTGATGAAGCGGATTGGTTGTTTAGTATCCAGTTGCAGGATGAAAAGATCCAGAAGATTGTAAACGATATGAGTGTCAACAAGGTAAAGGAGAACGACGAGTATGTAATCGAACATGATCGATTGTATAGGAAATATAATGACGAATTGTTATGGGTCGTACCAAAGCAGCTACGATTTCATATTTTGCATGAATGCCATGATAACGCTGGACACATGAGTGTCGAAAAAACAGTAAGTCGGATTCTAAATTTGTTTTGGTTTCCACGCATGCGAAATTACGTAAAGGGGTACATAAGATTATGATGCCGTCGTTCCAGTGCCGTTTTCAACCAAACATATTGATCACTTAGGACCGTTTCCAAAGAGCTCTAAAAGGAACGAGCACTTCTTTGCAATAGTCGACGCATTTACGAAGCTCACTATAATACACGCTGTTAAGAGTACAGCCACAAAGCACGTTTTAGAAGTGTTACAGTCGATGACCAGTTATGTGGGAATGCCAAGCCGCATAATATCAGATCGTGGTACAGCTTTTACATCAAAGGACTTTGAGAAATTCTGCAGGGATAACAACATAAAGCATATATTAAACGCAGTATGCACACCAAGAGCTAATGGACATGTGGAAAGAGCCCATAGGATTATATTGTCAATGTTGTTGCCGATGACAGAAAACGAGAGACGCTGGGATGAGAAGTTGCGCTCGATCCAGTGGAGTATAAACACCATGGTTAATAAAACAACAAAAAGTTCTCTATTTGAGCTTCTATACGGATATGAGCCCCGGGATATATTGCAAAATACTCTGACAAGCATTATTCAAGGTCAGGAGCAGAAAATGTTAACAGATGCCGAGCTGAGTAATCTTCGAACAGAGACTGCGACGAAAATTAACGATCACCGAGCCAAAGGTAAAAAGTTATACGATTCCAAGCACAAGAAGCCGACCGTTTACTGCACAGGTGACCTTGTGTTGGTAGAGAACGAGCCTTACAGAAAGGGCACGTCACGAAAATTGGAGCCGCGATATAAAGGTCCGTTTGTTATAAGCAAGGTGTTGCCGCATGATCGATATCTTGTGGAAGACATCCCGCATGCCCAAAGAAAAACCCGACATTACAAATCTGTGTACGCTTCCGACAAAATTAAAATGTGGTGCCAGATCCCTCCTGATGATGCAGATTATTTAGATGACGACGAAGACAATACAACCAGCAACGAATCTCGCGAGGACGTTTAGATAAATCAGGAAAGGCCGAATGTGAGCAGCTTATCAGCTGATATGCATTTTCAGCACATTGGCATGGCCAAACCAGAGTCGATACTATCGGACACGAAACCGATGACAAATTACCCGATAAGAAGAGGAGGAAGAAAAAACAAGCAAGTAGCAAGCCGCTCTTCAGAAATTCATTTTGATTACTTAACCCAGTTTAATTCATTATATTAAATCCAAGTCTTAAAGCCTACCAATAAAGTATTGAGAAATAAAGTACAACCATCCCTGACAGCGCTTTTGACTGCTTTCATAGTTAAAAATGTAGGTTCACATATATAAGTTGTTGAAAACATTGAGCAGAGCTTTAAAATTTCTGTTTTTAGCTTTGGATATTTCATGCTAGGCAGCTCTCTCCAGAAATCTATTCTATCGGATAGCGGGAGCATTACATCATTTTTTATTGCTACAAGTTCTTCCGCAATATCCAATTTGAACATTTGAATCTGCCATGCAATTTTTTCAAAATCATGGAAGCGCTCCTCAATTTCTTCAATAAGACTACCCATTGCCATCTCATACTCCTTTATTCGAGTGTCATTTAGAAATAATTTTTGCATTTCAGCAGTCCTGCTTAGATTAGATAAATGTTTAATTTTTACTTGCTGTTTCAGCAATTGCATGGCCCTTGTGAATTGCTTTATAGTTAAAAATAAATCTGCCACATTCCTATTACGGCCCTGTAATTTTAAATTAAGCTGATTTATAATTGTTACTATGTCGGCAAGGAAAGCCAAGTCGATTAAAAACACAGGGATTCTTAGGGAATGCAGCAGAGCCCCATCCTTTTCTTGGTTTTCAAGTACAAGAAACTTTACTATTTCCTCGCGGAGATCATACAACCGCTCTAAACACTTTCCACGACTCAGCCACCTAACTTCAGTAAACTGGAGCACATCACCATAATCTGCTTCAATCTCCTCCAAAAACAGTTTAAATTTCCTATGGGAAAGAGCGTTGTGACCTCCTTTAATACGGTTTATAACCTTTACAACGACTCCTATTGCGTCTGTCAGCCCAAAAATTTTTGCAAACAGCGCCTGCTGATGAATCAAACAGTGGAATGTTGAAATGTTTACACCGTTTTTTATTAATTGGCCAACGAGCTCCTCATTCTTGCCGATCATATTACTGGCACCATCAGTGCAAAGGGAAGATAGTTTTTGTGTTCCATAAATTGACAGAACATGTTTATTTACTGCCTCATAAGTATTTATACCAGTAACGTGACTATGGAAGGAGTGAAGCTTTAAGAATTCGTCAGTCATATTAAAATTGCTGTCTATTGTCCGAACACAGTTAATCATTTGACTCGTACTGCCAATGTCAACCTTTTCATCTAAGCAAATAGAACAAGTAAAAAAGTAAAAGGTGGGCGGCAGAGTTTTTAACTGTCACTATCTATCTTCCTACAAAGTTTGGTGGCTCTAGCTCAAAAACTGTTAAAGATATAGCCGATTCCAATTTTATAAGGCGGGTGGCTTGGGTGGGCGTGGCATCCAAAATTTTGATGCAGATCTTTGGTATATGTTGCCTTCTATCTTTCTACCGAATTTACGGGCTCTAGCTTAATAATTGTAAGAGATACCGAAATTGCCGATTTTAAATGGTGGGCGGCAGAGGTGGGCGTGGCATCCAAATTTTTGATGCAGATCTTTTATAGATGTCACCATATATCTTCCTACCAAATTCGGTGACTCTAGCTCGAAAAATGTGAAAACTATAGGCGTTTCCAATTTCAAGTAGAAGGGGGGATGGGGGCGGAATCAGGGGGCGTGGCATCCAAAATTTTGATGCATTTTTTTGGGGAACGTAAATATCTAACTTAACACAAAATTTGGAGGCTCTAGCAGAAAAAATGTGAAAACTATAGGCGTTTCCAATTTCTTGGAGAAGGGGGGATGGGGGTGAATCAGGGGGCGTGGCATCCAAGTTTTGATGGGGAACGTCAGTACCTATCTTGACACAAAATTTGATGGCTCTAGCATAAAAAATGTGAAAACTATAGGCGTTTCCAATTTCATGGTGAAGGGGGGATGGGGGCGGAATCAGGGGGCGTGACATCCAAAATTTTGATGCACTTTTTTGGGGAACGTCAATACCTATCTTGACACAAAATTTGGTGGCTCTAGCCCAAAAAATGTGAAAACTATAGGCGTTTCCAATTTCAAGGAGCAGGGATGATGGGGGCGGAAGGAGTGGGCGTGGCATCCAAAATTTTTATGCAGTTTTTTCAGGGAAATGACTAGCTATCTGCGTGCAATTTGGTAGCTCTAGCTGTAAGAATGTGAGAAATATTTGGTTTTATCGGTTTTCAGTTATCGAATTTATCGATTTCCCAGCCTCCTAGTAGGCGTGGCAACCCAATCTTAACACTTTATCTGTACCGTCTATAGATAAACATAATTGCAAAGTTTCAAGTCTATAGCTTTACGGGTGTCGAAAAAAGTTGCATTCGTACAGACGGACAGACGGACGGACAGACACCATGACGGACATTGCATCAGCGATAAAAATAAAAATCATTATCACATAGTGTACAGGTGTGAGTAAACTTTGATCTTCGATAACTCTGACGTTTCTGAACCGATTTCGATGAAATTTTCACAGATTTGCATAATTTTTTATAAAGTTTCAAAATAATTTTTCACATTTTCGATATTCACAATTTTAGTGTTGTTGATCACATGTTTATATCGGAAAATGAAAAAGTTGTCGGTAATCGGTAATGCCGATGGGTCGATTTTTGAGGTTATACCGTAATATTGTCGAAAACTCGTACACATTAGCCGTCCCTCAATGTTGAGTTTTATTTTGAGCGATAAAAATAAAAATCATTATCACAAATTGTCATTGTCTTTCTTTGGTGGCGGCTGTGTTTCTGTGTGCGCCTAAAAATTGATAACTTTGTGAGTGTTTAAACTGTGTTTTTATTTGGTATTATTGTGTTAAACAATTGTAACAGTGATCGTGAATGTAATTTGTATGTATTTACGCGTGGATATTGTGATTTTGCTTTATTAAATTGTTTTAATGTACAGTCAGTGCCTAAATACACGTACATACGTACATATGTACATATATTTTGCTTTCGCTTGTTCTGTGCCTACTAACATAAAATATCTATTTACGAGCTCTTGCTCTCACGCTCTTATTCCACGCACTTGTGGTTTTTATTAGCCTACGCTCTGACGTTCTCTAACGTAAGCGCTTTCTCTCTCTTGTGTCCGTTATATTACGCTCATTGCACGTGTACCCTACTTTTTTTTGCCCAAGCTTATTATTTTGCACATTATTAAACTTGTCAAATTATTTTACATATTTCTTTTAACATGTTTGTCTGCTGCAGTAAAAACTGTAAAATTTCTGGTGGATCCACCCAAGATTTTATCTTATGTAGGGCGTGTGATAACATGATTCACATGAAATGTGCTAGTTTCAATGCCAAAATCAGGGACAGCTTAGCAGATGATTCTGGTCTTAAGTGGTATGGCCACACCTGCAATGAGATAGAGAAGGAACAGTCAAAGTTCTTGAGGCTGGACTTCAATTATTTCAAAGCTGTCCGAAATAATTTCGATACGCTTTGAGGCAGTATTAAAGAGTTGGAAGACCACATTAATACTGCTAAAACGTTAAATGACTCGCCGAAGCGCAAAAAGACTTCGGGCTCTTGTCCGCTTACAGTCCCGCTGGTGTTGCCCCCCCAAGCCTCTTCTACCGGCTACTGCCTCTACCCCTGCTGCCACATCCAAGCCTCCCCTAGCGGCTATTGTTAGTACCCCTACACCTGCTGCCAGCCCGTTAATGGTATTTAACTCACCGGCAACTAACCCGGTGTTACCTACAACTATTGTTCTTCCCGTAGATCCCTGTGGTTCAACCGATAGTCAGCCTACTGATTCTACGTCAGGTGCAACTCTTAAGCCCATTAGGGTTGTACCTCAGAGTAAATTTGTTTTTGTTTCTAGGCTCGCTTACGATAATTCTGCGGAAGATGTAAGCGCCTGTATAAAAGGTAAAATTGATTCCCCGCGAATAGTTGTCGACAAATTGAAATTCAAGCTCGCTGAGTGTTCCGCCGGAACTTTTCTCAACGATTTGTTCTGAAAAGTTTTGGCCGCCACACATCATAGTGAAGGAGTCTGTTAGTAGGCGAAGTAATAATAATAACAATGTTAGGATCAGTAGTGCTCCGCCTGTTGCATCCACTTTAGTAGCAAAAAAAACTAACACAGTTGATTACCTCCCTCTTACTGGGTTATCAGAATGTAAGAGGACTTTGTAGTAAACTTAGTACTTTGTACCTTAATAGTCATTATTTTCCCTTTCATGTCGTTGCCTTCACCAAAATGTGGTTAAGACAAGACATACTTAATTCGGAAATATTAACAAACAGATTCTGCATCTTTAGAAATGACCGTAATCTGCGCCGTGGTTGCGGGGTGCTTATTGCTGTTGATGTGGGCATTCCCTCTAAGACAGTTATTTTAGGTGGTTCCATGGATATAGAGTTTGTTGCTGTAAAGTTAAATATTAACGGTGTTGGTATTTACGTTTCTTGTTCCTATATACCACCTTTATCTGACAACTCTGTCTGCAATGAACATTTGTCAGCAATACTTTCCATTTATTCTATGCTTTCTGATCGTGATATTTTTGTAGTTCTTGGCGATTTTAATATTGCTGATGCTACTTGGATTTCAAGTCCGGACTCAAGCGTGTTGACCCCCATGGTGCAAACTGATTTTCTGGTTGGTTTATTTGAAATGTCATTGGTTCAGATCAATGGCATTCCAAATTCTCTTGGTAAAATGCTTGATTTGGTATTTGTTTCGGATCCATCTTCACTATCTGTGTCAAGATCCCTTCCCATATCCACTCCCGAAGACTTATACCACCCGACGTTGGAGGTGTTGATCACTTTGCCTGCCTGTGCCGTACGCCAGTGTAGTGAACCATTAAGACGGGTACGTCAATTTCGAAAAACCGATTTTGTAAAACTTACCCGGCTCTTAGCACTGGTTGACTGGTCGTCCCTCTATGGTTCTGAGGACTTGGATACGGCCCTTAAAAATCGAAAATCTAAGCTTTATAAGAGTTTCAGAAAATCTGGCTCTTCTGTTCATTACTCATCATACTTGATTGCGTTCCAGTTTTTCAGTCATGAATAATTCATGTTATTAAAATTACCTCAGTCGGTGTAGACTACAGTTTCAGCAAGATCCTAAGAGGTTCTATGACTTCGTTAATGCGAAGCGAAAGTCATCAACACTTCCATCTAATTTATCTTTTGAAAACAAGTCGGCCAATTCGGATCAGGCCATTGCCGATTTATTTGCCGAATTTTTTCAAACAACTACAGTTCAATTGATAATCAGGTTGATCTGCCTTACCCGTATTAGGATGATGCCTCTAATTCCATTTTTGAACCAAGTATCACGGAGTGTTCATTACTACGTGATCTACAGGGTATTTAGCCTGTATTTTCCCCTGTATTTGACGGCGCACAGTGAGGCCTTTGCTCATTTTACATGGCAAAAATCATAACTTCCAAATTAATGAAGCGATTTACAAAGTTTAAAAAGCACTGAATAGAAAACTTTTCAAGCTTTAAATTGAGTGCCAGGTATCCGTGGGGCTTAAATATTCAAGGTCAAAGTTAAGAAATATTTTCGAGCATGTTTTGCCTGTAAAATTCATATAAAAAACGTTTATTTTAAATCATAGCTGAAAACCTTTTATAATTTCAATGACTATATCACTTGTTTAGTTGTTTTTATTCGATTTTCTAACTTAAATAAATAAAATGTTAATTATTTTTATTTTTTTTATTTTTTGATGTTAATTTTTAATATTTGCTATTCATTACAGATTTTCTTCAAAATAATCATCAACATTAGGGTTAATATCTAATAAACTTAACATTTCGGAACTATAGTTGTTATCTTCCAAATCCTTTCGTGATCGCACATGTCTCAGCGATGCAAGAAGTGGATCCGATGAGGCAGCCAGCATGTTGAAAAGGTCTTCATTTTTTCGAACCCGAGAAATTTTGCACGTATTAGTGTATCTGAACCTTTTGTAGTCCTTGTTTTTACATTCCTGTGTTTCTTCGGACAGCTCTCCAATTGGTAAACACTGATACTCTATTAAGTCCTTTCCATGAGCCAAAATCCTATGTACCGTGGGGGTAAGTTTTTTCTGAGGATACAATTCAGTCAAAAGTTTAGCTGTTTTTGATGTGTATTCGCCAAATTTTGCACCATTTATCATTTCCTTGCTGCTTATAACGTTTAAGACAACAGCCAACCTTTTAATGATCTCACGATTAACACCTGCTATCAAAGATGTAATGTTATCATTTTCAAGAAATATCCGACAGATGTTGAGTTTTAATGCTTTCCGTAGCATCCTGAAGCTTACGTTTCCTTGTAAAAGCTGAACACTCTTCCATAGTTTTATGCGGCCTTCCTCTTCCTCGGCTTGTCGATGGGTAAACTTCTTCCTCTTCTGAATATCCGAATGTTGTATATCCCTCAAACAAGATTTCATTCTTATATATGAAAGACGTAATGTTTCTGAGTTCCATTTTTTCTTCAAGCTAGGATGAATGTTCTTAATTTTTGCCTTCAGCTCCTTACTAGCGTTTTCGAGTACGCCCATCTCTGTAACCAATGCCACTTTGAAATCATTTATATTTTCCGAGGCACGAAAAAGTTCAAAAATCGTTGAATTTTTTCAATCCATTATTGCACTTTTAAATAAATATTTCGTGAATTATATTGAAAAATACTATTCAATCGGGAAATTGCTTGTAGTGTTTTCTCTTATGAAGTTAAAAAAAAAAACGGTCGCAATCAAGTGAAATTTTTTGCACTATATACCATATATTTTGGGTTAGCTAGGTAAAAAAGCAAAAATGGTATAAGCCTTTTCCAATGTTTTTGGTAAAAACCCAAAAAAAAACATGAGGTATTGATTTTCATTCAAAATAGGTAAACGGGGAAATTCCCAAAAAAATTACCTATAATTGCGCAATTTTCCATCAACTAAAACTATATTTACCTGCCTTTCACACCCTTTTCAAGCCGACTCAACATTTCGTAAAGGGGGTACATATAGTCAGGTAGTACTTATAATACAACATATAGCAATGTTATAAATAAACAACACACCCGCTACAGCCAAATTTGCATGCGCTCTTCTTCTTCCTTATACCTGCCACGTGCTTTTAACGCGAGGTACACCTAGTTTTTTGGATTTATCTCGATTTCCGCAGATTTCCGCAGATTTAGACCAAAAACATATGAAAGGTATATATTTCATCTATCACATGCAAGTGGTCCCACAATTATCCCGTATCATCCCTGTGAGTTCTATTCCACGAAAGTTCAAAAATAAGGAAAATTTAGTGTATTTTTTAAACGTTTCAAGTTTAATAAGTATTTCAGTTATATTCAAAATTTAAACAACAAAATACTAACATTGAACATACTTTTCATATAAAAATAAAAGATCGAACATCGGTTGTTTATATCGCCCACTTTAAAGTGGCGAATTTTCGTAAAAATTGTCATTGATTCGTACTCACGAAAAATTTCTCAACTTTGATAAGCTCTAGCAGCCATAATTTTCAACCGATTTCAAAAATCTTTTGGATCCATTATTTTTGAAGTATTATCTGTCGATTACATGTTTTACTTTTGCCAAACGCGTTCATGAAAAAAATGATTTATGCAACGCTTTTCCGGCAGAGGCCCCACTGTGCGTCGGATGGATTGGTGAATTTAGAGTGGGTTTGTCGGGAACCAATACCTGTAATCGGAGGCTTTGGTGGATCGACACCAACGGGGCTTAGCACTGGAAGGACAGCAGTAAAGGCGGAAAGATACACTTTTAGTTTTAATTTGCATTTGCTTAATCTTTTACAAGAATTTATGAAGGCGTAACACCTGGTTGCACTATGTCCATTTGGGTCTCTCATCCAAATTATTGGTTTCGCAAATCGAAATTGCTCTCTCTGTCCATTCAACCAGTCCATGAGAATGGTGTAGCAATTTTGCACGCATTTTTTGGAGTAAAATCTTAACTTCAATAGTGTACGATAATTTAAACGCCTCAGTAGCTAAATTTTTTCGATCTTGTCTATCTATTTTTTGAACTATGCGACCACACAAAATAAAAATCGTCAAGTTTTTATATTTTGATACTGAAAGTATCATAGTATATTGGTTTTGTGCAATGTCCGTCATGGTGTCTGTCCGTCCGTATGAAGGCAACTTTTTTCGACACCCGTAAAGCTAGAGACTTGAAACTTTGCAATTATGTTTATCTATAGCCGGTACACATAAAGTGCCACGCCTACTAGGAGGCTGGGAATCGATAACTTAAAACCGATAAAACCATATATTTTTGACATTCTTGCAGCTAGATTTACCAAATTTTGCCATTAACGTCCCTTAAAAAACGGTATCAAAATTTTGGATGCCACGCCCACTCCTTCCGCCCTTATCCTCCCTTCTCCTTAAAATTTTAAACGACAAATTTTCTGGGCTAGAGCCACCAAATTTGTGTCAAGATAGGTAATGACGTTACCGCAAAAAAAATGCCATCCTCCCTGGTCCTATGAATTGGAAACGACTATAGTTTTCACATATTTTGGGCTAGGACCACCAAATTTTGTGGCAAGATAGGTAGTGAAGTTGTCCAAAAATCTGCATCAAAAATTTGAATGCCACGCCCATACCATGCCGTTAGTAAAACGGCTGTGCGTGTATCTTCTACATTTATAACTAGAGTCACCAAATTTTATACCATAATAGCTGGCGATTTTTTACCACACGGCCCACCCCTTCCGCCACAGCATTCTCCCTTTGAAATAAGACTCTTTACCATCCGTTCTTTTACTGGTATCAAAGTACTCCGCAGTCGGTTGCGTCCGACTTCAACGTTTTCACTTGTTTTTCATCTGGTTTGCATTTTAGAACTTTACAATAAGTAACACCAGCGATCAAAGCTGAACATATAATAAAAACTAGATTGCATTAAGTTTCGCGTACAAGAATATGTGTTACTATTTTGGACAACTGATAAGCGTCAGCTCATTTGCTTCTATTTTAAGCCTATGAACAGTTAATTATATCTTATACAATATATAAATTTTTTTAAAAGTTTCGATTTAAAAATGCAATCACACAAAAACGGTTTGAGATTTTGCCAAATTTATTTTTATACCCCGAACCCATAAAATGGGTATAATGGTTTTGTGCAAAAGAATGTAACAGGCAGAAGGAAGCATCACCGACCCCATAAAGTATATATATTCTTGATCAGCATCCACTGCCGAGTCGATATAGCCATGTCCGTCTGTCCGTATGTATGAATGCGTCGATCTCAGAAACTATAAGAGCTAGAGACATCAGATTTTGCACATAAGCTCATCTAACTATTTCTGGTTCCGATATACACATGTGATCGTGAGCATAAAAAATCGAAAATATGAAAGACGTTTTGTAAACGTGATTCCAAATAATGAAAATCTGTAAAATTTCATCGATATCGGTTGAGAAACACCAGAGATATCGAAGACTGAAGTTTAGTCACAGATGCATACAGACAATGACTGTGCTTGTTAAGTATAGGGTTCGGGGTATCTCCTAGTCGGGAAATCTCGACTAGCGCCTTCTTCCTTGCCGTATCTCGTCAATGGCATCACGAATGTTGGCCTTCAAATGGTCAATTGTCTCTGGATGGTGGACATAACACTTGTCTTTAACGGCGCCCCACAGGAAATAGTCCAACGGTGTCAAGTCGCAGCTTCTTGGCGGCCAATTGACATCACCATTTCGGCTGATTCGCGCAACAAGAGCGGGCACAAAAAAAATCGGTTATCATGGTGTGATAGGTGTCTCCATTGACCGTAACGGTTGCTCCGCCCTCGTCTTCAAAGAAATATGGGCCAATGATGCCTCCGCTCCACAATCCGCACCAAACAGTCACTCGCAATGGATGCATTGGCTTCTCTAAGACCTCGTGTGGATTTTCCGAGCCCCAGATACGGCAATTTTGCTTCTTGAAGTAGCCACCAAGATGATAATGAGCTTCGTACAATTCTTCCTGCAATTTGTGCCCAATTGTCTGTGCTTTGGAAATAAATTTCCAATATAATCCAACGTTGCTCAAACGTCAGCCGATTCATTTCGTTCAGCGGAGATAATATACTGAATTTTAGAGAAGATGAATGACAAAAGTGTTGGAAGAATCAAATTAACCCGTGCTTCAAATAGAAACCGATAGATATATATGCATCAATATTAAAGTCGATTAAGCCATGCCTAAAAACAATGATTATATTGAAGATTGATATTGCGGGGGGGATCAAGATTAATCGCGTTTTCCACGAACCGATTTAAAACTTCTGCGATAATTTTCGGTTTATTTTCGCTAACAAATTTCCGGTGAACACTCAGCATGGACAATCCTAAGAAAACTGTTTTAAATAATTGATAATATATACCGTAGATGTCAAAGCCCATAGCTCTTCAAACTCATTTGTGTGTGTAGCAGCTCTTTGGTATAGGCGAGCAGTTTGCGTATACATGAACTGCTCTTCCCATAAGCAATGGGAAATACAATATGAATTTTACGTATTCTTTTTTGTTCGTCTGTTCGCTGCCTATGCTCAGCAGCAGAGTAACGGGGCTTTCCTATTTTTGTTGTTGCGCTACGAAATTTCAAGGGATTTTGTTGTTGCTTTACAGACGAGACTGCACTAAAAAAAGTGTTTATGACAATCGGCTTACGCAAAAAACTACATGAGTGAAGGTCATTATTGTTACTTTTTCTTGTCATTCAAATGCATATAACATGTTGTGTTGGTGAAGCTCTTCCATAAGCATCGTTGTGTCGTCTCTGATATATAAAATAGCCAGAAATGCTTACCATTTAGGCGATCTGCACCCATTGTTGACCGCAGCTATGTTTTCACTCTTCTCAAAGTGCTAAACGAACGCTCGATTGAACATGCTGTGCATTTCAGGGAAAGCATGATTTCTAGGGTAATCTTTTTAGCTGGAAATAAAGCGCCGACTTCTTCAATGAGCTCTTTAACTTCTACTTTTTTCAAATATTCCTGTGATTTATTCTTCTTTTTTTTCAAAATAGAGTACCACATCTTATTTTCTGCTTCCAGCCCTTCAATTTCATGAAACTTCGCAACATTCTTAATTTTGAGCCTAAAATCGGTAACTGACAGAGATAGCATGCTTACTGGATTCAAAAATGTTATGTTATAGAGAGAAAAAGCGTATTGGTTGTAGAGAATCGATTTTTTAGAGAACAAATTTTTTTAAAGTATTTAATGGCAGTGGCTGCAGGTGGATTTGAGCGCAAAGTTTGTCGTTGAGAAATCCTCGGGACCTTAACTTCGACATTGAAATATTCAGCGAATATAACTGCTTCACCAAATAGTTCTCCAATCCAAATATCTATGTCTTTTCGTTGTTCTTCGACAACATCAATTATGTTTTGTACATGCTCAGCACATTTTTGTACTTTTCCCTTAAAGTCGCTTGCACGCCTCCGTCCTTTCCGGACATTGATTAAGCTCTGTCATAGCCCTGACCAACGCATTTTTTATGATCAAGTCCTAGAGTTTGAAAACAAGAATCAATTGCCAAAGCAATCATCACAAAATCTGATAACAATGGATAACTGCTCCTTCCTGGCAATATCTGCGTTCTGGTCAGCAAGTATGCTCTAACTCACAGCTTTTTTGGCGATTGCAGTTATGTTTTTGCGTACTACAATTCCACAAATCCTAATCTATTCATTTTGAATTTGAGGCGATGTATATTTATTATCTTTTGTATCGATCTTAAGATTTATCAAATCTATTAAAATACCTGCAAGCAACGAAAACATAGCTTTCATAACATAGCTCTAAGAAAATTTGAAATACCTCCATTCAGGTCCTTGCCCCTTAGGGCCATATCGTGGGTGCCGCAAAATTATTGATTCTCAAATAGATGCCACTATCATTCTGTTCTCTTCAATTTGTCATTTATGACCGGAAAGTACTGAGACCTCAATTGGTGCATCAACAAGAAGTGAATTCGAAGCGACTACAGCTCTTTTATGATATCGCCCCACTGCGTGGTTTTTACAGCGATCATGAAAATGTTTGTATTTAATAAACGGCGTTGTTACGAAAGATCCCAACACTCCTTGTGGAGACAGTGGCGTAAACAAAACACAGTAAATGTACAATGTACCGTTAAACTTTTAGGAGTATGCCAACCAGGGGGAATATGTCTCCAGCCAACACGCTCATTTATTTTACCTGTAAAATTCAAATTAAAAACGTTTGTTTTTATAATATCAATTACTATATCGCATTTTTAGTTGGTTTTATTCGATTTTTTAATTTAAATACATAAAATTAGAATTCTTATTTTTCGGTGATTTTTTGAGGTTAATTTTTTATATTTCCTATTGATGGCTGATTTTCAACAAAATAATCATCAACATTAAAGTTATTAAGGTTAATTAACTAACAAACTTAACTTTTCGGACATATAGTTGCTATTTTCCAAATCCTTTTGTGATAACACATGTCTCAGCGATGCAAGAAGTGGATCCGATGAGGCTGCCAGCATGTAAAAAAGGTCTTTGTTTTTTCGAACCCGAGAAATTTTGCACGTATTAGCATTAAGTAGGTATACATAGAGGAGTCAAATCGCGTTTTCCCAACTGCCAAAAAAATGCGTTGCGGAGGAGCCACCAGCATTCGGCTGCTGAAAGCAGCGAGCCGAACGTAAACTTTGCAGACCATTTGCGAAGCTAAAAAACTGCAAGTCATTCATGCGCCGGGGCTTGTCTCGGTAGAGACGGAGTGCCAGCAATTTGCTGTGTATACGTCTGTATGTCAGCGACAAGATCGCCGTTAGGTGTATATATGTGTGTATGTATGTTTCTGTATGCTGTTGGCTCTGAGCGGCTGTATATTGTGGAAGGGGGATAGAAGCAGCAGAGTGCGAACAACAAAAACACATGTGCATTTTTTCTGTATTTGGTGGCTCCGAGCTCAAATGAAGAAAAAATCATTAGGGCGAATGTATACCTAAATACACATATATATGTGTGTGTGTATGTGCGTATGCATATTTATCAGTTTTTGTTGGCTCTCAAGTGATTTGGGACTTTGTAACTTTTCTAGCAACGCATATCAATGTGTGTGTGCATGTGTATGTTCATGTACAGCACATTTGAATGTATGCGTAGCAATTGCCTTGGCTATTCTTGACCTGCATCAATTTATATGATTTTGAACAATTTTATTAAAAGTAAGGATAGCTATAAAAATAATGTCATTAATTTATAATTTTTTATTCATTTTTAAAATTCATCTTAATCATTAAGATGCATAGTCCATATTCATTATATGACAAATAATAATTTATATATTTTAATATATATATGTATATAATTATGTACTTTTGACCCTTAAAATTCATAATTTAATACATAATAAATGCCGACAGCCAATATTTAAAATTCAAATTTGGCAATCATTTTTATCTGCCTACAAAATTTCTGTTTTTGCACTTTCTGGTCATACATACTCTTTCGAATTATTAGCTATATGACACCAGCAAACACTTTTGTAACAGTTCGTTTTCCAATGCTTTTGCGGCTTCTGACACGTTGTGAGAAAAAAGAAAGCCCTCCTTTTTGAACCGAGGATCAAGCAACGTGGTCAATCTGGTTACAGTTCTTTTTTCATATAGCAACAGTCTGCGTTTACTGCTATCAATTAAATTTAATAGCATATCGGAAACTTCCTCGGACTGTACTTTGGGCTTTAAACTTTCCATAGTATCAAGCAATCCGCACACCACTGGAATTATAAGCGAAACTGTTATGTTTGTTGTTGACGATACTTTTTCTGTAGCGGTGTTGAAAGGTGTCAGCAATTCTACGATGTCCATTAAAATGGCAACTTCTTCCGCAGTCAGAGGTGCAGGTGCTTTTGGTATGCTTAGTAGAACTTTTTCAGTTACTTCATTGATGAGGATTATTCGTTTAATCATAGCAAGTGCGCTGTTCCATCTGGTGGGGACCTCTTGCTTTAAGCTGTACACCTATCCTGGCCGCTGAGCATTTCTTAGCTTTGCATATGATACGTTGCTTTGTTTAAAAAAATTAACAATGAGTTTGCACTTCGCAACCAGGGAATGTCTACCATCCATCTTAAGAGCTTCTTGTTTTATCATTATCGGTTACAATTGCGTTGACTTTGTCGTAAATTTGCCAACTATCTAAAACCGAGCGCACTGTTTCGCCAACATTTTTCGCTGAATGGTTTATTTCATTAAGCAAAAGGTTTGTAGAAAGCACAGCTGAACGCAAAATATAATCATCATCGATAAAATGACATGTGATGGTGATAAACGATATACTCTTTCGTGAAGTCCACAAATCGGTCGTAATAGCAAGATTCTCAACTTTATTCAAAGTGGTACACAACTTAGCTTTCAATAAACAAATTTTCCATCTGCACATTCTTCAATGTCTTCCTACATGGCAATTCATAGCGGGGGTCCATCACTTTCATTAATTTACGGAAACTCTTCTCTTCAACAAGGGAGAATGGTTGAATGCTACAGGCAATGAACTCGGAAATCGTATTGTCAATCAGTATTTTAAGTGCAGAACTTTTATCGTACTTTTTTTCTATAAACGACAAAATACTGCCAGAAGACTTAGGTAGATCTCTTTGATCTGATAATTTTATATCCAGATGCAATCGTCGAAGATGATCTCTTAGGTTTGAAGTGTTACCGCAAGTTTTATAAGCTCTACCACAGGCTTTGCACTTAGCATTTGAACCATTTATTTTGTTGAAAAATTTCCACACTTCCGATTTTCCAAACTTACTTTTGTTGCTGCTTTCCTCGTTAGAACCATTTGTACATGCAGCGCTCGCCATGTTGTTTTCTATAAGCACATACACACACATACACAAAAATTAATTTGCAATTTCAAACGACAATAATTGTAATTTATAATTACCTTTCGCTCTGTTCCCAACGAACTTATCCATCCTTGCGACCTTCTGAACACCAACACCAATTATTATTATTCAACTAATGAATTAATAAATATTAGAATATTTATTTAATTGTGACATATTTTACTTACTCCATATCAGCCTCGCACAAAATTTAAAGTGATGGAACATTTTCTGAAAACAGTCGATAGTGGGAAAAACAATCGATGGTCCAAAATTTTTTTGCAACAATCGATGGTATCGATAGTGCTCCAATGTTTTCCCACTCTACTCTGGTTGCATACTTTTAGTTTTTTTTGCCACAGAGCCAAAGAAATCTGTGATTCTGTTGCCCATTGCACTATGGGTAAAAACCCCGAAATTTTGGCATAAATTGTCCCTAAAGAGATAGAAGCTTGAAATTTTGTATGCACATTACTATAAATTTTATAAAATTAAAATATTTTATTTTCAAAATTGAACCACGTCCACACTTCCTCCCCCTTCACCTATGTCCTTTTTTCAAACTTTTGTACCCTAAAACTAATCAATCTGAACTTGGTCAAAACATAAGGAAGTGTAAAAAAATTATGTATACTAAATCTGGACCCGATCCGACCACTCCTTCAGGTACCTCCTGAGCACCTATGTCCTTTATTTTTTCGAACTTTTGTACTGGAGCTATGCCTTAAAACTAATCAATCTGAATCAAACTTTGTCAAAACATAAGGGATTTTAAAAAATTATGCATACCAAATCTAAACCCGATTCGACTACTCCTTCGGGTACCTCCCATACATATATGTCCTTTTTTCGAACTTTTGTACTAGAGCTATGTCTTAAATTTAATCAAAATAACAAATTGTTTGACTTTAAGCTTAATTACTTAAAGTTGATCGTCCGATATATTATCTTTGCTAATTTTCTGCACGATATAGTTATTTCCTGCGCTTTCTTGTCTACTGTTGCTGCTCCACACTTCCAGCTGAATGGAATTGCAGAACTCGTGTGTAACTGCAAAATGTCGATTATTTCGTAGAGGAGCAAAAATGAGCAGGAAGTCTTTATACTTTGATACCGAAGGTCTCATAGTATATTGGTTTTGTGCAATGTCCGTCATGGTGTCCGTCTGACCGTATGAACGCAACTTTGTCGACACCCGTAAAGCTAGAGACTTGAAACTTTGCAATTATGTTTGTCTATAGGCGCGACAGATAAAGTGTCAAGATTGGGTTGCCACGCCTACTAGGAGGCTGGGAAATCGATAAATTCGATAACTGAAAACCGATAAAACCAAATATTTCTCACATTCTTACAGCTAGAATTACTAAATTTTGCACGAAGTTAGCTGTCACGTCCCGTTTTCACATTTTTTGGGCTAGAGCCAACAAATTTTGTGTCAAGATAGGTAATGACGTTCCCCAAAAAAATGCATCAAAATTTCTGATGCCACGCCCCCTGATTCCGCCCCCATCCCCCACTTCTTGAAATTGGAAACGCCTATAGTTTTCACATGTTTTGAGCTAGAGCCACCAAATTTTGTGTCAAGATAGGTAGTGAAGCTTTCCAAAAAACTGCATAAAAAATTTGGATGCCACGCCCACGGTAAATAATTGAATTTCTGCATAGAAAACTTTTTTTGTTTACCCAGATTTTCGCCCTATGTTTACCAGTAATAACCATTTGTATGATATTTTAGAGGTTATATAACAAAACAGCATCGTTTGACTTGATTCGATATGTCAGTATTTGTCAAATATCAACAGCATTGGAATTTTTCACACAGATTCTATGCTCCTAAAAGCTAAATATCTCAAAAAGTGCGCAAAAGTGCAAACACAAAGTACATTCCAGTACTATAAACATCCATCGCCAATTTGAGTCTTAAACTTTTTTAATTTAAGATTTGTAGATTCTTATTAAACCACTAATAGCTTATTTCCACTGCCCCGTTTCCCTAAATTTTAACAGTAACTGACGAAAGCTGTTTTCATTGCTCTGTTACTGAGCCTCCGTAAATAAATCAGCTGTTCGGCTTGTTTTGGTTTGATTGTTTTTTGCAAAAAATAGATAAATACTGATATTGCAATTAAGTAATAGCTTATTGCAAACTTTACTGTCTTATTTTTAATGCCTACAAGCTTTATTGCTTGCATTACAGAAGCAGTACAAGTCCATTTTCGTATATACGTGAGAGCTATACTGAACTGCCCTAAATGCAACAAAATTATCCGCCCACAATTTTAAAAGCAATCCTTTGAACCTTGGCACCCAGTTTAATTGTTTCCTACAATAATTCATCAAAAACAAAATTTTTTATTCAATTTTGAATATTATTAAATATTGCGCCTTCTTATTCACAATTTCTGCTATTCACAATCATCTGTTTTGCGACTGTTACATGAAAAGAGCCCATTAACAGCGATGTTTTATCGAACAAGTGTTCAAATGAACCAGTTCCTCTTCAGTTATTATTCAGTAAATATTTGCGGTCAGTTTTATTTAAGTTAATTCCTTATGGGAGAATACACGCAAACTGAACCTCAGTTACTGTTAACTTAACATAACTGAGAATAACTGAGCAGTGGATATATTTCAACTGTTAATAGCATAACAGGGGTATGTTAACTTAACATTTCTTTTTGGGAACATGAAAGTTCAATGTATATACAACAGATTTGCATTAACAAATAGTTAATAGTAAATGTAAATAAACAACAATTTTAACAAAAAACAAGTGAAAACGTTGAAGTCAGACGCAACCGACTGCGGAATACTTTGATACAAGTAAAAGAACGGATGGTAAGGAGTCTGCTTGCAAAGGATTGGGCCGGGTGGCAAACATCGCCAGCTATCATGTTACCAAATTTGAAGACTTTAGCTCAAAAACTGTGGGAGATAACTTAACTTCCAAATTTAAAAGGTAGGCGGCAGATGTAGGTGTGGAATCCAAATTTTTGAATCAAGTGTTTTTAACTGTCACCATTTATCGTTCTACCAAGTTTGGTGGCTCTAGATCAAAAACTCTTAAAGATATAGCCGATTCCAATTTTATAAGGCAGGTGGCTTGGGTGGGCGTGGCATCCAAAATTTTGATGCAGATCTTTGGTAGATGTTGCCTTCTATCTGTCTACCGAATTTGGAGGCTCTAGCTTAAAAACTATAAGAGATATCGAAATTTCCGATTTTAAATGGTGGGCGGCAGAGGTAGGCGTGGCATCCAAATTTTTGATGCAGATCTCTTGTAGATGTCACCATATATCTTCCTACCAAATTTGGTGACTCTAGTTCAAAAAATGTGGAAGATACACGCATAACCGTTTTAACAACGGCGGGGGGTGGGGGGTGGAAGGTGTGGGCGTGGCATCCAAATTTTTTATGCAGTTTTTTGGAAAGCTTCACTACCTATCTTGACACAAAATTTGGTGGCTCTAGCTCAAAACATGTGAAAACTATAGGCGTTTCCAATTTCATGAAGTGGGGGATGGGGGCGGAATCAGGGGGCGTGGCATCAGAAAATTTGATGCATTTTTTTGGGGAACGTAATTACCTATCTTGACACAAAATTTGGTGGCTCTAGCCCAAAAAATGTGAAAACTATAGGCGTTCCCAATTTCAAGGAGCAGGGAGAATGGGGGCGGAAGGAGTGGGCGTGGCATCCAAAATTTTGATGCAGTTTTTTCAGGGAAGTGACTAGCTAACTTCGTGCAAAATTTGGTATCTCTAGCTGTAAGAATGTGAGAAATATTTGGTTTTATCGGTTTTCAGTTATCGAATTTATCGATTTCCCAGCCTCCTAGTAGGCTTAACACTTTATCTGTACCGTCTATAGATAAACATAATTGCAAGGTTTCAAGTCTCTAGCTTTACGGGTGTCGAAAAAAGTTGCATTCATACAGACGGACGGACAGACACCATGACGGACATTGCACAAAACCAATATACCTTCGGTATCAAAGTATAAAAAACCAACTTCAAAATAACAAACGCGTTGTCGAGATATAAGCTTTAAAAAAAATATCTTAAAAACGCTCAAAGTCAACCTGTACGAAAAACTTCAAAAAAATAAAACTCTTTTTTGGAAGCCAATTTAACTAAAGTAATGATGCAGAATTTCTTTGTTTTTCTTTATCTATCAGAAAAAAAGTTACAGTTCGGTTACCATGACCCAAAAAATGTTGCACAGTGGGTTGCAACGTCCTTTAAGGTCCTTCATTATTAGGATACCACGGCCACACCTACCGACCAGCCTATCACCTTTTAAAACCAATAATGCCTGCATCTTCCACAGACTTTGAGCAAGAGACACCCAGTTTGATAAGAACAAAAATTTGGATGCCACTCCCAAACCTGCCGCCCACAGCCATCGCGCCCTTAAAAATCTTAAATGCTTATATCGTTAGCAGATTAAGAGCTAGAGTCTCTTGATTTGGGATGAAGACAGCTTGGGACATCTACCAAAGATCTGCCTCAAAAATTAGGATGCCACGCCCACGTATGCCACATGAGTTATAAAATCGGAATTGGCTTTATATATAACAGGTTTTTTTTGCTACAGTCTCCAAAATTAGTTTCAATGTAGCTAGTAACATCTCCTAATGATCTGTATAAAAAATTTGTTGACCATGTCCAATCCCTCTGCCCCCAACCTCCCCCACCATTTAAAGTTGAACATGGCTTCTACAGTTATTGCACAGTTATTCCCAGTCACGCCTTTTTCAATTTCAAATGAAAACAAGTAAAAACGTTGCAGTCGGACGCAACCGACTGCGGAATACTTTGATACCAGTAAAAGAACGGTTGATAAGGGGGAATGCAGGGGCGAAGGGAGTGGGCCATGTGGTAAACATCGCCAGCTATCATGTTACCAAATTTGGTGACTTTTGCTCACAAGCTGTGAAAGATAACTTATCTTCAAAATGTAAAAGGTGGGCGGCAGAGGTAGGCGTGGCATCCAAATTTTTGAATCAAATGTTTTTAACTGTCACTATCAATCTTCCTACCAAGTTTGGTGGCTCTAGCTCAAAAACTGTTAAAGATATAGCCGATTCCGATTTTATAAGGCGGGTGGCTTAGGTGGGCGTGGCATCAAAAATTTTGATGAATTTTTTTGGGGAACGTCAATATCTATCTTCACACAAAATTTGGTGGCTCTAGCCCAAAAAATGTGAAAACTACAGGTGTTTCCAATTTCTTGGTGAAGGGGGGATGGGTGCGGAATCAGGGGGCGTGGCATCCAAGTTTTGATGGGGAACGTCAGTACCTATCTTGACACAAAATTTGGTGGCTCTAGCCCAAAAAATGTGCAAACTATAGGCGTTTCCTATTTCAAGAAGAGTGGGCTTCGCATCCAAAATTTTGATGCAGTTTTTTCAGGGACATGACTAGCTATCTGCGTGCAAAATTTGGTAACTCTAGCTGTAAGAATGTGAGAAATTGACTTCTACTGCGTCTGCAATGCAAGCAAAAATGCTTGTAGGCATTAAAACTAAGCCATAAAAGTTGGCAACACGCTGTTACTTATTTGCAATGTACAATTTCGGTTAGTTTTTCTCACTTTTTTGCAGAAAATACAAAGCAAAACAAACCGAACAGCTGATTTATTTACGGAGGTTCAGTTAACAGAGCAATGGAAACAGCTTTCGTCAGTTACTGTTAAAATTTACGGAAACGGAGCAATGGAAATAGGCTCTTAATTCCTTATGGGAGAATACACGCAAACTGAACCTTAGTTACTGTTAACTAACATAACTGAGAATAACTGAGCAGTGGAAATACGCTATTAATATTTACTGTCAGTTTTACTTCAGTTAATTCCTTGTTACTGTTAACTAACATGACTGAGAATAACTGAGCAGTGGAAATACGCTTTAAAACATCTGTCAGCGGATTTTAAATCGGATTGCTGTTAATATTTTACTTATTATCAGTTGGATTGATAGTAGAACGACCTGCATTACTGACTTCGCTGTTGTGATAAATGAAGCCTAGAGGATTCGGGGTATTAGTTTTAATTATATGACTCAATAGATTGATCTTTTGCCAATCAATCAATAAGCAAAGAATTATCTCCGTTCATTATACTAGACACTGGATGGCGCTGCGGGGTAATTTACAATCTGTACACAAATATCGTAGTTGCGTCAGAATAACAAAATGTGTAAAGATAAAAGAACTATTTACTGGGAATTCCACCCCTGCCGCCACCAGCCCCCATTCAAAATTAGGAATGCATGTATCTTACAGAGTTTTGAGCTAGAGTCACTAAATTTTGATAGGAAGACAGCTGGTGACAGATCCCAAAGACTTGCATACAAAATTTGGTTGCCATGCACACCTCTGCCGCCAACATTTTAAAATAGAAAAATTCAGTTATCTTCCACAGTTTTTGAGCTTAAGTCATCAAATTTGGTAATAGCTGGCGATGTTTTGACTGAAATATTTTTTTTAAATATTCTTAAAATTGCTAAAAATTACTATCTTAAACACTTCTTATACAAAATAGTAATTTTCATTCACTATAAGAATTGTTTGAAGTTGCTTTTTGCATCAAAACATTTTTTGTTTAAGCCAGGAGAGAAAAGTTTCAAAAGTAGACTTTTACAAGAATTTAAAACTTTCAATGGCTACTTAATGGGTTAAGAAAAGTATTATATCATTCAATCGGAAATTAAATGACCTTTCCATTTATACAATACTATCCATAAAGTAAGTTAAAGTTATGGGTAGATTTAACTTTGAGTGTTGTGTAAATTCTTTTGATTACCCCTGTAAGTGAACTGCTTTATATTAAAAGCTTGCTACAATTGCTTAGCAATGTTTATATCTAATTTGTAGCTTTAAAATATTTTAATCGAAATATCGAACCCTTCCCGCGAAAATAACGAAACAAAATTTGAAAAATGCGAGAGAGCGGGAGGCAGACTAATACTGACAAAACAAGTAAGATGGCTCTAGTCGAGATTTCCCGACTAGTAGAGACCCCGAACCCTATACTTAACGCTTACAGTCATTGTCTGTATGCATCTGTGACCTAAACTTCAATCTTCGATATTTTTGGTGTTTCTCAACCGATTTCGATGAAATTTTCAGAAAAGTTCTATCGATACTAGAGATGGGCATGGGAGTAATTTTTCGCGCCCAACCCGACCCGGCTCATGGGCCGAAGCGCCAATCTTTTCCCGCACCCGATGGCAAAAAAAAATATCAAACCCGAACACAACCCGCCCGCCCGAAAAAATGAGAACTTTGTGTAAAAACCTTAATTTTTTATGTTTATTAAACAAAATTTCATATGTTTGTGGTGGTAGCGACCTTTCGACTTGATACATACATAAAACTACATATTTTAGAACAAAAAAAGGAACTTATCCAAATTTGCACTTGTGAGTCTTGTGCGTCTTTCATTGAGAATTTTACCAGATGAAGAAAAAACTCGCTCGCTTGTCGCAGAGCTTCCAGGAATGCATAATATATTTTTAGCCACAGCTTGCAAGATTTTGAGGTCAGTTGCTTGTTTCCAATATTCTAGAATTGGCAAGTTTAAATGAGAAGTTGCGGTATTATATTTTTCAATTTTTAAATCCATGGCATTTTTGTCAAGTTTTATTTTTTTGGTTCACGCGTGTCAAAAAACTCTTGAAACTCGTGACTCGTGTTTGGAGAAGAGTTTTCAATTTGCGAGTCATCAAGATTGTCTTTTAACATTTCGCGATTTTCGTTCATCATGCATTTTACTGTTTCTAAAACATGATCCTATCTTTCTGCTGATAAAACGGAGGGTTAAAAAATAATCCAACTAAATGAATTTAGGGTTTTCTCCATTAATTGTTCCATTACATTGGAATCATATAATTCTATTTAGCAATGTTTTTTAAGTTTTTGATAAAAGTAAAGTTTTTATTTCTTGCTGGACCTCACAAATGCTCTCAAGAATAAAAAATATTGAATTCCAACGCGTTTTTATCTCTTGCTTAAGGGATTTGCTCAGTTTATGATTCAGTTCTGAATGCTTAAAATATCTGACAAGGTTTTTAGAATTCTCAATCAAGGATTTAATATCTTCAACTGGATTCTTTTCCATAACGTCGTCCAGAACTAAGTTCAAGTTATGGCAGGCGCAAGAAAGTCTCTTATAATTTTTGAAAGCGGCAACAACGCACAGTGGGGCCTTTGCTCATTTTACATTGCAAAAATCATAACTTCCAAACTAATGAAGCGATTTACAAAATTTAAAAAGCACTGAATAGAAAACTTTTCAAGCTTTAAATTGAGTGTTTGTCAAGAGTGCCAGGTATCCGTGGAGCTTAAATATTCAAGGTCAAAGTTAAGAAATATTTTCGAGCATGTTTTACCTGTAAAATTCATATAAAAAACGTTTTTTTTAAATCATAGCTGAAAACTTTTTATAATTTCAATGACTATATCACTTTTTTAGTTGTTTTTATTCGATTTTGTAACTTAAATAAATAAAATGTTAATTATTTTTTTTTTTTTGATATTTTGAGGTTAATTTTTAATATTTGCTATTCATTACAGATTTTCTTCAAAATAATCATCAACATTAGGGTTAATATCTAATAAACTTAACATTTCGGAACTATAGTTGTTATCTTCCAAATCCTTTCGTGATCGCACATGTCTCAGCGATGCAAGAAGTGGATCCGATGAGGCAGCCAGCATGTTGAAAAGGTCTTAATTTTGTCGAACCCGAGAAATTTTGCACGTATTAGTGTATCTGAACCTTTTGTAGTCCTTGTTTTTGCATTCCTGTGCTTCTTCGGACAGCTCTCCAATTGGTAAACACTGATACTCTATTAAGTAATTTGTAATTTCATTTAAGACTTTTCCATAAATCATCGTCAGGAAGAAAACAAACTTAACCGTGAATGGTTTTCCACTCTTGGTTTGAAAAACAGTAGGTTTCAGTTGGCTAATTTGATTTTGTATGTCGCTTACAGTTGATTTTATCAGTTCAGAGGACTCCTTCGCATATTTGAAGAAAAGAGGGCGACAATAATGAATCGATGATGGTCGAAGATTTCTCCAATATTCAGAAGTTTCACTTCTTAGGCGCAAGGGAACTACAGAAGCCATAAACATATTTTCATCAGAAATAGTTTCGTCATCTGTGTTTATAATTTGTTTGTATGCGCTTTGTCCAGACGATCCATCACATCCCCACTTATTGAGAAGTGTCAGATTTTCAGGAAGAAGCTCGACCTCTTCATCAGGCAAACTTTCAACTAGACGCATTGCAGTGTGATCCATTAAATCCTGGAGTTTCACTTCTACAGATGTCTCCGTTATTATTGTATTAGGTGGCACTGCTTCCTTTTTGGAAAATCCAATTATCTTATATCCGGGAAGAACGTCGACGTTCATATCATATTTCTCCTTAGTCAATCCCAAGTCCATAAAAAGGGAAAACGCTTCTTCACCAGTGTACTTAATGGCGACTGAGTTTGGGGGCGTTGGAATACTTTCCTTAATCCTATTCAGCCGTAAAGGACTGGCGATCTGTACAGCTTTCGTGATTGTCGCTTTTGTCCTCTCCTGTTCCTTCACATACTTTGATGATAGTGCTTCCGACAGATGTTCAGTTTTAATGCTTTCCGTAGCATCCTGAAGCTTACGTTTCCTTGTAAAAGCTGAACACTCTTCCATAGTTTTATGCGGCCTTCCTCTTCCTCGGCTAGTCGATGGGTAAACTTCTTCCTCTTCTGAATATCCGAATGTTGTATATCCCTCAAACCAGATTTCATTCTTATTTATGAAAGACGTTATGTTTCTATGGACTGAGTTCCATTTTTTCTTCAAGTTAGGATGAATGTTCTTAATGTTTGCCTTCAGCTCCTTACTAGCGTTTTCGAGTACGCCCATCTCTGTAAGCAATGCCACTTCGAAATCATTTATATTTTCCGAGGCACGAAAAATTTCAAAAATCGTTGAATTTTTTAAATCCATTATTGCACTTTTAAATAAATATTTCGTGAATTATATTGAAAAATACTATTCAATCGGGAAATTTCTTATAGTGTTTCCTCTTATGAATTTAGGAAATAACTGTCGCAAAGAAGTAAAATAATTTGCACTATATACCATATATTTTGAGTTAGCTAGGTAAAAAATCAAAATTGGTATAGCCCTTCTCCAATAAGTTAGGTAAAAAACAAAGTAAACATAAGGTATTGATTTACATTCATAATAGGTAAACGGGGAAATCCCCAAAAAAAATAGACTGTAACTGAATTTTTCCATCAACTAAAATTATATTTACCTGCCTCCTCAGACCTTTTCCAAGCAGGTAATTAGGAATTCAACATTTCTTAAAGGGATATATATAGTTAGGTGGTACTTATAATACAACATTTAGCAATGTTATCAATTAACAACACACACGCTACAGCCAAATTTGCATGCGCTCTTCTTCTTCCTTATACCTGCCGCGTGTTTTTAACGCGAGGTAGCCCTAGTTTTTTGGCTTTAGCTTCCATTCCGCAGATTTCCGCACATTGAGACTACATGCATATGAAAGGTAAATATTTCACCTATCACGTGTATGTGGTCCCTCTTTTACGCCGTCTTGCGCACAGGAGTTCTATTCCACCAAAGTTAAAAAAACACCAAAATTTAGTGTATTTCTAATTTTCTAAGAGGCCCCACTGTGCAACGTTAGACCCATTGTCAGTAACAACAACAGTGTTCCTTAATTTATTTTGTAAATTATACTCAAGCAATATATCCTTAATTTGCTGTAAAATGTTAACACCACTTTTCTTTTCTTCTAGAAATTCTCTTACACCTAAAATGGACGTTTTTAAACAAAAAAATTCATCATTATAATGTGCACTTAGGCAAGCAAAGCTTTTCTGTGTAAACTGGTGTTTGTTTGACAATGCAGTTGTAAGCAGATCCTTTATTCTGTTGTATTCTGCAACTATGACATTTCCTGTTACCTTTTTTCGGGACACAATCAAATCATTGCAGTCGCGCGGTCCGTACAGTGCACCTATGTTCAAGACAGCTTGAATGTACTCACGAAAACCAGATCCTGTTAATTAAGTAAATATAAACATTGATGGATATTAAAAAACAAGTAAAAACGTTGCAGTCGGACGCAACCGACTGCGGAATACTTTGATACCAGTAAAATAACGGTTGATAAGGGTGAATGCAGGGGCGAAGGGAGTGGCCCATGTGGTAAACATCGCCAGCTATCATGTTACCAAATTTGGTGACTTTAACTCAAAAACTGTGGAAGATAACTTAACTCCCAAATTTAAAAGGTGGGCGGCAGAGGTAGGCGTGTCATCCAAATTTTTGAATCAAATGTTTTTAAATGTCACTATCTATCTGCCTACCAAGTTTGGTGTCTCTAGCTCAAAAACTGTTAAAGATACAGCCGATTCCGATTTTATAAGGCGGGTGGCTCAGGTGGGCGTGGCATCCAAAATGTTGGTGCAGATCTTTGGTAGATGCTGCCTTCTATCTTTCTACCCAATTTACGGGCTCTAGCTTAAAAACTATAAGAGATATCGAAATTTCCGATTTTAAATGGTGGGCGGCAGAGGTGGGCGTGGCATCCTAATTTTTGATGCAGATCTGTTGTAGATGTCACCATATATCTTCCTACCAAATTCAGTGACACTAGCTCGAAAAATGTGAAAACTATAGGCGTTTCCAATTTCAAGTAGAAGGGGGGACGGGGGCGGAATAAGGGGGCGTTTCAACCAAAATTTTGATGCATTTTTTGGGGAACGTAAATATCTATCTTCACACAAAATTTGGTGGCTCTAGCCCAAAAAATGCGAAAACTATAGGCGTTTCCAATTTCTTGGTGAAGGGGGGATGGGGGCGGAATCTGGGGCGTGGCACCCAAGTTTTGATGGGGAACGCCAGTACCTATCTTGACACCTAATTTGGTGGCTCTAGCTCAAAAAATGTGAAAACTATGGGCGTTTCCAATTTCACGGATAAGGGGTGGTGGGGGCGGAATCAGGGGGCGTGGCATCCAAAATTTTGATGCATTTTTTCAGGGACAAGACTAGCTATCTGCGTGCAAAATTTGGTAACTCTAGCTGTAAGAATGTGAGAAATATTTGGTTTTATCGGTTTTCAGATATCGAATTTATCGATTTCCCAGCCTCCTAGTAGGCGTGGCACCCCAATCTTGACACTTTATCGGTCGCGTCTATAGATAAACATAATGGCAAAGTTTCAAGTCTATAGCTTTACGGGTGTCGAAAAAAGTTGCATTCATACAGACGGACGGACGGACGGATATTGTGATTTTGCTTTATTAAATTGTTTTAATTTGCATTCAGTGCCTAAACACACTTACATACATACATACATATATTTTGCTTTCGCTTGTTCTGTGCCTACTAACATAAAATATCTATTTACGCGCTCTTGCTCTCACGCTCTTATACCACGCACTTGCGGTTTTTATTAGCCTACGCTCTGACGTTCTGTAACGTAAGCGCGCTCTCTCTCTCTCTTGTGTCCGTTATATTACGCTCATTGCACGTGTACCCTACTTTTTTTTGCTCAAGCATATTATATTGCACATTATTAAATTTTTCAAATTATTTTACATATATATTTTAACATGTTTGTCTGCTGCAGTAAAAACTGTAAAATTTCTTGTGGATCCACCCAAGATTTTATCTTATGTAGGGCGTGTGATAACATGATTCACATGAAATGTGCTAGTTTCAATGCCAAAATCAGGGACAGCTTAGCAGATGATTCTGGTCTTAAGTGGTATTGCCACACCTGCAATGAGATAGAGAAGTAACAGTCAAAGTTCATGAGGCTGGCCTTCAATTACTTCAAACCTGTCCGAAATAATTTCGATCAGCTTCGTGGCAGTATTAAAGAGTTGGAAGACCACATTAATACTGCTAAAACGTTAAATGACCCGCCGAAGCGCAAAAAGACTTCGGGCTCTTGTCCACTTACAGTCCCGCTGGTGTTGCCCCCCAATCCTCTTCTACCGGCTACTGCCTCTACCCCTGCTACCACATCCAAGCCTCCCCTAGCGGCTATTGTTAGTACCCCTACACCTGCTGCCAGCCCGTTAATGGTATTTAACACACCGGCAACTAACCCGGTGTTACATAAAACTAATGTTCTTCCCGTAGATCCCTGTGGTTCAAACGATAGTCAGCCTACTGATTCTACGTTAGGTGCAACTCTTAAGCCCATTAGGGTTGTACCTCAGAGTAAATTTGTTTTTGTTTCTAGGCTCGCTTACGATAATTCTGCGGAAGATGTAAGCGCCTATATAAAAGGTAAAATTGATTCCCCACGAATTGTTGTCGACAAATTGAAATTCAAGCTCGCCCGCGATATATCGTCCTTTAAGCTGAGTGTTCCGCCGGAACTTTTCTCAACGATTTGTTCTGAAAAGTTTTGGCCGCCACACATCATAGTGAAGGAGTATGTTAGTAGGCGAAGTAATAATAATAACAATGTTAGGATCAGTAGTGCTCCGCCTGTTGCATCCACTTTAGTAGCAAAAAAACTAACACAGTTGATTACCTCCCTCTTACTGGGTTATCAGAATGTAAGAGGACTTTGTAGTAAACTTAGTACTTTGTACCTTAATAGTCATTATTTTCCCTTTCATGTCGTTGCCTTCACCGAAACGTGGTTAAGACAAGACATACTTAATTCTGAAGTATTATCTAACAGATTCTGTATCTATAGAAAGGACCGCCCTCTGCGCCGTTGTGGTGGGATGCTTATTGCTGTTGATGTGGACTTTTCCTCTGAGACAGTAATATTAAGTGGCTCTATAGATATTGAGTTTGTTGCTGTAAAGTTAAATATTAACGGTGTTGGTATTTATATTTCTTGTTCCTATATACCACCTTTATCTGACAGCTCTGTTTATAATGAACATATGTCAGCAATACTTTCCATATCTTCTATGCTTTCTGATCGTGATATTTTTGTAGTTCTTGGCAATTTTAATATTGCTGATGCTACTTGGATTTCAAGTCCGGACTCAAGCGTGTTGACCCCCATGGTGCAGACTGATTTTCTGGTTGGTTTATTTGAAATGTCATTGGGTCAGATCAATGGCATTCCAAATTCTCTTGGTAAAATGCTTTTGTTTCGGATCCATCTACTCTATCTGTGTCAAGATCCCTTCCCATATCCACTCCCGAAGACTTATACCACCCGACGTTGGAGGTGTTGATCACTTTGCCTGCCTGTGCCGTACGCCAGTGTAGTGAACCATTAAGACGGGTACGTCAATTTCGAAAAACCGATTTTGTAAAACTTACCCGGCTCTTAGAACTGGTAGACTGGTCGCCCCTCTATGATTCTGAGGACTTGGTATCAGTATTTTTTATTGCACCTTAGAAAATTTATTCGATAAGAGTGTCCCTTTTGGTAGGCCAAGTAGGAAAAACAAACCTGCGTGGTTTACACGAGAGTTGACAGCCCTTAAAAATCGAAAATCTAAGCTTTATAAGAGTTTCAGAAAATCTGGCTCTTCTGTTCATTACTCATCATACTTGATTGCGTTCCAGTTTTTCAGTCATGAATAATTCATGTTAAAAAAAATTACCGAAGTCGGTGCAGACTACAGTTTCAGCAAGATCCTAAGAGGTTCTATGACTTCGTTAATGCGAAGTGAAAGTCATCAACACTTCCATCTAATTTATCTTTTGAAAACAAGTCGGCCAATTCGGATCAGGCCATTGCCGATTTATTTGCCGAATTTTTTCAAACAACATACAGTTCAATTGATAATCAGGTTGATCTGCCTTACCCGTATCAGGTTGATGCCTCTAATTGCATTTTTGAACCAAGTATCACGGAGTGTTCATTACTACGTGATCTACAGGGTATTAAGCCTGTATTTTCCCTGGGACCTGACGGCGTACCAAGCTGTGTGCTTAAGTACTGTGCTGATGGTCTTTTAAAGCCTTTGCATAAATTGTTGAGTTTGTCTATTGAGAAATGTTCATTTCCTAATATCTGTAAAGAATCATTTATTATTCCGCTCCATAAAAAAGGAGACAAGTCTAATGTTCAAAATTATAGGGGTATATCCAAATTGTCTGCTATACCAAAAATGTTTGAGATATTAATAACTTCTCAATTACAACATTTTTGCAGATCTTTAATTTCACCGTGCCAGCATGGATTTATGAAACAAAGATCTACTACCACTAACCTGTTAGAATTTACTTTACTAGTTGTTAATGTTTTTCAAAATAAAATGCAAACGGATGTTATTTACACTGATTTCAGCAAGGCATTTGACTCGGTTAATCACTACCTTTTACTTCATAAACTTCAACTGTTAGGTTTTCCAAGCAATCTTATTCGGTGGATAAGGGAATATTTAACTCATAGAACACAGAGAGTCAGTTTTAATGACGCTGTCTCTAAGGTGGTTCATGTCACTTCCGGTGTTCCGCAAGGAAGTCACCTTGGACCTTTATTATTTACACTTTTCATCAATGATCTTCCATCTGTTATTGACCAATCTCGAGTGCTGATGTATGCTGACGATGTAAAATTATGTATGTCGGGTACTGCTCTGTTGTCTGCTCAAAAACTACAAACTGATTTAGATAATTTTCAAAAGTGGTGTCGTGTTAACTTACTAAATCTTAATTGCATCAAATGTAAAGTCATGTCTTTTTATATATATATATTTTCCTTTTTGAAATATATATTTTCTTGATGGTATCCTTTTTGATCCGAAACTGAAATTTCACAAGCATATCTCTTCAGTTGCAAATCGAATCTCTAGTACCTTGGGGTTCATTAAGCGCTGGTCGAAAGAATTTGACGATCCCTACATAACCAACACACTTTACACGTCTCTGGTACGTCCTGTTCTTGAATATGGATCTTGTATCTGGTATCCCAAATACAGGATTCACCAGGATAGAATAGAATCAGTGCAAAAACAATTCTTGCTCTTTGCCCTTAGTAGATTTAACTGGGATACTAACATTAACCTACCTTCCTACCACAGTAGACTTTTACTAATAAATCTTCCTTCTCTTTCTGATCGCAGAACAATGCTAGGTGTAGTCGTTTTACATAAACTAATAAATGGTGAAATTGATTCCTCCGAATTAATTAGCCAAATTAGTTTTGCTGTTCCGATCAGAAGGACAAGGAATTTTCTACCCATTGCTCTTCAAGCTTGTCAATCTAACTATGCTATTCATAACCCTTTTCGGATTTTATGTTCAAACTATAATGAATTTTCCCACTTAATAAACGGTGCCACTTCTAGTATTTCTCTTAAAAAGGTGGTCTTATGTCATTTGTCTACGTTTTCGCGATCTACGTAACCGTACGCTATGCGGTGTGCCCCTCGGTCGGTTGGGCGGGAGGTTGGTTGATTTTTGTTTGGGTTGGCGCGTTAACAAGCCGGTGCTTGGTATCGTTGGGCCACTTGAATGTACTGTCTTTTTTAGTGCATCTACGTCCAATAATAATGGTCTTTCTGTTATTTGAATGTATTGTTGCACATGTTGCTTGACTCATTTCTTCTCCTAATAGATTTTCATGTATTTGTACACGTGACAGTGCATCTGCGACATGATTTTCTTTACCTGGTAAATATTTGATTTTATAATCAAATTCATTTTATTTTATTTTCCACCGTTGGAGTTTCATATTTGGTTCTTTTATATTATTTAACCATACTAATGGTTTGTGATCGCTTAATATTTCGTATTTTCTGCCATATAGGCAGAACTACTGCTAGTAATTCTTTTTCTATAGCTGAATAATTGATTTCATGTTTGTTTAGCGTTCTGCTGGCAAAACAGACAGGCTTGCGATTTTGGGTTAATACCGCTCCTAAAGCTACGTTACTTGCATTCGTTGTGAGACAAAATGGTTTGTCATAATCTGGATGGGTAAGAATCGGATCAGAAGTTATCAGTAGTTTTAATTTCTCGAATGCTGAGATATATGATGTATCCTTTATATCTACTTTTGCTCCATTCTTTAACTTGAGTGTCATAGGTTTGACGATGTTTGCAAAATTTGGTATGAATTTTCTATAAAATCCACACAAACCTAAAAATTTCTTTATTTCTTTTGGAGTCTTTGGAATTGGATATTTCATTACTGCTTTAATTTTCTTTGGATTTGGTTTAAATCCTTCTGTTGTCACTATGTGTCCTTAAAATTCTGTTTCCTTTTTTAGAAATTCACACTTGTCTAATTGCAATTTTAAATTGGCTTCCCTTAGTTTGGCAAATACCTTATTTAGTGACAAAATGTGTTCTTCCAATGAATTGGAGTATACTATTATGTCACCTAAGTAGACTAAACAATCTTTGTAGATTAAATCTTCCAATAAATTGTTCATGCAACGTTGAAAAGTTGCTGGTGCATTTTTTAGACCAAACGGCATACGTGTATATTCGTATCGGCCATGTTTAGTGGAAAATGCTGTCTTAGGTATTGATTTCGGATCCATCTGGATCTGGTGGTAGCATTTTGCTAAATCAAGAATTGTGAAATATTGGCATCAGCCAAGTTTGTCTAGAATTTCATCCATTATTGGAATTGGAAATTTGTCATCAATAGTGATTTCGTTCAGAAATCTGTAGTCTATTACTACTCTATATTTTTGTTTTCCTGATGCATCCAACTTCTTTGGAATTACTAATACAAGCGAATTTTAAGGAGACTGAGATTTTCTTATTATCCCTTGCTTTAACATTTCTTTTAGTTGTCTATCTATTTCATCGTGTTGAATTTGTGAATATTTGTAAGGTCTTTTATAAATTGAATCCTCATGGTTTGTTACTATCGAGTGCTTTACAGTGCTAGTGAAGGTCAAATTGTCGCCTTCATGGTACTGAATATCACGATATTTATGTAGAATCTTTGAAACACACCTTTTTTCTTCATCGTTAAGATGATCTAGTCGAAATTGGTTGGCCTCTCATAATTCTTCGTTTATTGCGAAATTGAATTCTAAGTCTTCCGACGAAGGTGGATCTAAACACTCTGGTGCTGAAACTTCCTCTACATTTATTTTGGGGTCGTACTTGAATAGAAATGTATATTCTTCTAAGGTTACGGCTCCTTCTTCGTAATTTATTTTTGCCTTACAAGCTTCTAAATATTTCCTTCCTAATAATAAATCATATCGATTTGAAAACTCATGTATAAAAAACTCTTGTTTCGATGGACACAATTAACATGCTCCTATTGTAATTAATAATTTAATTTAATATTAGTTAGTTTTTATTCATTATATTTATTGTTGACCCTGTGTCCATTACACACTTAAGCGGGTTGTCATTCATAATAACAATTATGAATGGGTTATTGTTTCTTCCTGGTCCGAGGCAATTGCTTGAAAATTTTTGGATGAGTCCATTTTTGACACCCCGCTGTTACTTTCTCTTCGCCTCTTTTGAGGTTGGTTATTATAAGGGGATGCTTGCGTATTAGAATTTCTATTATGCGAATAATTCATGGGATTCTGTTGTCTACCTTGTTGCAATTTTTGCTGAAATTCATTATATGTCTGCCCATATTCTTGTTGATTCCTACGAGGGTTATTTGTATTGTCATTTGATAGTTATGATTATGGTGTGCTTGGTTAGTGGGGTTAAAGGTTAAACTTTGGTTAAAATTTTCTTGATACTTTTTACCACGATAGTTTTTGTTTGAATTATTATATTTATTATCTTTGGGTTTTTCAACCACACTATTTTCAAACAAACCCTCTCTTTGAGCTGCTATTTTAAGCAAGTGGCTAGATGTAATATCATACCTAGCTAAAATCATGAAAATTCTATCTGGAATTTTTCTTTTAATTACATCTTTAACTGTATTATTCATGGCATTTGTATACACAATTGTATTGTTTGGATTATTATCTAATGTTAACTTATTAGTTATTACATAAGATTCCCTGGTAGTTGGTGTTGTAGAGCTGTCGTAGTAGTTCTTCCACTGGAGTCTGGGTAGTATATTCCTCGATGAGTGCTCGTTTTAATTCTCCACAATTGTTGGCATGTGATAACTGCGAAATCCTTTGGGCTTTTCCTATAACTTGTTGTTTTATCGCACCGTATATTATGCCTTGTTGCCTTTGGTTGGTAGTAGGGTATAGTTGTAGTAAAAATTCCGTCCTCCTAATGTAGGCACTTAGTTCTTGTTTGTTCCCCGAGAACTGGGGCACTTGTCGGATTTGTGACAATGCCTGATTTAGTTCTGCATCACTTAAAACGACTGCCATTTATTTTTAGTTTTTCAATTATTTAAACACCATTAACTGTGTTTGATGCACGGAAGTTCTTTGGCGGATTAGTTTGTTATAAAGTATCGCAAGGTATTATTTTTTGCACTTAATTTTACTAATCCTACCGGCTGCGCCAATTGTGAGCTTAGGCTATTAGTGGATGAAAATGTCGGGGGGCTTCGCACGTAGAATTTAAACGTCGTGGATATTTGTAGGTAGTTTTGTTTCGTAGGATTGAAAACACTTGAGGTTTTTTATATTAAAATGCAGGAACTTTATTATCGCGTGACCTCTAGTTGACACTTGAAAATTTAGACTAATTTTAGCCGCTTAGGCTTCGTGGAGCGAAGCCGGTGTGAAAGGCTGCCGTCGGCTATGGGGCTCGGATGAGGTGAATATATATGTCCGTTATAGCGACGGCAGCAGTGCTGAGCGGTTAGCGGATTTTCCGCTGTTTGGCATAAACATACTCCCCCCCTTTGCAAGGATTGCAAGATTAGGACGGAAGGGGGAGCGGAAATGATGCCGACCTCCTTTGGACAAGTTACGCTGGACACGATCCCGAGAGCATCCAACCGAAAATGGTATTTTGTGCCACCGGAAGGCCGTTCTGGCCGGGAACGAGTCCTGGCACCAAGAGCTCCTGAAACAGATCAGCTCCTAGCACCAGGGCAATCCGCTTTGGACGAAACCAGGTTGCGTCCGATGGCACAATGTTGGCGAAATGTGCCTGGACGCTCTCCGGTATCGTTCTGGCGGGCGTCTTCACATCCACGCCCTCCTCCACCTTAAGCACCGCCTCTCTCATGAAAGTCACCGTACAGGCCTCATCCGCACCGACGCTGGTGACGGATAGCCCGAAAGCCTTTGCCAAGGAAGCGCTGATGCGGCTGATTGGGCTGCACGGGTCCACGAGTGCGGACAGCTGGTACGACGTGACGCCGTTGTTGAGAAAAAGGGAGACGGTGGGAAGCAGCGTAATCCTTTTAAATTCCAGCAGCGACACCAACGAGGTTGACATCGCCGACTGGGGACCTTTGGCTGGTGACGTGGTCCGCTCCCTGGCTAGCTCCAAGCGACGCTGAACTGCGGAAGGGGTGCTGGAACGAGAGGCTGCTGGTCGGACCGCCTCGGACAAGTGGAGCTGCGTGTGGTGGTCCTCCTTACATTTTCGGCATTTGTCCTTGCTGCGGCAGGTATCCCCCGAATGTTGGTGTGCCAAGCAATTCGGGCAGTACTTGTTGATAAGCACAGCACGCAGCCGCTTATCAACCGGCAAACGCAGAAATCTTTTGCATTTCCGCAGGGGGTGGATACCACTGCAGATACGGCAGCGGAATGACTGTTCACCGCGTGCCTGACGTGAATCCAGCGCCTGTGCCTTCTTGGGTGCCATTCTGTGTAAACAAAAACAAAAGAAAGTGTAAAGAAACATAGGTGTACTCGTATGTTACCCCCTGGACGATGCGCACAGGTCGGGAGTACATAGAAAAACATAAGGATTTAGGAACGGAAGTGTCCATAGGGAGTAGGAGTAGTTTGGTAGCGGGTCGCTTTAACACTCCCTGGCTGGTGAGGACATCCACCACCCGGACCTTATTGTCCGAACCAGGATAGGTGACCCTTTGGCTGGGAGATTATCTTCCTTCACGATAACCATATCATCAATCTGAAGATCTCGTGTCGGGGACTGCCACTTGTTGCGCTTGTGGAGCTCTTTTAGATACTCTTCTTTCCAGCGTTTGCAAAATTGCTGATTTAACGCCTTCAACCGTTGCCATCGGTTAATAATGGACGAAGCTGTTTCATTAATTTCTGGCTCGGATATGGAAAGAAGGGGGCCTCCCGTGAGGAAATGACCAGGGGTAAGTGCGAGAAGATCGCTGGGATCCTCTGACATGGGGGAAATGGGCCTGGAATTGAGACACGCTTCGACCTTGGATAGGAGAGTTGAAAGTTCTTCAAACGTATATTTTGTGGCCGACGTCGATTTGTAGAACAGGGCCTTGAAGCTTTTAACCCCTGCTTCCCAGAGCCCCCCCATGTGCGGTGCACTTGGCGGGTTGAAGTGCCAGGATAGGCCGGACTGACTGTATTTTGCCAGGATGGCGGCTTTAGAGACTTCTACAAATTCTCGTAACAGTATCTTTGAGGCTCCCACAAAGGTTTTTCCATTATCGGAGTAGACGTGACGGGGACAGCCGCGTCGGGCTGCAAATCTCGAGAAAGCCGCAAGAAACTTTTCGGACGTTAAATCACTGGTGGCTTCAAGATGAATCGCTTTTGTACTGAAACATACAAAAACGCACACATACCCCTTAGTAATTAAGCAGGCTCTGCCTGTATAATTCTTTATTTCAAAGGGGCCCGCGAAATCCACACCCGTGTGAGTGAATGGCCTGGAGAAAGTGGCTCGATCAACGGGTAGGTCTCCCATAAGTTGCGTTTGGAGTTTCTTACGGTGAATCACACAAACCTTACAGGAGCTAATCACGGATTTGATTAGATTCTTGAGCTTTGGAATCCAGTATTTGGACCGGACGAGGCGCATCGTTAATTGGTTCCCGCCATGAAGCGATATTCGGTGAGTAAATTGCACCAGAAGGCGCGAAAATCGAACTTCGTATGGGAGGAGAATCGGATGGCGCTCGTCGTATGTCAAAGTTTCGGAATGACCTAGTCTTCCACATGCTCTCATGATTCCCTTTTGGTCGAGATACGGATTCAGGTTGTAGATGCTGCTTGACCTTTGTATCTGCTTCTTTTTGAGAAGACAGCAGTGCTCTTGGGAGTAACCTGATTGCTGCGTGAGGATTATCAACCTTTCTTGGGAGTCGAACAATTCCTTGCTGCTAAGCTCACTCGGAAAGGAAAGCGCTTTCCCCCTGCAGCGTTGAGTGTACCTTAGGATGTAGGCCAGGACTCGAAGCGCTCTATGGAGACTCGAAAAACGATCAAGGAAATCGAAATCTGAAGCCTTCTGTGTCATGTTGCATTTGATCGCACGTTGTTCGACCGTGGTATCGTGAGCGATCTCGACTGGAGTTGGCCATTGATCTCTGGGCTGAGACAGCCACTCGGGCCCATTCCACCACAAGGCGCTGTTGACCAGCTCGTTGGGTGAAACGCCTCTACTTGCCAAGTCGGCTGGATTTTGCTCGGAGCACACATGAGACCATTTTTTGATGTCAACTGACTGCGTGATTTTTGCCACTCTGTTTGCCACAAACGTAGTCCAGTTTCAAGGAGGTTTGCTCAACCATGCCAGCACGATAGTTGAGTCTGTCCAATAATATGTATCATATTTACTGACAGGTAACTGTGGAAGTAGTACTGACGCCAATTCTGACAACAAGACTGCTCCACACAGCTCTAATCGTGGAACGGAGATGGTTTTGATTGGGGCCACTCTAGTTTTGGCAGTGACAAGGAACACGGACACGCCATTGTGGTTTTCGACACGAGCGTACAAGGCAGCGCCATAGGCACGCTGCGATGCGTCGCAAAACCCATGGAATTCAAGTGCTGATTGGGCACGAAAGGTGATCCATCTTGGAATTCGAATCTTGCTGACATCGGGATACGTCAGAAGGAAATCGTGCCATTTGCGGAGAAGATCTGTAGGCAACGATTCATCCCAACCGAGATTTTGGAGCCAAATCTCTTGAATGAAGATTTTCGCACGAATAATGAAGGGTGCAAGCCACCCCGCGGGATCAAACAGTTTTGCTGTTTGAGAAAGGACTTCCCGCTTAGTGAAACTCTCTTTTGAAAGCATCGGAGCTGGAGTAAAGAAGAACTCATCTGTGGTGGCCTGCCAGCGGATACCTAAAGTTTTCGCCGTGCTTGCGTCTTCGATTTCCAGGAAATCTTCGCACAACAAGTGAGCCTTTGGGATGTCCCTCAAAACTTCTCTCGAATTTGATGTCCATTTACGGATAGGGAAGCCAGCGCTTTCGAGAGCGGATTGTAGTTCCGCAATGGCTATTACGGCTCGTTGCTGGGAATGCGCTCCGGCCAAAACATCATCGACGTACATGAAACTTGTGATTATTTCACTTGCCAGCGGATATTTGGTCTTCACATCTTCAGCGAGCTGCTGTAAGACCCGAATGGCAAGGAATGGAGCACAATTGACACCGAAAGTAACTGTATTTAATTCATAATCACAGATATTCTCGTGATTATCACGGAACAGGATTCTTTGGAACGGAGTGTGATCTGAATGGACCAGTATCTGCCGATACATTTTTGTAATGTCAGCATTGAAGACATATCGAAAGAAGCGCCACTTTAGAATTTGGACGGTTAAGTCAGATTGCAGAATGGGCCCCGGATGAAGGATATCATTCAAACTGCGACCGTTCGATGAGGGATTGGAAGCGTTGAACACGACGCGGACCTTTGTCGTGGTGCTGTCGGGTTTGAAAACTGCATGGTGGGGCAAATAGAAATTGGTCCCTGCATCGTTCGGGCTGACTTGCCGCATGTGGCCTAAATCCAAATATTCTTGAATAACGGAGTCATATTGCTCCTTGAGAGAAAGGTCTCTCTTTAGACGGCTCTCATTCTTCAGAAGTTGAGCCAGTGCCATGGATCTGGAGTGACCTACTTTGCAGTGAACTGGGTCGCGAAATGGAAGCGTCACCACATATCTCCCCTTTGCGTTTCTTGTGGTCGTTTTGACAAAGTTTTTCTCACAAAAAGAGTCAGATTCTTTAACCGGTCTTGCCGGCAAATCCTCCACCTCCCAAAATTTTGTGAGAAGCTGCTCTAGTCGCGACTCTGTCTTGACCGAAACGCGCGTTGAGAAGGACGAGATGGAATTGGGTGTGGCCTTTGAGATCGGGCCGCTGAGTATCCAGCCAAACACCGTCTCTTGACCCAAAAGAGTGCCACATACATTTGGACGCGACGCACCCAGAAGAATGGACGGAAGGATATCCGCCCCTAGGGTGGGCTGCAACCGCTTGATTGAGCCCCGAGACGTTGACTTCAACCCTTTGGAAGGGCATTTTGATTTTGTCGAACAATCTCTTCGAAATGAATGTGGCTTCTGAGCCTGAATCTATGAGTGCTCTCGCCGTGAACTTAGTGCCCAAATGGATAACCTTAATTAGAGCGATACTTAAGAGCACACCACGTATGTCAGATGCAAAATAGTTTTGAACGCAGGGTTGGTTAGAAGTGGACTGTATCTGAGGTAGTCTATTATTTTGCGATTGAGGAACTGACATAGCGGGCACGGAAGGGGGGCCGTCCTTATGCAAAAGCGTGTTGTGGCGGCCCTTGCACGTGAAACAATTTTGCGCACTTGTGCAGTCTTTAAGTTGGTGGTTTTTTGCAAAACAATTCCAACATAAACTCCGCTGTTTCACGAGGTAGGCTCTATCGGTAACTGACATTTGAAGGAACTTCGGACATAAGCGGATTGGGTGGTTTTCTTTGGAACATACATTGCAAGACTTTAGCTTCCTCGATAGCTTCCAGCGTCCTATAGCGTTCACCCAAAAAACTATTTAATTCCTCCCACTTCGGAATGGCCGCTTTATCTGTTAGGGACTGTTCCCACAATGACAGTGTACCTTTTGGTAGTTTGGAAGAGCATAAGAATATAAGAATTGTAAGTCCCAATTGTCTGTCGACACATCGGAATGTTCCAAAGCTGTGAGACAACTCTGGATAGTGGTCTGAATTTCTTTGAGAGCGGAACCGGTTTCTACACTGACTGTAGGCAAGTTGAAAAGTATTTTTAACTGGCTGTTAACCAGAAGTCTCTTGTTTTGGAACCGCTCATATAACGCCTGCCACGCAGAGCCAAAACCGTCATGAGTGAGCGGGGATTTCGAGACGATTGCCTTTGCTTCACCTCCAGTTTTTGAATTGAGGTGAAACAATTTTTCGACTGGAGTTAGTCGGGGGTTGTCGATGTAGATAGCCGTAAATAGGTCTCGGAAAGTTGGCCATTTTAGGTAGTCTCCATAGAACACTTCTGTGTCAACAGGCGGGAGACTACAGCCTCGAGAAACAGACGCAATCGGGACTGCGGGCTGCCTATTAATGGAGTTTAGCCTTTCTATTTCTTCGCATAACTGTGCCGTACACCGCTCGTATACAGTGTTGCAATTGTCGTACGTTGCCGTTAACGCGACAGCATCGCTACTCCCACACCCTTGGCTGAGTGCCCTTGAGCTACTCTCGAACTCTTTTTCGACCTTTTCCCACAGAACCTGTACGTGGTCGCGACGGACTTGAAGCGTGTAAAGTGAGGGTTCTGTAGCTGACGGACCATTAATTCGTGTCTCGAATTGGATCAGCTTGTCGGAAACGGAAATGAAATCAGACATCGCCATGTTTGCCTTGGAGTTGAGTTTGGTAGCGGCCCGAGTGGCTATCTGCTTCAAACTCGAAATGGGTGGTTTGGCAAGTGGCGTGAGGGCCTCGGACTTGGACTTGGGTGTAACGGCGCTGGAGGTTTTCTTCACCGGGAGACCTGACCTGGCCCTATCGGCATTATCCGTCCACAAAACTTATTAATAAATTCTTATGGGTTGGATCAGGTAGCAAACAAGAGAACCTCTGGGTCTTTTTGGAGAGATATTTATTTAAGTCGGAAGTGACCAAAATAAAAACGGACTAGAAAAATATTTGTAAAAGACTATTCACAAATATAGCCCTGATAAGTGGGCTTAGAATGATTTATAAAAGAATATTTATAAATTATTCGGATATTCCACTCACTTGGAACGAAATGGAATCGGAACGGAGAGAAAGTTGTAAAAGAATATTTACAACCTTTCACCCGGACTTAAAATAATTCACAAAAGAATATTTATAAATTATTTGAAATCTTCCACTCGGAACGAGATGGAAACGGAACAACGAAAATAAAATTGTAAAAGAATATCTACAATTTCACACGTTAACGGACTTAAAATAATTTACAAACGAATGTTTACAAATTATTTAGAATATCCCACTCGGAAACGAAATGGAAACGGAACAAGAAAACTTAAAATTGTAAAAGAATATTTACAATTTTACCCGTTAACGGACTTAAAATAATTTAGAAACGAATATTTATAAATTATTTGGAATCTTCCACTCGGAACGAGATCGAAATGGAACAACAAAATAAAATTGTAAAAGAATATCTACAATTTCACACGTTAACGGACTTAAAATAATTTACAAACGAATATTTATAAATTATTTAGAATATCCCATTCGGAAACGAGATGGAAAATGGAACAACGAAAATAAAATTGTAAAAGAATATCTACAATTTCACATGTTAACGGACTTAAAATAATTTACAAACGAATATTTATAAATTATTTAGAATACCCCACTCGGAACGAGATGGAAACGGAACAAAGAAAAAATACGAACGGAAAAAACAGAACGGAATTGATAAATTAATTATAAATTATAATTAATACTTTTTAAACTAAGTCAAATGTCGGAATGTTGACGAACACGATATATCGCACTACACACGTTAGCGCCTCTATAAAAAGTATTCTTTGTCACACTTTACCAGTTCACAAGAGCGGAACTAGCAAAGCTTACACATGCATATGTTTGTTTATGTGGTGTTATTGTAATTTATGCCAGCAAAAAACACCCAAAAAATAAAGTTTTTATTAAATCTTAATCTCTTTATATGCTCGGCCAGTGTTTTGTTTTATATTTTCAAGTAAATGTTATATTGCACTATGTATTTTGTTTATGTTATGAAGTGCCGGCGACTTGACAAGTGTTGGAAATAATTCACTTGCAAGTGCGGCTTTTATTGTGTAATTGTGTATGTAATTATTGTGTGTTGCATATATAAAATGGAAAGTATATGGAATATATATGTGTGGATGTAGGAGTAATGTATTGAAAAATAGCAATTATGTAAAAGTGCTACGTGTTCTATGTACGGATTAACATATGTACATACATACATATGTACATGTACGCTTGCGCGCTTAAAAATGCCGATCAACTGGTGGTGGTTTGTACATATGTATGCAAGTGTGCATAAATATATAAAATATTAATAAAAACGTATTTTTATCGTCTTTTATTTATGATTTGTGCTGTTCTGGAACACTTAATAAGTGGAATTCGGATAACAGAACGGAATTTATCTGCGCGCAGGTGTGTATGTATATTTGTACATACATGGATGGAAATGTTTAAATCGCGCAGACAAACTTGCGCATATTTATGTCTAATTGGAATATCGTTTAACAAGTAGTCTAATTGGAATATAGACAACAGTGGAAAGCAAAGGAATAGTTTCCCCTTTATACTTGTTAAACACTTTGGCGGACGGAACAAATATGGCGGATCATATGCCAATATTTTCAATGTATTTTATACTTATCTTCTTTCTTATCCTCGTGCTGCCGAAAACTATAATGATTTCTTAAAAATCCGGCTCGAAGGACCATGAAAATGTCGGGGGGCTTCGCACGTAGAATTTAAACGTCGTGGGTATTTGTAGGTAGTTTTGTTTCGTAGGATTGAAAACACTTGAGGTTTTTTATATTAAAATGCAGGAACTTTATTATCGCGTGACCTCTAGTTGACACTTGAAAATTTAGACAAATTTTAGCCGCTTAGGCTTCGTGGAGCGAAGCCGGTGTGAAAGGCTGCCGTCGGCTATGGGGCTCGGATGAGGCGAATATATATGTCCGTTATAGCGACGGCAGCAGTGCTGAGCGGTTAGCGGATTTTCCGCTGTTTGGCATAAACAGTGGATTAAAAATAAAAAGTCGAAGACTTTAGTTTATTTTTAAATAGTTCTTTATTGAATAAGTTTTAACATTTAACTCTCAATTTCCACTTATAGATATGAACGTCTAGCTTCTCCAAACGTCACTCAACTCTAGGCTCTGACTTCTGATTTCTAACTAACTCTCAATTGTTCTTGCTGCGCAGAGCAAACCTCGGTTGAGAGCTTTCATTATTATCAAAGCTTTTAAGCTTTTATCGTTTTAAGCTTTTACAAAAACTGCCAATTCGGCGATCTCACGCTTGTGGCGTGATTTTACAAATTTGTTTATGTTTTATGTTTATGTCTATGTATTTCGTTTGTGGCGCTATGCGTGATTTCCAAATATTCTTGTGTTTTATGTTTATGTCTAACTCGTTTTCTGTGTGAGGGGTTTAGATTGTAATGTGATACTTAAGTGTTAGGGTGCGTGCTATGCGTGACATATATGAGATATTGATATGTGTGCATATTGAATATCTTACTATATATATAAGTTAATATAATTGTATTTATCCCTTGCGATGTCACTGAGAAAAGATACTTATTTATGTTGACCATTCGACTTTTATTGTTAAAAACAGACTGAATAACTATAAGTACAAAGTGTTCTTATATAGAAGCTAGCCCTGACCTATAATCGCTGAGGTGACATTATCTTGAGGTTCTCACGGAAGTCAGCGCATGTGATGCTGACTGCAGCATAATTGCGACAGACTTACTAAACTTGCTGACCATGCGCAGGTGTCAGTGAATCGCATGATCATCGGGTCGATGACTTATGTTTGGTCAGATGTGTTAACTCCTCCCTCGCTAGATTGAAGGCCGTCCTCGGTTTTCCTCAGAGTATCCAGCACGATTCTCAAGGAAGAGATCTGCTTATTTATGTTAGAATTTCGATACCTCCTGCGAACTGAGAATCCAATAACCAGGGCAATGATGATGAGGACGATCAACGTCACAGGCCATATCTTTAGGTTTTTTTCAATTTTGTTAATATAGCGTAGGTTTTCGAGGTTTAATCTCTGGAGATACGGCAGACTCAGAATCTCCTGATGTCCGGTGATATTTAAAAGGGGCGATGCCGCAGAGCCTGGATGTCGTAGAATGATGTTTTTAGTGTTTCTGAACCGAGACCCATTTATGTGGACTTCATCGGCGAATGTCAGCAGAAAGGTTCCATTAATAAGCTTGTCTGTTTCGTTGGCTACCTTAACTGTAGCTGTTTTGTCATTTATTATGATGATGCCGTCGTCTACCACCTCTAATGGCTTTAGATGACTGGGACGGGTATTGCACTGTGCAATGCCTCCAGAATGTAGTTGTTGTGCACAAGTTGTAAAGGGTAGCTCTTTGCAGAACGTTAAGGTAAGCGAAGCAGTACAATTTCCAATTGGTATGATTTTATTACCGCAGTCTGCTACATTGTTATCTTCGGCAAAATTAAGTATTGTGCCGTTGCGCTGAACTGGAAACAGGGTTATTTTCTTACAGATTAAGCTAGGATCAGGATATTTAATAATAAAGTGTACAAATTTATAGTCTAACAAAACATTAATAAATGCAACTTCCATTAGGTCTGCTATTGTTATACTAGTAGAGTGCTTGTTTAAAATAAGGTTCAAATCTATTGAATCAAGCATTGCTGGGTTTATAATTTGAATTTTTGCGAGTGTGATTGATAACATTAACATTTCAAGTTCTGAGATTACAATTCTATTTCTAGCTAGCAAAGTTTAGTAAAGGTGACCTGTTTCTATTTGTTTTTCCTTAGCAAACTTCATAATAATATTTACGGATTCTGTAAGATTGTTAATTTTTTCCTGAACGCGTGTGTTTATAACTGCCTGTCGGTTAATTGATTCATTTATATCTTGTTGTTGAAATTTAAGTGCTTCAAAGTCAGCAAAATCAGGAGTCCCGGCAACAACTTTAAGAGCTGTTCCCAAAATATTAATACTTCGTGTGTGTCTATGGTGAATGGTTACGGTTTCTAGTAATGATTTAATATGACCTATGTCAGATGCAAGAATTTTTTTCATATGGGACTGAGGAAATTGATTCATGAGTGATTTTGTATCCTCGGCGATTTCCGAGTACATGGCCAAATCTGATGAATGTCTTAGGAACTTAAATTCCTTCCAAATACTTGCATTTCCATCCGTTAAGGGAATGTAATCCGAATTTGAGTAGTCATTAAGCTTTCCGGTTGTTGTTGTTACAAAAAATAGAAAAAGTAAGATCCAAGCCCTAAAGAAAGATACAGGAAAGGATGAGTAGTGAATTTTTCTTTTTTTTTTATATATATTTTTTTTTATCTTAAGTTGTCCTTATGTATTTCCCTTCCCCTGATTAGGACCGTTGACCCCAGGTCGGCTTCCACTGTTACTTCCTCAAACAAAAGTGTTAGTTTATTACCAAGTCTTTTGTTTAGTTTCAGAAATACCTTGTCGCCTACTTGGAAAGTTCTATCCCTTCTGTCAGTGTTATGTCTTTGTAACAAGAGTAATTGAGCTTTATTAATTTTGTCTCTTATCCCTTCTTCAAATTCTGGTGAAGATGAATGTATTATATCTATTGGTCTCTTGTCCACAACGGAGTGGACTGATTTGTTGTACTCTATTGTTGCCTGAAGTATTATCTCGACTGTGTCGCTTAAGTGTTTTTCTAATTTTAAGCATGTTGCAATTTCCGAAAGTGTACTGTGAAATCTCCCTACTTGCCCGTTTGAAGTGCTATGGAGTGGCGGAGAATTTATAATTTCTACGTTAAAATGATTTTTCAAAAGTGATTAAATTGTTTCTGAATTAAGAGATGGTTCATTATCGCAATATACAATTCTTGTACGGGGGTAGAAATTCATGAGTTGTAAAATTAATGGTTCGATGTCGACTATGGTCCTAGAAGCTAAGGGTTGAACGATGGCAAATTTGGAAAATTTATCGATACAAGTAAGGAAATATTTGCCCTGAGTGGAGTAAATATCGATGTGGAGAATCTCTCCAACTTGATTAGGGAATGCCAATACACTGTTTCTGTGGGTGTCGATCATATTTGGCTTTATTACAAATTTTACAATTTGCGACAATTTCCTTTGCCAGACGAGTCATTTTTGGAAAAAAATAATCTTGTAAAATTTGTTTTACGTTTTCCTGGACCGCTCTGTGAGCTCTGCAGTGTTCTGTGAATATTATTTCTTTTTGCTCTGTTTTATCATGAACGTCAATGACCAATTTGTTGGAATGACAAAATTTAGTCGCTGGAAAAGTTTCGATTAATTTATTTTGGATACATGCTAATGTTGGTAAGTCGCACTTGATTGCGTTGACAACGTCTTTATTAACTGCATCGCACACTTTTTCTATTAAATTTCCTCTGTCAGTAAAGTATATAATATGTCTCGTTTTTTGTCCGAACATAATTTTGATACTTTGTGAATCTTCTATGCCCGTTTCAATAATTATTTGATTGCGGTAACAGTTTACTGGCTTTTCGGTAGATTCAATAGTGTATGATAGTGAAAGTTCACTGTGAACAGTGGCCATATCAGATGAAACATTTTCTTCCAAGGCATAAATATGTTGTCTCGATAAAGCGTCGGCAACAAAATTTTCTTTCCCTGGCTTATAAAAAATTTTAGCGTTATGCTCGTCAATAAATGCCTTTTATCTTTTTATTTTTGCATTTGTGTTTCTGTCTGAAACAGCGAATGTAAGTGGTTGGTGATCGGTGTAAATGTTTAAGTTTTTAACCCCATACAAATAATTTCTTAGAGTCTTTAGGGCCCATACCACAGCAAGTAGTTCGCGCTCGTTTGTTGCGAAATTTAGCTCGTTATCCTTAAGAGTTCTAGAAATCATTGTAATTGGCTTCTTATCTTGGGATAAGACAGCACCTAAACCAGACGATGAAGCGTCTGTCGTCAGGTCAAATGGTTTCTGATAATCAGGATATAAGAGCATTACATCTTCTGAAACCAAAATAGTTTTTAATATCTGAAAAGCTATGCGTTGCTTTTCGTTTAGTTTTACAGGTATTCTCTTTGATTGTGTAGCACTTACTTTACCGTTGTCACCCTTTTATTCGTCCGTAAGCGGTTTAGCTATAGATGCAAAATCTTTTATGAAGCACCTATAGTAGTTCGCGAGACCAAGAAATGATCTCAAATGGAACAAAGTTGCAGGTTGTTCAAACTTCCCAATTGCTTCTATTTTGCTGGGGTTGGTTGTGATACCTCCACGAGATACCACGAATCCAAGGTACTCTACTTTTTCTTTAAAAAAATGGGACTTTTCCCTTGACACCCTCATGTTTGCATTAAATAACTTGTCTAAAACCCATGCAATGTGCTTTACATGGTCTTCCATGTTTTCTGAGAATATGATCACATCGTCTACGTAAACGTAGCATGATATTCCGATCTGTTCTCGAAGCACATCGTCTATAGCTCGCTGGAAAATGCCAGGAGCGTTTTTAAGGCCAAAGGAAAGTCTGCAAAATTCATACTTCCCATTTCCTACAGAAAAAGCGGTTTTTTCCCTATCTTTCTCTGCCAGGAGGATTTGGTGAAATCCCGATTTTAGATCGAGGGTTGTAAAGTATTTAGCATGCCCAAGGTTTGAGAGTATAGCTACTATGTTCGGTATAGGGTATTTGTCGTCGATTGTTTTTGAATTCAGTTTTCTAAAATCTATAACAAGGCGTTTTTTCCTATTTCCTTGTTCATTTGTTCCCTTTTTGTCAACTACCCACACTGGGTTATTGTACGGTGAACGTGAAGGCCTGATAATATTGTCTATGAGCATACTTTTTGTCTCATTATTGACAAAATCTGAAACTCCTAATGGATAGGGATATAACTTTGAGTAAATCGGGTCTTCATCCTCTGTTCGAATTGTGGCAATAACATTTGTGTTATACGGGAGTGCCTCGTTTGGGTCAGCGAATACAGGTATTCTTTCTTTTAACAGTTTTTTGAATTGTTTATCTATTTCCAAGGGGACTTGGATGTTTTCAACTTCTGTGAAGTTGACACTTGTGCATTTTTGGAATTGGATTATCTTGGATCCAGATCAAGTTTTTAAAATTTTATTTTTAAAATCTAGGGTGGCGTTTACTCTATTTAGTAGGTCAAGCCCTATTATTCCATCGAAGCTGGATAACTTCGGAAGCAAAAAGAATTCTGTTGTGACATCAAAAATATGCATAAGGCATTTTTCTTGAACGGGGTTAAGGCCATGAAGTGACTTAACCAAGAATGTTTCCTTTACTGATGTCACATTTTTTAATTCTGGAATAGGTTTAATATAATTCTTCGAGGCGCCAGTGTCTATGAGCAATGATATTGTCTTACCTGCTATCGTTCGCTCTACAAACGGTAACAGGGAGCTTTGTCTAAAAAATTAACCTCTTGAAGCTGGCTTTCATCATTCATGTCTGTCACTTCGGACTCGACAAAAGTCTGATATTCTTGTTGCACTTGGGCTTCGTAATTTTCTTCCTGTGAAATATGATTTACCCTTTGTGTCTTTGGTCCAGTAAACCTAGCTGTACCACTATTTGCTCTTTTTGCAGCCTGATTAGTATATGAAGGGTAGGTAGTATTACCATTTTGGGGCGGTTGTCTGAACCGGGATGAACTGTCAATGTCCATTGGTTGGGGTGGTTCTTGTGCAACGTATGGGTTACTATTCTGTACCTTTTGTTTAAAAAATGGGTTTTTGCCTGGTTGCGAATTTTTATTCTCAAAAGGCAAATGTTTTTGCTGTCTTTGTTCGTTGCGTTGAGCTTTTTCTTCGAAATTTTTTTGCAAAATTATTTGCGAAGTGGAAGCGCTAAGAGCTTTTTTTGTTCCCGAAATGAATACTCTAAGAGCATCTGCTCTATATTTTTCATTAAGGGAGGCAGCTATGGTAGAGTCATATGTCATAATTGTCTTGTTTACTAAGAGCGTTAGTTTTTTCTCTATTTCTTCGTAGTACTGTATTATTGTCAAATTCCCTTGACGAAGAATAGACAACTCTTGCTCTATTAAGTAAATTGGCCGCTTATCCGCTTAAGTAAAGTCGAGTCTGTTAATGATTGCTTTGAAATGTAATGGTGTGTCATACGAAGACAGCACCATATCTGCCGGGCCTTTTACTTTGTTCCTAATGATTCCCAAGGCCTGGTAATGCTTGGAACTTCCAGCAAAGTTTTCAAAAATTTTATACGCCGTATGCGCAGCTTTCCGCCACGATACGTACGTCTCGATTTTGCCCTCAAAGTCTGGCAAAGACTTAACAATATCTAATGTTTCATCACATCTTACGCCGAGTATTATTTCAGCGTCAGTGAAAACTTCTACCTCTGGTGCAGATACTGATGATTGTCGGAATTTATTTTGCAATTCTTTTAGTTTTTGCTCAAATGTTTTCGCTTGATTGTCAAGTGCAGAATTAACTGCGAACTCGATCAGCGCTTTCATATCGGACTGATTAAGTGACATTTTCGGACTTGTTTCGGTTGGATGGAACTTATATTTCAGATCAGCCACAAGTTTCTCAACCTCTTTATCAGTCATAAGATCGAATAAAACTATAAACTCGTATATGAAATTACAACCTCGCAAAAATCCTATAAACTCGCAGAAAAATCAACCTATAACCAGCACTGAATTTGTATTTTATTTTAAACAAACACTCTACTTACATTTTCCGTTTAGTTTTTAATAATTGTAAAATGTGTTGTTGCTGCTTCTGTGTTTGTTGTTATGCGTGGCTGTAATAATGTCGCTTCTCCGTCCAGTTTTTTGGATTTCGTTGTTGCTGCTTTCGTTGTTAGTTGCTGTATTTTTGTTTTTTGCGCGTAGCTTTAACGATTCTTTTTGTTATTGCGCGCGCGACTTTAATGACGAACGATATAGGATTAACGTTCGATTTTTGTTTTTTTTGTGTGAGTCTTTTAAACCACCGTATGGGCGCCAGTTAATATAATTGTATTTATCCCGTGCGATGTCACTGAGAAAAGATACTTATTTATGTTGACCATTCGACTTTTATTGTTAAAAACAGACTGAATAACTATAAGTACAAAGTGTTCTTATATAGAAGCTAGCCCTGACCTATAATCGCTGAGGTGACATTATCTTGAGGTTCTCACGGAAGTCAGCGCATGTGATGCTGACTGCAGCATAATTGCGACAGACTTACTAAACTTGCTGACCATGCGCAGGTGTCAGTGAATCGCATGATCATCGGGTCGATGACTTATGTTTGGTCAGATGTGTTAGCTTATATATTAAAATATATAAATTATTATTAGTCATATAATGAACTATGGACAATGCATCTTAATGATTAAGATGGATTTTAAAAATAAATAAAAAAATAAATTAATGAATAGCCAAGGCAATTGCTACGCATACATTCAAATGTGCTGCACATGAACATACACATGCACACACACATTGATATGCGTTGCTAGAAAAGTTACAAAATCCCAAATCACTTGAGAGCCACCAAAAACTGAAAAAATATGCATGCGCACATACACACACACACACACACACACACACACACACACACACACACACACACACATATATATATATGTGTATTTAGGTATACATTCGCCCTAATGATTTTTGCTTCAGTTGAGCTCGGAGCCACCAAATACAGAAAAAATGCACATGTGTTATTGTTGTTCGCACTCTGCTGCTGCTATCCCCCTTTCACAATATACAGCCGCTCAGAGCAAACAGCATACAGAAACATACATACATACATACATACGATCTTTTCGCTGACATACAGACGTATACACAGCGAATTGCTGGCACTTTACCGAGTTAAGCGCCGGCGCACGAATGACTTGCACTTTCTTAGCTACGCAAATGGTCTACAAAATTTGCGATCGGCTCGCTGCTTTCAGCGGCCGAATGCTGGTGGCTCCTCCGAAAATAATTTTTTCGGCAGTTGGGAAAACTCGATTTGACTCCTCTATGTATACCTGCTTAATGGCCTTATTCTTTTCGTTAATCGGCATATTCCCTTTTGTATTTAAATACGTTAAATAAATAGATGCGTAAATGATCATTTAATCAATTTACCAGAGGGTATATTGCATTTGTGCGAATGTATGTAACAGGCTGAAGGATGCATATTCGACCCAATTATATATATATATATGCATTGGTGCAAATGTATGTAACAGGCTGAAGGATGCATATTCGACACAATTATATATATATACTCTTGATTAGCAGTAACAGGAGTCGTTTTGGCCATGTCTTCACGAATAATGTCTGGGGCACAGGGTATCTTCAGTCTAACTTTTTACACTTGACCCTTTCATTTTTATGCTTTTTATATACACACACTTGCATATTCAAGGACATAGAGGAAGAACAAAATTACGAAAATCTCGGCGAAGCTAGCAAAGGCAAAAATGAAAACAAATGTACAAAGACTATATTAAACAGGCAAAGCTAGCGAGGCGCGCAGTAATTGTCAGTTAGCAAACGCACAGCGTTATTCTTCTTTGTGATCGGCATATTGCTTTGCGCTTCGATCGCATATACATGTATACCTACTCGTTATAAATAGCTAATCGTTCCCGCATTCGATTTCAGCAAGCAGTTTTCAAAAGAGCGGGATGTCAAGTCTAGATGAGTGTATTGTCGTTGCTTGTAGTCTCTGAGATCGACGCGTTCATACAGCCGGACAGACAGACGGACGGACAGACAGACCGACAGACGGACATGGCTATATCGACTCGGCTGTTGATGCTGATCAAGAATATATATACTTTATGGGGTCGGAGATGCTTCCATCTGCCTGTTACATACTTTTGCACAAAACCATTATACCCCTTTTACCCATTTTATGGGTTCAGGGTATAAAAATGAGCAAGCAAGTGGAAATAAACGTTGAAGATTTAATTACTGAAATATAAAAACATGACCAAAATGGAATTCGAATTTTGTTTATATTTAAACAGTGTTTTCTTTGAGTGACCGTTTTTGTTTACTCTAGTAATCGATTAAAACGATTATATTTATTAAATAATCTATAAATACGATTATATTTATACACTTGCAAAGTGTATATTATTTTATGATGAAATGTGTAACGCATAGAATGTTGTAATGGAAGGAAATGATATTATAAGAGTAGAAGAAGCACCAGTCGAGATTGCTGTAGAGACCAATGAAGAATCTACCGGGAACGCTAGTGCTTACATGGAGATCAGTGACTCCTCGAGAATTGTACGTGCTTCATGGCATCATGGCAACGGTCTCATATTCACATCAGGGTTCGCAGGAGTAGAATGTTATGCAATGGCATAAGCAAACATTCCCCGGGCCAGCATTCTTCCACCACAAGATCGGTCTACGAACATTTGATATAACCATGTCCGTCTGTTTCTTTGTCTACTTAGCCCTCAGTTTTAGAGCTATCGAGTTGAAACTTTCGGCATGGTCTTCTGTTAGTTGCTGTCAGATTGTATGTACAAATCGGACCGATCGGACAACTATATCATATAGCTGCCGTACAGATATGGCAAAAAAACAAGTATTGTTATATTTTTTAAAATATTGAAATAACCAGGAGGCTCTGGAAATTTTGCAGCAAAGCTTATGCGGAGACAATTTATACATGCTATATTGTAAACATTAAAAAAATTTCAGATTCGGATTTTTTGTTGTAAATTTTGAAAAATTAAAATTTTTGATGGAATTTTTATTTAGACAACTTCACTACCTATCATGACACAAAATTTGGTGGCTCTAGCCCAAAAAATGTGAAAACTATAGGCGGTTACAATTTCAAGGGGCGGGGATGATGAAGGACGTAAATAGCCATCTTCGTGCAAAATTTGGTAATTCCAGCTGTAAGAATGTGAGAAGTATATGGTTATATCGGTTTTTATTTACCGATTGTATCGATTTCCCAGAATCCTTGTAGGCGTGGCAACCCGATCTTAAGACTTTATCTGTAGATAAACATAATTGCAAAGTTTCAAGTCTCTTGGGTTTCAAAAAAAAGACAGACGGACAGACACCATGGCGGACATTGTACAAAACTATGAAACATGAAACGATGAAAAGAGCTGTTGAGCACCCTCATAATTTTGATAAGCATCAATACCCGAGTTGATACAGCCATGTCCGTCTGTCGGTCCGTGTGTTTAGATGTATAAACGTGACCTAGAAGCTCAGATTTCGAATATAAGCTCATGTGATTCCTAGGCAGTAAAAGTTTTTTTTCGGTTATCTATAAGTCTTCGATATACACATGTGATCGATACCAATTTAGCAACTTAATAAAAAAATTTAAAATCCGTACATTGGATCGAAGATTGAAATTTAGTTACAGATACATACAGATAAAAAGCTAGTCTTACGTCATATGTCTACATGTTCGCGATCTTCGTAACCGTACGTTACGCGGTGTGCCCCTAGGTCTGTAGGGCGGGAGGAGGTTGCATTTTGCTTATGTCCGCGCGTTAACAAGCCGGTGCTTGGTATCGTTGGGCCACTTGAATGTACTGTTCGTAAGTACATCTACGTCCAAATATATAAATAAATAAGTGTTCGCGTTAAGTACAGGGTTCAGGGTATGTTACAGTCGGAAAATCTCGACTAGAGCCTTCTTACTCGCTTAAATTAGTTGTAGTTGAAAAAAGTAAATTCCTTCGTCAAAGTCTAGTCGGAAAAACTCGACTAGAGCCTTCCTACTTGCTTAAATTAGGTGTAGTTGAAAAAAGTAAACTACTTCGTCAAAGTCCCGTAAAATAGTATATCGAAGACCTGTCTAAAATTTGATGAAGATCAGTTGAATGGCTCTCAAAAAATCTTGTCAACCGTATTTCAAAATACAGTTTCATGAAAAACGCTTTTAAAGGTTTGGTGGCCTGAGCCCAGCTACCCTTGAGCTCGGAACTTATTATAACTGTTTCTCCGAAACTATTTCTAAGACTATGAAAAACCTCATTTTTTTTAAGCCGTGAAACCCATGTAATCCCTAAAAATATCTACTGTGTATATCCTTAGCGGAGCATTATTGATTAGCGCTATCCCATTTAAAGATAGTTTATTATCTAGCACTAATAAGTTTAAAAACATATTAATACTATTTTTATTCAGAAATGGGAGCTATATGTGTTAAGCAGTCTTGGCTGGGATCTTTCATCGGTGACGCCTTTAGACTTTCTGAAGCTTTTGATTATACGTCTGCCAATCGCTAATAAACATTTTTCTGACTTAACCATCGATAAAGTGCGACAACATGCTCAAAGTTATATATCGTTAGCTGCAAAAGGTAAGAATACATTTTTAATAATTTCAACAATACAGTTACCACGATTAAACACAAAATTATCGTGAACAAGTAAGAAGGCTCTTGTCGAGATTTTCCGAATGCAATTCATCCCAGCTGGCTGGACCAGGGCCGCGCATCCATTCATTCGGTATATTTGGTATTATATGCGCGCTTAATAATACCTTGCTGGTATTTTGCTGCATGCATACATTACAACTAAAAATACTATGACGGGACAAGCAGCTTGAGTGCGGTAGCGAATGCTACCTCACAACCCTTTACCTTCTGAACCAGTTCGAACATAGGTGACCACAAAAAAAAAGAAGCTTTCACTAAACATTTGGTGACCCCGACATGATTTGTACTTTTTGTCGCATTTGTGAAAATGTACAAGTGAAAGATTATAAACATGTTTAATTAATAATAATTTCTAAGCGAGTTGCATTCGTCGTAAGCAGTCGTATTTTCTTTGTGCTGCAGATATATAAAAACTAGAGTGTAGTGCTAATAAAAGTAAAAAATATAATTGCCTCGGATAGACGCTTTGTGCAGTGACAATGCACACATAAAAAATTATTTGAAGTGAACACACAAACTAATTCCTTACAAATAAACACAAATTAAATAAAAGAAATAAACAAAAGCTTAAACCCGCTTAAGACAATGAGCCAAAAAGGCTCGCGCTCTCAGGGACAGCGCGAGCAAGACGAGCGTCGGCTCTTAATACAACGGAACATCAAGTACGTTGCGTATGTCGCCAAAGAAATTCAGAGCGAGCGAGCAAACGAAAGCTTGCTCTCAGCGCACGACAGTGAACGTTCGTGCTCCCCGTCTACGACCCTACTATCCACGAAACTCGACCCGGCGCGGTCAACTTCTCCAAAAGCGACCGAGGAACTCTTGCACCTAGCACTCGGCAGAGTTTTATCACGCTCTCCGTCTGTTTTGTCCCTGACGGCAGATCAAGCATAAATTAAGCCCTCAACACGCAACAAATAAATCAAAAATCACTCGTGGCAACTCAAGCGTAACTTCTAACATCATCAACAGATTTGAAATATTAGCAGATAACAAAACAAGCAAATAAAACTCTTTAACACGTTCCAACTAAAAAGCAGCAAGGGCCTGCTTTTATTTAAGATCTGTCTTCCTTTGACAATTATTAAATTTCCTCATAGGTACTTGACATTCAATTTGCATTTTCTTAACTACTATATTTAGGTTGCTGCTTCAAAAAGGGAAGCTCCAGCTGGTGGTCTCTCTTTTGTCTTCTGATGGAAGAGCTGTTATCCGAAGACAACTTTACAGTTTTGTCAAAGTACTTAAATGAAAGCAAAAAAAAACTTTTACACATACCAACTAAAAAGCAGCAAGGACCTGCAAGTTGTACTGAAAGGCATAGAGTCCGATGTCACGCCAAATGAAATCCATGAGGCGCTACATGAGAATGGATTCTGTGTTAAAACAGTTTATAATATTCTAAACAAGAACAGACAGCCGCAACCACTTTTAATAGTTGATCTTGAGCCTGAGAAGCAGATAATTAAAAAAAATGAGGTGCAACCCATCTAAAAGCTTCAGTTTATACTGCACCGCAGAATTAACGTAGAAGAGCCACATAGACGCAACGGCCCTTTACAATGGATGAGCTGCCAAGAATTCGGACACACAAGGCCTTACTGCACACTGCGCCCGGTTTGTGTAGTTTGGGGCGATCTTCATGACTTGTCGCGCTGTCCAGCAAGCAAAGGTGACTCTAGCAAAAAAAAAGTGCAGCAACTGCGGCGGCAATCACACAGCTAAGTACAGATGCAGCCCGATCTACAAAGAACTTAAGTCTCGCATCCATCAGGGCGTAAACACAACACGCACACAAAACGCACAGCCTAACTACACTTAATCGAAAAGCAACCCAGACGTCTTCTTTTCGCCTGCAGCCAGGTTCTCCCTTGGTCCCGTATCCGTATCTAAAAGCGCGATCAGGACTGGTGCCTTCTGCTTCCAAACAAATATAATTTTACAATAAGCGGATACACATTCTACGGAACCAATCATCCCGATGGTGAGGCACCCGGCGGGATTGGTATTATGATTAAAAGCCGGCTAAAGCACCACTAGCATAAAGAGTTCGCCAGAAACTATCTACAGGCCACATCTTGATAGTAGTAACCAAATTTCACTAGCTACCGTCTACTGCAATCCTCGATTAACCATATGTGAAGACCAATGGAATTTTTTAACTCATTGGGAGAACATTTTATGGCATTACGAGACTATAATGCCAAGCACACACACTGGGGATCTCGCCATGTGAATCCAAAGGGCAAGCAGCTGTACAACGCACTTGTAAAAGTAAACAACAGGCTCGGCCACGTCTCTCCTGGCAGACCAACTTACTGGCCCACGGACCCCAAGAAACTAACCGACTTGATTGATTTTGCAGTTACCAAAAACATTCCCCGCAGCCTGATAATCGCCGAATGCCTCTCGAAACTATCATCCGACCACTCGCCTGTTCTTATACAACTACTACGACACCCTACGACAAGTCTCCGCGATAAGTTGAACTCAGAAAAAACTAACTGGCTCAAACACAAAAAATATATCAGTTCACACAATGAAGTAAATCCGCATCTAAAAATGGAAGCTAACATCGACTCTATGGCAAACAAACTTGAGTCAGTCTTCGTCGATGCAGATCGCACCTCAACACCAATACTAGTATATGAAGTACACATTCAAATGAAAACAAATCTTCAAAGAACAGCTCGTTCTTGAAAAGCGGCGCCTCAGACGACATTGGCAATCCCACAGATCGCCGTCAGCAAAGCAAAATCTAATAAGCGCCACACGTAAACTCACCAAAGCGTTCAAGCGAGTAGAAGAATATGCCTAACGCTAATATATTGAACAACTATCAACATCCAGCACTAAAAACTCTCTGTGGAAGCTCATCCAACTCCCAGTTCACCGACAGAAACAGTGATGCCGTTAAGAAACCATGCAGGCGGCTGGGCCCAGACCGATGAAGACAGAGCCAACATATTTGCGGTTCACCTGCAAAAAGTTTTCCAACCTAATCTTGCTACAATCGCGATCGCACTACCGACTGTTATAAACGACTTTCGGCTTCAACATGAGCCAATTGAATTTCGCCCGAATGAAGCCCGGGAAAACCCCCAGGCTGGGACTTAATAACTCCAAAGATGATTAGTGAGCTTCCCTATTGTGGCGTTTGCATCATTGCCCAGTTATTCAATGCAATCACTAAACTCGGACACTTTCAAGAGAGATGGAAAATGTCTATCGTCATAATAATTCCAAAGCTGGGAAAAGATAGAACAGTTCCCTAGTCGTATAGACCTATAAGCCTTTTATTGTGTCAATCAAAACTCTTTGCAAAATGTTTGCTGACTCGGATTAGTCAATTCCCGAATCTTCATAACATAATCCCATCACACCAATTCAGTTTTCGTGAAAAACTCGGTTCTATTGAGCAGGTCAATCGCGTAACATCAGAAATACGAGGCGCGTTCGAAAATCGAGAATACTGTTCTGCAAAGTTTTTGGATGAGTCTCATACGTTCGACAGAATCTGGTTGGAAGGTCTGATGTATAAGATCAAATCAACGCTCCCAGTCAACACACATAAATTTTTACAGTCGTACCTCTACGACTGGAAGTTTGCAGTAAGATTCAACTCTACAATATCCGACGAACTCCATATTGAAGCTGGCGTTCCTCAGGGCAGCGTATTTGGGCCGACACTATACGTTCTCTACACAGAAGACATCCCTAAATGCAGAGGACTAACAACATCAACCTTTGCTAACGATACAGCTCGTCATATGGTCAAAGTGGAAAACTGGCTATTCGTTCAGCCGATCCCGTCTTCGTCGTAATGTCTTTCCTACCAAGCGATGAGTTGAGGAACGTGGGATAAATCATCAGCCCAAGAAACTGTTAATTAAGTAATATTTGTAAGTTTTGAAAACTTTTTGTTTCCTATTTTTAAGGAAAAGATTCTGAAAATAGAAAACAGCAAAAAACAAAAAACAAAAAAAATTTCGAAGTGTCTTCTTCATAACTCGATGCAAAGACCACACACGCACATTTTCGTTCTCACCTTCATACATTTACACATTCTTGTTTTCATTTTCGCGCCCACACAGGTTCGCATATTTTCGCTCTCGTTTTTATTTCCAGCGCTACGCTACGCCGACCTACCAACGCTCACCAAATCAACGACGACAAGCTGTTCTTCCCCCAAGCGCCCATGGACTCCTACGCCTTAAAATAAGAGTAAGAAGAGAATATGCACAAACTGGCTATATTCGTATTCATCAAATCTACGTAAAATTATCAAACCGTTTGCAAAGGTTCTTGCAAAAGTCAAGCAAAGTAGAATTGATAATATTCTAAAAAGGGCTGGTCCGGATGTATCCTTTAATAATTCTGTCTGGAAGCTTAACAGATTCAAAAGAGCTGTCATCACGAAGACTCCACTAAAAGATCCAGTAGGCGGCTGCTGTCACGCCAACCATCAGAAAGCTGAAATCTTTGCAAATAGCTTGCAAGAAAGATTAAATCCTCTAGTTTTACATCAGCGGCTACTCGAAGGGCTGGAAAACAGCGCTTATCACAATGATGCCAAAGCCAGGAAAGCAACTCAATGAAGTCGATGGATACAGACCTATTAGTGTACTTTCAGCGCTAAGAATGATGAAGGAACGGGTGATCCTAAACCGCATCCTGCAACTCAAGCCGGTGATTCAAAGAATTCCTAGGTTTCAGTTTTTATTTCGACAAGGTCTCGGCACGCCTGAAAAACTTAATCGAGTGGTCAACTTCTCCCTAGATGCAATGGAGCAAAAAATTTACTCAGTAGCTGGCTGCGTTAATGGATATCGTGGAAGTTTTTGACAGGGTGTGCCTTAATGGCCTACTTTACAAACTAAAGAGCATTCTTACTTCGCAGCTATTGCAGCTTGTACGTAGCTTTCTCAGGGATAGAAGCTTCAGAGTTGTTGTCGATGGTGCAGAATGCTCGAAGCGCCCAATCCCAAGAGGCAGCGTTCTTGAGCCAACACTGTATAACTTATTTACAGACGATATGCCTTCAGCAAATATAGTTACTGGGTTGGACGAGAACGATGAGCTGATAGCAACCTACTCGGATGATACTGAAGTACTGACTAGAAGTCACAGCATTCATCTAGCCACTGAAACCCTGCAACAATATGTGTGCAGCTTTGAAAACTGGGCTCTGAAATGGAATAAAGACCATTAACAGCAGCAAATGCGCAAATGTAACTTTTGCTACAAGGCCATTGTCTTTCAGAGGCCAATCGATGCTTGAAGCTATACTCACGCACAAGAGTTCGCACAAATACTTGAGAGTCATACTTGATTAAACTTTACAATTCATACTAACATGGTTCGGCAGTGATGGTGATGGGAAAAGCCAAAAAGATGGAGTGGCTACTTGCACCCAGGAACAAGCTGACACTGCACAGCAAAGTCACCATTTACAAGTCCATCTTAAGCCCAATATCGAAATATGCACTTCAAATTTACGGCACTGCGGTAAAAACAAATTTAAATAAAATCAGAGTCACCCAGTCCAAAATACTAAAGCGAATATGTAACGCACCTTGGTACATCCGAAATAGAAACATAGAAATTAATTTTAAGGTTCTTAAAGTTGGGGATGTTGTGCAGCTACTTGCATCAAATTATCAGCAACGCCTAGGTCTAGGGGGAATGCAGGGGCGAAGGGAGTGGGCCATGTGGTAAACATCGCCAGCTATCTATCTTCAAACAAAATTTGGTGGCTCTAGCCCAAAAAATGTGAAAACTATAGGCGTTGCCAATTTCTTGGTGAAGGGGGGATGGGGGCGGAATCACGGGGCGTGGCACCCAAGTTTTGATGGAGAGCGCCAGTACCAATCTTGACACAAAATTTGGTGGCTCTTGCCCAAAAAATGTGAAAACTATAGGCGTTTCCATGACTAGCTATCTGCGTTCAAAATTTGGTAACTCTAGCTGTAAGAATGTGAGAAATATTTGATTTGATCGGTTTTCTGTTATCGAATTTATCGATTTCCCAGCCTCCTAGTAGGCGTGGCACCCCAATCTTAACACTTTATCTGTCTCGCCTATAGACAAACATAATTGCAAAGTTTCAAGGCTCTAGCTTTACGGGTGTCGAAAAAAGTTGAGTTCATACGGACAGACGGACAGACGGACAGACACCATGACGAACATTGCACAAAACCAATATACTATGAGACCTTCGGTATCAAAGTATAAAAAGATTAAGCAAGTAAAATCCAGTAGATCTCAGAACGAGGATCCTTGGTTAAATTATATAAAAATCTAAATAATTATAAAAATTGCCTAATGAATATACACCATAAATCCGTGACTTATTGCTGTTCCTCTTTAGTCTTTAATCTTTGTCAAGCTGCTGGTCTTTTTTCGGCACCGGCAGTCGTAAATGAATTCTTGCATCGATAAGTTGTCCACGCGCAACATATAATTGTTAATTGACCAAAGGGAATGCAAACCTCAAATATATAACAATAGAAACCGTCTTCATCCGTTTTTTTGTATGTTTCATTTCAAAACATATTTGGTCCTTCGAGCCGGATGACTTTAAACGGTTTTTTCGTAAAAGACTATATATTGGTACCATTCTCTTTGTCTGACCTATATACTGCAGCGACACAACCACGTGGTAACGCTCAACCCGACAATTATTATTGACAACATATATAGTACAGAGACATGGACATGCATCGAGTTATTCAACAGCGCGGTGGCTGTAAAGCTCAATTGTCACGTGCTCACGAAACCGCAGCGGAGTTCGTCAAAATGTGCGACTCATTGGACACATTAAAGGAAAAAATAAGCAGACTAAGTGCCACATTTGATCATTTCATAGAACTTAGTGAAGAGCTTACACACTTTGAAGGAGATGCTGATTACATTGACCTACGCAGATTGGGGCACCTATGAGGATAAATTTTACGGATTCCACCCTTTTCTGGAAAACATGAAGACTGGAACCAGTTTAGCGATCTTTTTTTGGGCTCTATTGATAAGAAGACCAGCTTAAGCAAGTGCCAGAAATTTCATTACCTTAAGTCATATTTGGAGGGTGAAGCATCCGTGTTTTAAACTCGTTACAAAGTAATGGCCGCGATCCGTGGCTCATTCACATTATGCTATTTAAACTAGATTCTGAGACGCGTCAAGCATGGGCTGAAACTCATATTTCAAACGAAACAACTGTAAAAATTGAAGATTTGCTGACATTTCTATTCAAGCGCTGCTATGCGCTCGAGCTATGCCAGACGTCGTGTATATCGACCAACAAACGACGTGCCGCATCGTACCATAGCAACTTTCAAAGATCAATGGAATCAAATTGCACTCTTTGCCAAAGGCCACATCCTATATCCACGTGCGCCCAGTTCAAGGCCATGGATATAGACGCTCGGCGCTCATTCGCAAAGGATAATAAGTTATGTTTTAACTGCCTTAGTCGTTCACATCAGGTCAAGGATTGCAGTTCGAAACACAATTGTCGCATTTGCAACTTCAGGCACCTCACATTGGTTCATAGGGAGAAGCCATCTCCACCTGTTCGCATGACTTCCAACACGGATGCCAGCAGTCTCTCCTTAAGCGGTAGGATCGCAGACTCGGATCCTGCGGCAATCAGTCATCACACATTGGGAACCTCATCAGTTGAGCAGACTCGAGCTCTGCTACCAACTATCTTAGCTACTGTTATCGACGCATGGGGCACTAGGACTGCCTGTCGGATGCTGGAGTCACTCGAGGACGAGTTAAGCTGCAACTATTATCGCGTACTTCAACTGCTTCTATGGTCGTCACGGCATTAATTATGAGTACACTGACCTCATCAATTCCGGCAAAGTCGATCGATTCCGTACAGCCAAGCAAGGCTACCATAGATGCTACTGACGTAGCTGAACAACACTCTGCGGCCACACACACGCGCAGCAAAGAGGGCGTAAACATTGTGAAATACCCCTTCAAAACGGACGCTACTCCAATTGGAGAAACATTCACTCATGCTCGCATTCGTTTTGCGGCAATCGAAAGGAAATTCAGAAACAATCCGCCTCTTAAGCAACAATACACTGAATTCATGGAGGACTATCTAAATCAAGGACATATGGAGTTGCTTAATCAAAAGCAAATAGATGACTGTTTTACACATCAAAATTACTTAGCACATCACGCAGTGTTTAAGCTAACCAGCACTACGACGAAATGTCGTGTAGTCTTCGACGGTTCTGTTAAGGACAGTAGTGGATATTCGCTTAACGATCGCCTACACGTTGGTCCGCCAATTCAGCGAGATCTGTTCGGGGTGTGCCTGCGCTTTCGTCAACACCGATATGTTTTCTGTGCGGATATTGAGAAAATGTTTCGAGACATTTTAGTAGCAAAGGAACACACGAATTATCAAAGAATTGTATTGCGTATGGAGGAAACTGCGCCTCTCGAACATTATCGTTTGCTGACCGTAACGTATGGCTTGGCATCTTCACCATTTTTGGCAGTACTAGAGCTGGAACAATTGGCCTCTGATTATCACAACATTTTTCTGTCAGCGGCTCGTGTTCTATCTCGAGATGCTTATGTTGACGACATTCCTACTGATTGCGACACTGTAGATGAAATTCTTGCGCTAAAAGATGAACTCATTCAGTTGCTGGAGAACGGAAAGTTTCGCCTTCGAAAATGGAGTTCAAATTGTTGGCCACTCTTGAATACAATCCCTAACGAGATTTGCGATTATCAACCGGCGTTCCTTACTGAGGCTAATCCGCTACATTGCGTGAAGGTTCTTGGCCTACACTGGAATCCTGGCACAGACGCTATAGCTATCAAACGAGATGCGCACAAAATCGCTCGTTTTCCGACTAAACGACTGTTGCTATCAGAGCTAGCCAAAATCTATGACCCTATTGGTATAATAGCGCCTCTGACGATTTATTTGAAGATTCTCTTTCAAGGTAGTTGGCTAAGCGAAACAAAATGGGATGAACAACTGCCACATCACCTGTGTGCATGTATAGTGTGTGGTATAGTCGCGTGCACATGGAAAACATATATATCGTAACATTGCTCGCCGCGCCCGCGTCGCACCTGTAAAGCCCCTTTCAATTCCTCGACTCGAGTTGAATGCGGCTCATCTTCTCATCAAATTGCTAGCTATTATAAAACAAGCATTAACTATCACTATTTCCAGTATTTCTTGCTGGACAGATTCGGAAATCGTTTTGCATTGGTTATCAGCCCCACCTCGTACTTGGAACACGTATGTCTGCAACCGAACGGCTGAAATTTTGGAAGTTTGTCCCCGTAGCAATTGGCAACCCATATCTACATATGAAAACCCCGCAGATTGCGCTTCACGAGGAATGCTTTTGACAAAACTTAAGGAACATCACCTTTGGTGGACTGGACCGTCATGGCTATCTCAGGCACGTGAAACTTGGCCACCTCTCAAAGCCAAATTTGCACAGTCGGCTGAGTCACTCGCTAGCATGGAGTCTAAACTAAGGCCAGCCATTGCTCTCCACACTGTAAAAGAGACAAATGTAGTGACAAGTTTGATTAACAACATATCGTCATGGACTCGAATTTTGAGAGTCACGACTTACTGCTACCGATTCGCACAACGTCTACGGTCCAAGGCTCAATTCGCACAATTTTTGTCTGCTTTGGAGCTTCAACAGTCCAAAGCTCATCTGTTGAAGCACGTACAAATGGATTTCTTCAGCTAAGAATACGAACAACTCAAAATTAGACAAAATCTCTCGGCTAAGTCTAAATTACTTCGTTACACACCCTTTATAGATACTGACGGATTGATGCGCGTTGGAGGCCGTATTCAACAGTCAGCTGTAGCATGCACTGCAAAACACCCGATACATATACCTAAAGAATCGCCTGTTGCAGTACTGCTTATTAGACATCAACATATCAATACGATGCATGCTGGTGCGGACTACACTTTTCATAGTCTGAGACAGCAATATTGGATTTTCGGGGCTCGCAACATCGTGCGGAAGGTCGTGTTCGGGTGCAAGAAGTGTTTCTTGCAACGCCGACTAACCAGTTCCCAGCTTATGGCGGAGTTGCCTATACCTAGAGTGCAGCCCACCCGATGCTTTCAACACACTGGCATTAGGTCGAACACCGAAGTTTGGCAAAGCGTGGTTTGCAGTCTTCGTATACCAAGGCGGTGCACATCGAACTCGTTAGCGACCTCTCTACAGCGGCATTTATCGCAGCTTTTAAGCGCTTCTGGTCTAGACGCGGACCAATATAGGACTTGTACTCGGACAATGGTACCAACCTCAAGGAGCCAAACGGGAGCTTAGCGAAATGCAACAGTTGGCCATAACTCAAACCAAAAACGAGGAGTCAGCTAACTTCATGTCTGGATATGGGATTTCCTGGCATTTTATTCCCCCGTCTGCCCCACATTTTGGCGGTCTTTGGGAGTCTTGTGTAAGATCTATTAAACTGCACTTGCGCCGAGTAATCGGCTCTAGTGTCTTAACATTTGAAGATTATTCCACAGTTTTGACTCAAATCGAAGCGATTTTAAATTCACGGCCTCTGTGTGCACCCAGCGACAATAGTCTGGATCCCCTCACATCGGAACATTTTCTAACTGGCCAAGCACACACTTCGATTGCTGAACCTTCTTTGTTGGGCATAAATATCAACCGTCTACATCGATGGAAACAACTTCAAGCCATGGTACAGGGTTTTTGGAAAAGATGGAGTGTAGAGTATATTACATCTCTACAAGCTCGCTACAAGTGGAATCATGAGTCCGCCAACATAACTATTGTTACTCTTGTAGTAATGAAGGAACCAAACTTACCAGCCACTAAGTGGCTGCTTGGACACGTTGAAGAGGTACATGTCGGAACTGATGGCCTAGTCCGAGTGGTCACAATTAGGACAGCAAATAGAACCTATAAACGACCTATTACAAAGATTGCTGTGCTCCCTCTTTGTTGAACCAGTCGTTCAGGGGGGCCGGAATGTTTAGGAATTAAACCACCTTTATATATGGTATATATAAGTATAAGCTTGGTGGCTCTATTTATACGCACAGTGCTGTGCACATGTGCATAGTTTTGGCTACTCTTTACATTGTTCTTCTTATGGATTTACAGTAATTACATATCCATCACAAGATCAGTCACACGTACATATTGTAAAACGGTTTGCATGTATTCGCGGTGCGTACGTGACTTATTGCTGTTCCTCTTTAGTCTTTAATCTTTGTCAAGCTGCTGGTCTTTTTTCGGCACCGGCAGTCGTAAATGAACTCTTGCATCGATAAGTTGTCCACGCGCAACATATAATTGTTAATTGAACAAAGGGAATGCAAACCTCAAATATATAACAATAGAAACCGTCTTCATCCGTTTTTTTGTATGTTTCATTTCAAAACACTCGGAATTGAATGAACCTGTGATCCGAGAAGGAGTGTCTATTAAGAACTCTCCATTCTGTTACAACGGTATTTGATACCGACGCGAGGGTGACGTCTAGTACGTTAGATGAGGTCGGACCCACGTAGGTCCACTCTTTCCCCTTGTTAGATAATTTTATTCATCGGTGCCGATGATAAGTGGCCGCTTCTTTGGCTCAGCCTCCCTCACCAATCGCGCGACCTTATGTGGTGGAGCGACATTGTCATGCGCCATGTAGCAGAATGCCATCAAGATTGGCTCTTCTCTGCCAGCGCTACCACCGTTAGTTTGTCAGTGCAGTAATTAGACATTAAGTAAGCATAGATACCCTTCCTTACTAGGATCGCGGTCCTTGCTCTACTTACTGTTGTCGGGTAAAGCACGTTGTAGTTTGGTGATCTTAAACCAGAAACCTAATTGCCCGACGCTATCCAAGGTTCCTGGACTAAGGCTACATTGGCAGGCCCCGACTCCAAAGTTAACATGAGCTCCGCCGACGTCAGTTTGCTTTTATGAAGATTTTGCTGAAGGATCCTTAGCTCCATAGCTCGTGGTATCCTCCTTGGATGGGACCTCATCCGCATCCACATCGTCTGCGTGGTGTGTCGAGCTGATCGATAAAAGGTTGAGGTGACGCGATAAATTGTGAGCGCACCCAACTTAATCCTGTAAAATTGAAAAAAGCGACGCACGTAAGAAAAGAAAAGAACGTTTAAATATAATAAAATAAAACATTAAAATATATTAAAATACCGGCCACAATATTCAGAAGTGGGATTCACACAAAAAAACGCTATGGAAATGAATATTAATGACATTACCATCAATCAATTAAAAAATTGGCTGCGTTTGTTGGGTCTGTCGGCGAGCGGCTCAAAGGCGGAGCTATTTGCACGTTATTGCGCAGTACCAATATCAGACCGCGGAAATAAGCCTGATATAGACGCGAGCGGTGCAGATGAGCTGACGGACGACGAGGGTACGGTGATGCAAGTGCAGACAGGGATGGCGCAGCAGAAGGAAATTTCCGAGAATACGAAAATCTTGGAAAACTTGCGGGAACAAATTCAGCAAGCAAAAATTCATCTTGATCGCTTGCAATTTCAAAGCAACAACAACATAGTTACAGACACAGAGCAGCGGCGAATGTCAGAAAGAGACGACTGCTGTGCACAGTCGGCAATCGGCAGTGTGTTAGATGATGCGTCTGGTATTCAGGGTAACATTTTGCGCAACCAAAACGCAAATGATACCCTGATGTGGACATCTGGAGGATTTCAAATGGCAAAGGAAATGTTACTGGAGTTTAGTGGACAAGCAAAAGTACGCAAGTGGATTATGCAATTTGAGAACGTATGTCAATTGCATAAACTAAACGGGACGCAGCGGCATATGCTATTGGTTAGCAAAATTAAAGGAAATGCTCTGGAGTGGATGCATGCAGATCCAGATCGCATAATTATGGCAACGGATGAACTTTTGCATAAATTAGTTTTGGCGTTTGGCGAGAAGGTGTCGAAGGTGGAAATGAGACGCAAGTTTGAGGCGCGCCGTTGGACTGCGGAGGAAAAATTCATAAGCTATTATGAAAGCAAAGCTTGGTTGGCTCGCGACGTGGACATGGTCGAAGACGAATTACTGGATGGTTTGATTGAGGGCATACCAGTGGCAAGCTTGCGTATGCAGACCAGATTTCAGTGCTTCAACAGTCCGGCAAACATGTTCAAGGCGTTTGCAGGGATAAGTCTGCCGGGGAAAGGCAACGCTGGAAAAACATCAATGGAGGATAAATCCTCTCGTTGCTTCAACTGCAATGTTAAAGGTCATTGGGCCAAGGACTTCCGTAAGCCGACGAGGGAGAAAGGAACATGTTACGGCTGTGGCTCGGGCGATCATCTTATTGCCCAATGCTCAGAGCGGAATGATATCAAAAAAAATAACTACGTAAGGCAAGTTAAAATATATTTTAGTATAGTGAATAATAAGCCAATAATTTCAAAATGCCTCATAGACACAGGAAGCCCTATTTCTTTTATTAAATACGCTTGCGTTCCTTATGGAATGGAACTAAAAGTACAAAATAATGAATATTTTGGGCTAAATGAAAGCCAATTAAATATTTTTGGAAAAACTAAATGTTATGTTTATAAACAAATGAATAAAATATATTTTGATTTACATGTAGTGGCAAATGAGTCTATGAGATGGAATGTTGTGCTTGGAAGAGATTTCATGCAAGCCTGTGATATAAATATTGACCCTTGTGCATTGGAAATGGTTTCAGTTGAGTGTGCTGAAAATTCGAATAGTGAAAAAATAAAGTTATTAGATAGTAGACAGTTGGAAAGTAAATGGTTAGCAGATAGTAAATTGTTAGTGAAAACGGTTTCGGATAAGAATAAAATGTTAGATAACAAAGGATTAGAAAACGAAAAATGGTTAGATAATGATAATTTGTTAGATAGTGGAAAATGTTTAGACAGTGATAAAGAGTTAGAAAATGAAAATGTGTTTGAAAATGAAAAATGGTTCGATAAGGATAATTTGTTAGATGGTGAAAAATTAGATGATAATAGTTTAGCGAAAAGTGGTTTTAAAAGTTATCAAACAGTAGACGACGATGATTTTGAGCAATTTATGTTAAGGATAAACATTTTAGATGCAAACAGAAATGAAGTTATGTACAATATCGGAGATAAGGTTATTGGCAAAATGAGTTTATAAAATTATTAGAGAACACATATGTAAATGCAAAAAGACCAAGTGAACCAAATATTAAGTGCGAGATGAGCATCTTACTAGAAAATGCAAAATCGTTCAGCTGTTCACCAAGACGATTATCGTATGCAGAAAAAGAAAAATTACAGGTGATGTTAGATGAATATCTGAAGGACAAGATTATTCAACCAAGTAGTTCTAATTACGCATCGCCGATTGTGTTAGTCAAGAAAAAGTCGGGTGATTTAAGAATGTGCATTGATTTTAGAAGACTTAATAAAGTCATTGATAAAGATAATTACCCATTACCTTTGATTGATGATTTGTTGGATAGATTAGTGGGAAAAACGGTATTTACAAAACTTGACTTAAAAAATGGTTATTTTCATGTATTTGTTAGTAAAGAGTCAATCAAGTACACCTCGTTTGTAACTCCGTTAGGACAGTTTGAGTTTTTAAGAATGCCAATGGGTTTGAAAAATGCCCCACAGGTATTTCAACGGTTTATAAATAGTATTTTCGCAGACATGATTAGAGATAATAAAGTCATAATATATATGGATGATATAATGATAGCGAGCAAAGACGTAAAAGAGCATTTGGAAATTTTAAGTGAAGTGTTTAAGAGATTAGTGGATAATAAGTTAGAGTTGAGATTAGACAAGTGTGAGTTTTTGCAGGACAAAGTTAAGTATTTAGGATTTCTAATATCAAAAGAAGGGATAAAGGCAGATGAAAAAGGTTTAGATGCGGTAAGGAATTTTCCAACACCGGTTAAGGCTCAAGGAGTGCAACGATTTCTTGGGTTATGTTCCTATTTTAGGAGGTTTATAAAAGATTTTTCTATAGTGGCAAAGCCGTTGTATAATCTAATAAGAAAGGACAGAAAATTTAAGTTTGAAGACGAGGAATTTAATTGTTTTCTATATTTGAAAGAAAAACTGTTAGAAGCACCGTTTCTGTCAATTTATGATTATAAGAATGAAATTGAATTGCATTGTGATGCAAGCGCTTTGGGATACGGAGCAGTTTTGTTGCAGAAAAAAGAAGATGGAAAATTACATCCAATATTTTACTTTTCGAAGCGTACAACTGATACAGAAGCGAAGTATCACAGTTTTGAATTGGAGACGCTGGCAATAATATATGCTTTACGTAGATTTAGAATATACTTACAGGGTAAGCGTTTTAAAATTATGACGGATTGTAACTCTTTAGCAGCCACGTTGAATAAGATAGATATTAATCCGAGAATAGCGAGATGGGCGCTAGAGTTACAAGAATATGATTTTGACATAGTACATAGAAGTGGTAAAATGATGCAACATGTGGATGCATTAAGCAGGTGTAATGATAGCATTATGATAACGGATGCAAATAGTTTTGAAAATAATCTGGTTATATGCCAAACAAAAGATGAGGAAATAGAAAACATTAGGAAATTATTAGAAACAAGGGAACATAAATTATTTGAAATGAGGAATGGAGTTATATTTAGAAAAACAAATGATAAAAGAGTGTTATTTTATGTACCTAAGGAAATGGAGCATCATGTGTTGTATAAGTATCATGATGAGTTAGGACATGTTGGAAGAGATAAAATGATAGATGCTATAGGAAAAAGCTATTGGTTTCCAAACATTAAAAAGAAAGCTGTACAACACATTGAGAATTGTTTGAAATGTATAGCATATTCACCTAAGACAGGACAAGGAGAGGGTTTTTACACAGCATACCAAAAGGCAATAAACCGTTCGAAATAATTCATATAGATCATTATGGCCCAGTAGACAAAAGGAGAGCAAACAAGTATATATTTGTAGTAGTTGATGCATTTACAAAATTTGTAAGACTGTATACTACTAAAACTACTAACACTAAAGAAGTGATTAGTGCGTTAAGTGATTATTTCCGAGCATACAGTAGGCCAACTTGTATTGTATCGGACAGAGGGAGTAGTTTTACGTCTGAAGAATTTGAAGAATTTTTGAAAGAAGCTATGGTAAAACATGTCAAGATCGCGACAGGTTCTCCGCAGGCTAATGGACAGGTAGAAAGGATTAATAGAAGCTTAGGACCAATGTTGGCGAAACTCACTGATCCCGAAAATGGCCAACACTGGGATTTAGTAGTTGAAAATGTAGAATTCGCGTTAAACAATACACAACATCGTAGTACAAAACAGTTTCCTAGTAAAAATGTTATTTGGTTTAATACAGAAAGGAGAAACTAGTGATACATTAAAAGACAAAATATTCGAATCATCACATTTAGGCACAGAAAGTGAAAGAAATTCAGAAGATATTAGAAACTTAGGTGAACAAAATCAGTTAGTAGCACAAGCAAATAACGAAAAAAATTATAACAAAAAGAAGAAAACCGCTAACCTATACAATGCAGGAGATTACATAATGGTAAAAAACTTTGACAGTACAGCAGGAATCTCAAAGAAACTAATACCAAGGAGCAAGGGTCCATATGTAATAGAGAAAGTATTGAAAAATGATAGATATTTGATAAAAGACATTGAAGGCTTTCAGTTAACACGAAACCCATATCATGGTGTATGGAGTGCACAAAATATTAGGCATTGGCTTAAGAAATGAAAATATAAATAATTTGTAAATAGCATGTAAGTAAACAATTTAAAAAAAAAAATCAAATCTGTTATGTAAATATATAAGATAAATTGTAAAATTTGGCAGAGATAGAGGACTATCTCAGGTCAGGATGGCCGAGTTGTAGCAGGCTGGTGGTGGAACCACCACTTGGTATCAGCTGGTAGTGGTAGCGCGACAGATCGATACACTATGAATGTGGTGGTGTGTCGAGCTGATCGATAAAAGGTTGAGGTGACGCGATAAATTGTGAGCGCACCCAACTTAATCCAGTAAAATTGAAAAAAGCGACGCACGTAAGAAGAGAAAAGAACGTTTAAATATAATAAAATAAAACATTAAAATATATTAAAATACCGGCCACAAAACGAATATTTACTATTAAACTAAAAAAACCACAAAAGGGAAATAAATAAGTTAAACTCCCACTTATTCAAGACCAAAATTATAGCTTCCAATACCTTAAAAATATTTAAAAGCAAGTGAAAACGTTGCAGTCGCACGCAACCGACGGAATACTATGATACCAGTAAAAATAACAGATGATAAGGAGTCTTATTGAAGAGGGAGAATGCAAGGGCGGAAGGGGTGGGCCAGGTGGTAAACATCACCAGCTATTATGTTACCAAATTTGATGACTTAAGCTCAAAAACTGTGGAAGATAACTCAAGGTGTGGGTGTGGCATTTAAATATTTTTTATGCAGTTTTTTTGGACAACTTCACTACCTATCTTGACACAAAATTTGGTGGCTCTAGCCCAAAACTATAGGCGTTTCCAATTTCAAGGAGCAGGGAGGATGGGGGCGGAAGGAGTGGGGCTGGATTCCAAAAATTTGGATTCTGTAAACCATCAAAAATGGTGGTGCCGCTACCCAGTCATAGTCGACCAGTGGACCGTCAACCTCTGCTGACGCTGGTGTCGGTGGTGCCGTCGGAGTTATGGCGTTGCACCCTGAACCCTGGTAGCGTCGGATTGATACAAAGTGTGCGCTCAACTCAGGGAGAGCACTCTGATGATGGTTACCTGGGAAGACCTTTTGAAATTCCGTGGTATGGCTTGCGCAACTAGCTCAAAGTGTAGAACGTCGACTTGCTCCAGTTTGCTTAGCTGCATGCCTGGTCTGTCGGCTCGGGTGCCCGGAAAGCGGGCGGTTCTGTGACCGAGATGTTGCGGCCGCTTGGCGTGTCAAGCACCGCCGGTAATCCTATGCTCACGTGGCCCGTAACGCGTCTAGCGCCGGGCGAGTCTAGGTTACGCGGGCGCCCAACGGGGAAGAGCAAGGGTTTTAGGTGCTGTTGTTGGTCTCGAGGTAGGTCTCGGCCGGTTTCGGCGGTGCAACCCGAATCCGTAGATGTGTTAGGCACAACAGATGATTTCTTATTATTTTAAAGCGTAGTGCACCTTGAGCAGTGATTTATATTTTGTGCTAACTTTAGTTGGTGGTTATGGAGACCTTTAAAGGTCAAAGCTTTTAATAAAGAAGAGCACTTTGACTGGTTCCATATTTTATGAGGATGCAAAGTATAGCCTCCCAGAAGTTGATGACGTTTTCTACAGAGTGCAGGGCATTCGCACAGATAATGAATCGCCTTTTTACTGCAATTGATACGACGTTGGTCATCAGTTCAAGGTTGGCGGCTGGATGGAATGGAGTTGTCCGGGTCATTGGAAGAGAATTTCTTCAGGTTGAGAAGTTTTGCTGTTGAATTCGGACTACGTTAGCCGAGAGGAATTTGACGACCTTGTATGGTCTTTGAATTTGGGGGCTAACTTGGCTGAAAATTCGTCAACAGCTATCGGCAAGACTTGTTGTCGGAGAACAGCCAACGTTTCTAAGGCTGGTTGCCACTGTTGATCGCAAGTTATAGTGTCGGGCTTGATCCTGCGTCACATGATCTCCTATAGATGCTGAGCTTGATCCTGTTACGATGTTAGTGTTGGCAGAATTGGTGAAGCTGCTATTCATAGTCAAGGCAATCTCCGGCAATTGCTCATCCCAAGTTCATTGTTCTCCGTCAGTTAGGAGGGCGATCATCGTTTTGATCGTGGGATTTGTGTGCTCGGTTGGGTTTTACTGCGTAATATAAGGTGCAGTATTTTGAAGAATGATACCGGCCAAAAGTCTTAGGAACGCCGACGTGGTTGAGGATCTGTTTCCGAAAAGTGGGCTCGAGACCCAACCTAACAATACTAATAACATATTACCTCTACGTGGACGTGGCAGGGTTCCAACAAAAACCGCTCTTGTCAAGTGGTTCCTGGTTCTGACGTGTAAATATTTTGACGACAGGCCACTTGGCTTTATCCTAGGGATGTCGTTAGTCCCCAAGCAAAGTTCGAGGGAGCCACAATATAAGGTGGATCGCACTGCGTTTATCCTAAGATGACGTCGTCCGAGGCGGTCGGAAAAATCATAAGCGGAAATTTGACTTAATTTTGGCCCAGATTTGTTGTATACAGCAGCGCCTTAGTCAACTGCAAGTTCGTCCCATTAGCTAGTGTAACATGAGTGTGAATCTTCCGTATCCGATGTGGAAGATCGAGAGCCTGCGCCGTAGCCTCATCTACGCGTGGCTCCCGTGTCGATGGTCGCGGTTCGGAGTCGTCCGTCCAGCGTGGAGAACTCCGCTCGGCTTATAAAAAATTGGTAAGCCAGGAGAAAATTGTGTCCAGCTTGCATTGCTCGTTGTATGAGATGCGTCGCATCAGCAAGCACATGTCGACCAAGTATTCCCTAATGGTAAAACTGTCGCGCTGAAGTTGCTCACATATTTCGTTTTCGAGTCGCTGGAAATAATGGAATGCCAGGAAAATATTCAAAAACTCGGAATGTGTCCCACGGTTCACGTTAGAGATACCGTCCGCTTAAAATTTTTCCGGCCATTCCAGTCAGTAATTCCGGTATAGCTTGGGTCATAAAAGTAAGGTCCAAGTGGAAGGCTGTCGCCCTCTTCTCCATGACTTAAATTAAAGCCACTGGGTTGGTGGTGCCGTCGATGGTTATTTTTCAACGACACATCTTGTCGGCCAACGTACCAAGTGAATGCTGGATTCGAGCACCCTCAAGGTTGACTCTTGGGCCGTAAGTCGAAGTGACTAACTCAGCTCTAAGCGTCTGAGAGCCGGAGAAGCTGATAGAGCCCGTGGTGGCTTGGGAATCGAGGTGCCTACGCCCAGCTTAGGCGTCCTTCCCACTGCGTAATACGCTCTAGTTCGCTTAAAGGTTTTAAAATTGTTTTGTCGTAGTCTCCTTTTGAGATGAAAGCAATAAATCGTTGCAGAGCCTCATGGACTGTTTTTTTGTTGTCGACACTTAATTTGCTGGTTATCGTGTCCAGCTTCTTTTTACGACCGAAAGTGATGCATATGGTATCGACTATTATAAGTGCGCCTAAAATTCCTGAGCAAACGTATGTGGTGAAAGTTTGTTTAACAGTCGGGAAGCACGTGGTTAACCATGAGGCGTGGTCGATCCATTGCAGAAAAAGAAATAACTGTGAGCTTAGCAAAGACGGGGTTCTTCGATGAGGCTATAAACGATCGCGTTTTAAATTTGGCAAGAATTTCTGGAGAATTACTTATTCAGGCCTGTTATACTTTTCGATTCCGCGTAAATTGCTCGGAATCGATTTGGTTCGGAACGTTTTGCATTTCTACATTTCTATTTCGAGTAAAAATGGTTTGTTTTGAAAACGAGTGACAATAAGCACTCGAAATAAGAACGATTGTGCTAACAAAGCAACAAATGTGTATTTTTAAACCCTTAAATTTTTCTTACTTAATTTATATTTTGCTGGCATTAATTTGTCATTATCATTCGTAGCGCCTGCATATTATTCTAATTTTTTTTTCGTTTAGCTGCACACCTATAGTTAACGTGCGGTGGCAAAGCCAAAGCGATCGGAATTAGTCTTATACAAAATGGGGGTATTCACTAGCTGTTGTAAAATGGTAAATCGTTAAATTGTAAATCCAACAGTTTACAAGGCAACAACAAAACACACGAGAACAAAATTACGACATTTTTGATGCCCTCGAGTTACAGCGTTTCAAATGGGAAATGATGGAGTCGAAGCGTCCAGCGCGTCGCATTAAAATCGATTGTCGCGAAAAAGTAATTTTTGAAGTTCGTAAACATTACAACTTAAAATCTACTGAACCGATCCTTTTAAAAATTTAAACATAAATTCTTCACAAAAATCAACACGTAACCACGAAGAGATTTTTTTTCTTTGTTTTTAATTTTTTCCTATTTTTTAATAACAAATTAACCATTTCTTAACTTAATTCGCGGTTCTCACTTAAAACGCTGTACAAAATAGAAAAATAAAACTCTTCGTGATTACCTCGAGAAATTCATCACCTTTAAAATGCATAAAGGAAGCGGAAAACTGTGAAAACGACTAAACTCCGATAAAAAAAAAAAAAAACGAACCGAGGAGAAACTGAACGTTGAAAGTTTGTGTGAGACACAACATAAAATTTTAAATCGAATTGCCGACAGCCTTGAACAAAAGAATTCCCAAAAAGTGGCAACGGATACTGCATTAAAGGAACATTTCGAAAAATTTGAAAACATTGCTCAGGAGATACTCAATGTGTTAAATAAGTTCGTAAACATCAAATAATTACTCATACCAAAAATTTATATTAGTATTAAGAAAGAAAGCGCTGTGAATAAGCTATATTAATTACCTTTTTATACTTTGATATCGAAGGTCTCATAGTATATTGGTTTTGTGCAATGTCCGTCATGGTGTCTGTCTGTCCGTCCGTCCTTATGAACGCTACTTTTTTCGACACCCGTAAAGCTAGAGACTTGAAACTTTGCAATTATGTTTATCTATAGACGGTACAGATAAAGTGTTAAGATTGGGTTGCCACGCCTACTAGGAGGCTGGAAAATCGATAAATTCGATAACTGAAAACCGATAAAACCAAATATTTCTCACATACTTACAGCTAGAGTAACCAAATTTTGCACGCAGATAGCTAGTCATGTCCCTGAAAAAACTGCATCAAAATTTTGGATGCCACGCCCACTCCTTCCGCCCCCATCCCCCCTTCACCATGAAATTGGAAACGCCTATAGTTTTCACATTTTTTGGGCTAGAGCCACAACATTTGGTGTCAAGATAGGTAATGACGTTACCCAAAAAAAATGCATAAAAATTTTGGATGCCATGCCCCCTGATTCCGCCCCCATCCACCACTTGTTGAAATTGGAAACGCCTATAGTTTTCACATTTTTGGGGCAAAACCCCAAAATTTTTGGGAAAAAAAAAAATAAAAACTAAAAAAAAAAAAAAAAAAAAAAAAAAAATTTTTAAAAAAAAAAAATTTAAAAAAAAACATCTACAAATTTTCTGCAAAAAAAAAAAAAATCCAACCCCCACCCCCACCCCCCACAAATAAAAAAAAAAAATTTAAAAATTTTTAAAATTTTTAAAAAAAAACCACTAAAAGTAATAATAAATATTGGGGAGATCTCCCTACAGAGATTGAGGCACTGCGACCAAACGATCTTTTGTGCCTATGTGACTCCCTACTGAGACAAGAGCTGCTCAGCCTCCCTTAAGAAGGCAAGTAGATCTCCCGTCGAGGCTTTCCTGATCTGCATAGCTGTCAAGAACTCACTATGCAGGTGCCTCCTTCTTCTGGGCATTCACAAAGAATGTGTTTGGTCGTCTCGTCGTCTTCTTTACAAAGCCTACACTCCGTGTCCGTGGACAGACGCATTTTATGAATATGGTATTTTAAGACATGGTGGCCGGTGAGGTAGGCCACCAATAGTCTTAGGTCCATCCTGGAACACCCAACAGTGCTCCTGCCTATTAAAGGATGTATCAGCTCTTTAGCTTGGTGACATCCTGTACTAGATATCCAATATCTGGATTTCGCTCCTTTAACCCACCTTTCTACCATATCTTTGGCAGCAGCCCACCCTAAGCCACAAAAAGGCTCCGGGCCATGTAAAGGAGTCTCTGAGCCGGCTCTTGCCAGCTCGTCCGCGTTTTCGTTGCCGGGAATTCCGGCATGACCTGGAACCCAACACAAAGTTACCCGGTTCCCGGTGGAGAGCTGCTGGAGGCTAGCCCAGCAATCTGCGACGAGTTTGGAGCTTATCCTCCAAGAGGATAGAGCCTTGATCGCCGCTTGACTGTCTGAAAAGATGTATATATTAGCTTCTCTCATTCTCTTATCCAGGATGAGTTTAGAGCAGGCCTCTATGGCATGAATCTCTGATTGAAAGACACTTGGCCATTTGCCTAGTGCAATCGAGACTCTGGTGTTAGGTCCAATGATCCCCGCACCCACCCCTTGATCAGTTTTGGACCCATCAGTGAACCACTGCAGGCCCCTGGGGTCACTACAAGGGTTGCCATTATCCCTACGGTCTGGGATGAGAGTCCTTAACAGAGTCCTGACAGAGATACTCACACAAGCCGTTGCAGCTTGCTACACTTCTGAATGGCCGTGATCTGCTGCACCTTGGGCCACCACACAAGAGCAGCATAGGTCACAATAGGCCTCACCATCATACAGTAAAGCCACAGGATGGATTTGGAGTCAAGTCCCCACGTTTTACCATACAGTCTACGACATGCTCACAAAGCATGTGAAGCCTTGGTAATCGTTTTATTGAGGTCCGAGTTCCAGTTAAGTCGCTTATCTAGAACAATTCCCAGATATTTGACCTCACTGGAGAGCTCTACGGGAGTCCCCCCAATGACGAGGAGGCCAATGTCATTGGTGTACCGTTTGGTGAAAGGTACAACAACCGCCTTGTGCGGATGTATGTTGAGAACCAAATTGAGTGCCCTTTGCATCAGTTCGGTGACAGTGTAGCCGAACTTCCCTGTGACTACGATGGCCAAGTCGTCTGCATACCCAATGGCATCGATTCCCTGGCTGTGTAGTTTTTCTAGAAGTTCTTCTACTACGAGTGACCATAACAGGGGGGACAACACTCCACCTTGTGGACACCCTCTGACCGCGTTAATACGGACCGTCGTCGCGTCTAACGTGGATGAGATTTCTCGTTGACGTAGCATAGCTTCTATCCAGGCTACGGAAGCTGCGTCAATGTTCCTATGAGATAGAGCTCTGGAGATGGACTGATAGCCAGTGTTGTCGAAAGCACCTTCCACGTCCAGTAAGGAGCACAAGGCAATTTCCTTAGATTTGAAAGATTTTTCGATTTTGCTGACTAAATGGTGTAGAGCGACCTCCGTCGATCCGCCTTTAATGTAGGCAAATTGTGTTTTGTATAGCGGCTTGGTGGCCTGGAGAGTGCACCTCACGTGCAAGTCTACCAGTCGCTCCGCAGTCTTGAGAATGAAAGACGAAAGACTAATCGGTCTGTATGATTTGGGTTGATCTAGAGCCCGGTTGCCTTGTTTAGGAATAAATACCACGTTGACTCTCCTCCAAGAATGTGGTGTATATCCCCATGCAAAGCTGGCTCTAAGCAGACCGACAAGGGGTGAGATAATTATTTCAATGCTATGTTGTAGCAAGGCTGGAAAAATCTGATCGCCCCCCGGGGCTTTAAAAGGACTAAAAGATTTAACTGCCCACCTGACCTTGTCAGGATCGAAAATAATACCGAACAGACTGTGATCACGCCTGATCGGTGGAGTAGTGAACCCATCTGGTTCACGGTGCGTGTTAAACCGAGATCCTGGGAAATGCACCTGAAGCAAAAGCTCTAGCGTTTCCTTTCGATCTTGAGTGAAAGAACCATCTATTCTTTTTAGAAGCCCCACCCCATTAGTCGAGCCCTTAGCGAAGACCTTTTGCAGTCTAGCTGCTTCTGGTAGTGCCTGCACACTTTCGCAGTAATTGCGCCAGTTCTCCCGCTTAGCCCTTCTAATACTCTTATTATACTCCGTGAGAGCACTCCTATAAGTGTCCCAGGAGTCCCGATTCGCTTTTGCTCTATTAAAGAGTCTGCGAACTTCCTGTCTTTGACCTGCAAGTCTGTCGCTCCACCAGGGAACCTCGCCTTTCACCCGGTGACGCTTTAGAACTGTGCTGTCTTGGAAGGAAGTGATTAGCACATCATGAAGCTGGTCAGCAGCCATCTCTATGTCACTAACAGACGCAAAGTTGGTGATGAGTTGATCAGCTTTCATAGCCACAGAGGCTGTGAACATATTCCAATTAGTTTTCTTCCGATTGTATATCGAGTTATTGAGTTCCGTTTGGCTAGGTAGATCAAACTGGATGTGCTGATGGTCTGATAACGTGGCCTCATCGGTAACCCTCCAATTCGTTATACAATCGGATAAGAAATTGCTAGCCAGGGTGAGATCCAAGACCTCCTCCCGGATGGCGTTTATGAAAGTAGGTTTGCACCCCCTATTGACTACATCTAATTGACTACACAATAGATATTCAAGTAGGCACTTCCGCAACTAGATCCCTGCAGATAAAGTTAGTTAGTTGGAAGTGCTTCACGTTTCTATCCAAAAGAATTGCCGCGCGAGGAGCACCTCCGCTGCGGTCATATAATAACTTACTTGAGCCGCAGCTTAGTCCTTTAATTTGGCCACCGATCAACCATGGCTCCTGGACTAGGGCCAGATCGATCTTCTGCTCGGCGAACGTCTTGCACAGGGTGGCCGACGCCCCTCTGGCGTGGTGCAGGTTCGCCTGGAGAACCCTCGTGGTTCTCATGGCTCCTCACTGGAGCGCTGGACGAGGCTGCCGCGCTTGCCCCGTCGAGAGTTGTCCCCTCTCACACCCTTTGGCAGCCTAGATGCCTTGACCGACATCGGTATCTTGGCTGCCGAGCCGTCGCCCCTGGCCCCAACTGGGACTCCCTTGGCTGGTGGTGTGCGCCTTGGTGCAGGGACGGGGATGGCCTTCTTAGCGAGCCCAGCAGCTGCGCTTGTAGAAGGACCATCCTCAGGGGGGGATTCCGCTTGTTGGACGTCACTGCTCTTATCCTTCTGAGCGGAAGTTTTCAGGATAAGTCTGGTTCTGCCAAAGCAGTACCAGATTTTGCCGCCACACTTGGTAAGCGACTGCAGCGACGCCTGGTCCACCATTATGGCGAGGTGCAGCATCTCACCTTGTGTGGTCCGCTGCACAACTCTCCACTGGGTGGTGTCGAGGTCATTTTGCTTACCAACATAAGTAAGAACTTCCTCATTTGACAATTCCAAGCTGTTGGCGAAGTAGCCTCTTACAAGGCTCGCCCGGGGGAATTGGCCTTCCTCCAACAGCTCCACGTCAAGCGAACTATTTCCCTTGATGAGGCTAAAGTTACGCCTGACCCACTCGGCTGCATTATTGTCATAGCAGACGAGCAACAGCCACCCTGTTCTCGGAACACATCCCTCGAACCGTGGCATCAGACCATCCTTCTCCGAGGAGAGAGTCGTCCTCGTCTGTAAGATGGCGCTGTCGACTCTGCGTGGGCACTTTTCGGCTTCTTGGACAAGCCGGACTCCGGGGTCGTATCAAACGACCGGTCTCGCTTGGCCGTGGCTTCAGCGGGAGGGGTGGCTTTTGCAGCCTGGAGAGCCTCAGCTCTCGGGAGCCCTTTTGCGATAGCTGCCTTAAACAGCTTCTTTTCGCGGCTTGTCATCTTTACAAAGGCGAGCTCGGAATCCAGCCTCAGCCACGGATCCGATCCTGCATCCGCCAGATCGAACCCCAGAGAGGCTGAGTCAGATGCGTCGTCAGACGGTACCAAAGTGACGTCTTCGGAGTCTGAGGCCAAAACCTCAGGATCCCCTAGAGTCACCGGTTCCGGTGACGAAGAGGAGGCAGTATCCAACCGTCCTGTGATGGTTGGTGGCTTGTCCGAATCCCCAATCACAGCGGGATCAACATCCGGCCATATGGGGATGGGCGCCGGCAGCACATCAGCTACAGTGCCTCGTGTGGCCATAACCGTGAAGGTTGAGGCCTGGGGTGTTGCTGTCTGAGTCGCAACGCACTCATTCTGTTTAAAAATTAAATTGTTACTCATTCTGATCCCACGAGTAGACGGGAAAGGAGGTCGCCCGCAGCATAGCCCGTGTACCGCGGGAAGTCCACAATTAAAACTGGAGGAGGACAGGTATCCAGAGTCCGCATATTAGCAACCGAGCACCCCCTCGGCCATGAATCCCTCTGCATATGCTGTTCCACCTTGGATTGGGGAATTTTCAAAAGAGTTATCTTCTCTTAGCACGACTACCATTAGTCAGCACCCTTGGTCGAGACATGACCAACACAAGAGTCTGTTTCCAGCCGCCCTCGCGTGGAGAGTATAGTCGCACTTCCAACAGTGTGTACAGATACGGCGCGTACTACTAACGTAGTTACACGTGATTCCCCCTACACACCTGTCGGCTGACGGCCATAGTGACAGTTAAGAACATTTTATTTAAAAATTTGGGACCCCCCCCCCTTCTCCCCGCCCACCTTTTAAATTTGGGAGTTAAGTTATCTTCCACAGTTTTTGAGGTAAAGTCACTAATATTTGGTAACATGATAGAGGGCCCCCCCCCCCCCCCCCCTTCCCCCCTTATCAACCGCTCTTTTACTGGTATCAAAGTATTCCGCAGTCGGTTGCGTCCGACTCCAACGTTTTTACTTGTTTTTAACTTTAGTTTGAGACAACTTAGAAAATAAAAAGAGTGAATTAAATATCCGTTTCAAATTATCAATTTTGATTTTAATGCTTTTAAACAAACGTTCGTGCAATCTCGTTTTTTTTTTTTGTCGGCAGCAGCTCCAACGATCAAAAAATTATCATTGGTTTCCTCAGAACCGTCTATGTCAACTTCATCTTCATTTAAGCTGGAGTTTTGAGTGCAACTAATGTTATGAAGAGTGCAGCATACATATATAATTTTAACGACAAACTCTGGCTTATATTGAAGATTCTCTTGCAAACAACATTTCGAGCTTCCGTATGCTTTTTATGATATTTATGCTCCTTTGAAGCATTTTGAGGATTTCCAAAGGATAGCCTGAGTCCGCCAATATCCAACTATTTTCTTGGCATGAGGATCTGTAAAGTTCGCTTGCATGACTTGGATTCCAAATGAAAGAATCGGGGCTCGCACCGGGATGACTTGCATCTACTGCCAAGATTTTCATTTCGAAATCTGTTGAAAAATTTAATCAAAGGGAGAAACTAAGTAAATGTATGTGGAACTCACCACCATTGCGATTATACTATAATATAATTTTCTGTTAAAATACAATGATTCGTCGTCTTCGGGTTTTACCAATTTTAAATGGGTTACATCCACACAACCAACGACACCAGGAAATCCAAATTTCTCATAAAAAAAACCTGTTTCGATTCAACTATGTTGGCGGCAGACATCTGCATGTTAATATGTTCTTCACATAGACAGGATTCAAGAGCGTCCATGACGTCATGTAGCACTTTTAAAAGGTGTTCCTGCCTATGGTGATGTTAAGATCTTTTGCCGCTTCTAACTGATATGTGCCAGTTGCTTAAAAACGTAGCGTTGCTGCCGATTATTGTTCACTATCTTGGCATTTATTGATTCCAGTAGCATTTTAAATGTTTCTTTATTTACCCAAAACGACTCTTGAAATCTATAAATTTTTAATAAAAAGTGTTTACCATGATAATAACGACCAACTTACTTAGAGTCCAACATTTCCATAACGTAGGTGCTTTCTTGGGCTCGTAGCAGCCGATTAATGCGTCTAGCTTTTAATTTCGCTAAACGCCTCCTTTCCCATGCCGCTAAAAAAAATTGCTGCCTGCATTGTTAATAGCTTGTTTGATTAAAAAACTGTTTTTATTTTTTTATTTACTCAATCAGCTGTTTGTATCGATACAAAATTGGTATCGAAATTGAGTATAACAATAATATAAGACGATTGAAATCTAGGAATGCAAGCATCGAAATGCGAATCCATTTCGATTCCGTTTCGAGTCGGAATTCAGACCAGGGTTGAGAGTTTTCAAATGCGGTTGACAAGTTATCTCGAGAACCGCTCGACCGATCTTGATAAAATTTTGAACACGTCTCCGAGATTTTTTTTACAGGACTTGGACGAACATTTTTTTTTTGTCAACTTCAACTATTCCTTTCTTTTTTTAGGTGGAAAATTTTGAACAAATTTTGAATTTTTTTTGCAAAAAATCTCTGCCAAGAATCTAAATTTTAATATATATTTTTTTCCTTCGTCTAAATTCTAGTTTTAGGTTTTGCTAAAAAACGTATATTTTCTTGTTTAATTCAGATGATATAGCTAGGAGAAAAACATAGCTCACCGAAAATGACGCCGCAATAGCAGAGTTTTCAATATTTTTTCTGAAAATTTCAGCAATTTGTTGATAAAATGTGTAACTTTAGAACAAAAAAAAGTTTGAGAGAAGTATTTCATTTTTTATTAAAAAAAAATTTTTTTTTTTGAAAAAGTCAGTTTTTTTTCTGGCGAACCCATGTAACCCCTTAATAGAAGAGCTACTCTAGCCGGTATCACAATAATATTTTTAAAAAATACATATATCTATATGTACATAGAGACTTTCATGTCTACATTCCATGATAATCCTACCACTAAGCACTTATAACATATAGGCACTAAACCGACTGAAATAGCATTGCCGTCAAAATGTTTAACATCAGCTCCAGGAAGAAGAAGAAGAGCGCTTTTCAGCACTGATGTCAAATCATCTTTTTTTTCCGTCAAATCTGTTTTTTTTTTGCAAACCGAATTGCTTGAAATATTTAAAAATTGCGGGAAGCGGGAAATCCGGCTTTTTTTGTTGGACGATCAGCTTTTTTAGGATTTTTTTAATTAAATACCAAATTTATACGCATATTGTTCACTGCATCGTTATTCATCGTTTTCAATATGGTGCGATGTTTAAAGAAATCAAAAATCATAACGAACGGGTGGTTGGCATTTCTTATTAATAATCATTATATCGAACCCGTACATTTTTATAGCTATCTCTTATTCTTTTGAAAGTGCCAACTTTTAAAGTCCCAAAAAGCTTAATACAAAATTGGCACAATGTGTTTTTACATCCAATTAAATGAAGAATCCGTTGAACTCAATAAAAGTTTGATATATTTAAAAAGAAAAAAAATGAATAAATTATTAAAAAAAAAAATCCATCAGCTTTTTTTACGCTTTTCCCAATTATTTGCGCTTTTTTGGTCTAATTTAAAGCCAAAAACAGCATATCATCGTCATCAAAAGGTGACATCACTGCTATGAATTCTTACGTAAATGAAGAATCCATTGATTTTAATGGAATTGGTGATATTTTTGACGAAGATAATGAATAATTGATTAAAAAACCTCATATTTTTTTACGCTTTTTATTTTTTAATTATTTGCGCTTCTTTTGGTCTCATTTAATGCCAAAAACATCTTTTCTTTGTCATCAAAAGTTGACATCAGTGCTTTGCAGAGCCAACGAGTAGGTAAGTTATAGAGAAACATTCTCAGCGGTCGAACTCATGAACAGTGCTGCCAAAAATGTTTCAAAAAAATAACTCTTTCTAACTTGAAGACAAGGAAAAAAATCGAAAAACTTTCAAATACATTTTTTATTCCAGTAATGCTTAATACGCCGGACAGAAATTTAAAGCATTTTCATTAATTCATCCAGCTCTGTGGCGTCAGCTTCCGATTCTCATTCGTACGACTTGGTCGTACCAATCATGCGTAGATATTTTTTATTTTATTTTTTATTATTTTCCAAGTCTTCGCAAGCGATATCTGTACATTTTAGTAAAAATTACTAATATTCTGTAATATCACTGGCAATAAAAGTTCACCTCATGCATAGAATGCTATTGGTCGTGCTGAGGTTCATTGAGCTCCTTAAGACTGAAAACCCGCTCGATTTCCGCGTTTGACCATGGCAATGACCATAGACCAACTAAATAACAAGACTGGAAATAAGCACTGCTCTGTTATGTTAACTAACATTCTGCGTGGTCGGAGTGCCAACACTGAAAAATTGAAATTCTTCGTTCAGTTGTTTCGTCGATTTTCGGCGACAACCAGCGGCCATTATTGTTTAGGCTTTTGTTTTGATTGCAAAGTGTGCGATGCGCGAAACAAAGATTACTTGTTGCCCTTTTTCATTTCTCTTGTTGTTGTTACAGAACTTGAGTTTTGCAATTTTAGAGTTTTGCTTCGACTTGCTTGCTGCTGCCTTAGACGGAAGGGTAGCTTACATTTCATATTAACTTTGCGTTTTTGATTAGATAAATGCAAGAACCTTAGAAATGATTTCCAAAAATTATGCTTACTAGTATTTTGGATATACCGAAGGGCATTTTACATTTCTTAATTCAAAATGTCGTCAGGGAATAGCCCAGGGGCTAAGACTTCCGCCTCGTTAACGAGAGGTCCCAGGTTCAACTCCTGTCCCCGACTATAGTTTCATATACGATCAGTTTGAGTTTAATAACTCTAAACAGAAAGGTCACTGATGAGAATGTTTGGCAACATTCGAAATAGCGCTATCTGGCCAGCCTAATACCCTTCATTCACAATTTTCAAATTGTTTCGAATCACCCCTTTGATTCATGACGTCGAGCCAGTATTAATAATTGCAAACAATTAGAAACGTCGCTAAAAACACAAATAAAAAAAAAATAAAAAAAACAAATATTTTATATTAAGTGCCATGATCAATGTGTTTATTCAGAAGGACAGACGTATCCAGAATGTATGTTTTATGGGGTCAGAGTTGCTTACTTTCGCCTGTTACATTATTTTGTACATAGCCATTACACACTTTTTTCGCATAAAAAAACAGACTCAGCTCGCGAAATTGCGGCATACCTCGAAGAATAAGCAAAGAAGCAAAAATCAAAACGAGACCAAATAAGTTTCGTGAAAGGGGAAGTGGTTTTTGCGTTTTTGTTTACAGGGCCTTAACATGAACAATTCTGGTTACCAATCTTGATGTTAATTTGTCTATGGGCAATGACAACATCTGAAGGGCAACAGCTGCCAGCTCATTAAATCTGCGGTTGCCACCAGAATCTGTGTAAAAATAGACTAAGCTCCAAAACTTATTGGTGTCGTCGATGTTTTTCCACTTAATAAGGTGAATATTCTTATATTGCTGTACAATTTCTGAGATGTTTTCCACTTTAAGGTATTCCAAAATTTCGCCAATATCGTGCACAGAAGATTTTGTCCACAGAGAAAACGTCGATATTTTTTAAAATTTGAAAGTTATCTGGTAGCCTGTAATTTAAAATCAATATATTTCATTGTTTACAAGAGAATATCGCTATTTCTTCCTTACCTCTGTTTTAATTGCTTTATCAGCTCAATCAGGAAATTTGTCACTAAGTTGTATTTCCACATTTGGAGTAATATTGATTTTTTTTTTTTTTTTCATTGTCGTATCCCTTATATCTGAATCTGCGTGCTTTTCAAAATCGTCTGTTTCGAAAATGTTTATTTCCTTTTCGGAAGGGATAACTCCTTGTTTTAAAGAATTTATTGCAAATTTAAGATCAGCAAGCAATTTTGTTGCGTTGGTGTTGGTGCGTTGAAAGCACTTGTTTACTTTTTGCAAATCAGTCAAGATTTTTTATAAAAAGATCAAATATAAACGAGTTGTTTCATCATTGTACATATCCCTTAAAATTTGTGACTTAAAACATTTCTCTTTTGTAGCAGCAACATCAAAATGTAACTTTAGTTCTTCCCACTGGTCCAATATACGGGACACTGCCAATTCTATTGAGAGCCATCTTGTGTCGCTCACTTTTCGAATTTTCAATGGGGCTTTGGGAATTACATAAAAAAACAAAACGTTGCAGTCGGACGCAAGCGACTGCGGAATACTTTGATACCAGTAAAAGAACGGATGGTAAGGAGTCTGCTTGCAAAGGAGTGGGCCGGGTGGTAAACATCGCCAGCTATCATGTTACCAAATTTGGTGACTTAATCTCAAAAACTGTGGAAGATAACTGAACTTCCGAATGTAAAAGGTGGGCGATAAAGGTGGGTGTGGCATCTTTATTTTTGAATCAAATCTTTTTAAATGTCACCATCTATTTTAACACCAAGTTTGGTGGCTCTAGCTCAAAAACTGTTAAAGATATAGCCGACTCCGATTTTATAAGGCGGGTGACTTGGGTGGGCGTGGCATCCAAAACTTTTATGCAGATCTTTGGTAGATGTTGCCTTCTATCATTCTACCGAATTTGGGGGCTCTAGCTTAAAAGCTGTAAGAGATATCGAAATTTCCGATTTTAAATGGTGGGCGGCAGATGTGGGCATGGCATCCTAATTTTTGATGCAGATCTTTTGAAGATGTCACCATATATCTTCCAACAAAATTTGGTGACTCTAGATCAAAAAATGTGGAAGATACACGCATAAACGTTTTAACAACGGCGGGGGGTTGGGGGCGGAAGGTGTGGACGTGGCATCCAAAATTTTGATGCAGATCTTTGGTAGATGTTGCCTTCCATCTTTCTACCGAATTTGTGAGCTCTAGCTTAAAAACTGTAAGAAATATCGAAATTTTCGATTTTAAATGGTGGGCGGCAGAAGAAGGCGTGGCATCCAAATTTTTGATGCAGATCTCTTGTAGATGCCAACATATATCTTCCTACCAAATTTGGTGAGGCTAGCTCAAAAAATGTTGAAGACACACGCATAACCGATGGTTGGTGGCTTGTCCGAATCCCCAATCACAGCGGGACCAACATCCGCGCATATGGGGGTGGGCGCCGGCAGCACATCAGCTGCAGTGCCTCGTGTGGCCATAACCGTGAAGGTTGAGGCCTGGGGTGTTGCTGTCTGAGTCGCAACGCACTCATTCTGTTTAAAAATTAAATTGTTACTCATTCTGATCCCACAAGTAGACGGGAAAGGAGGTCGCCCGCAGCATAGCCCGTGTACCGCGGGAAGTCCACAATTAAAACTGGAGGAGGACAGGTATCCAGAGTCCGCATATTAGCAACCGAGCACCCCCTCGGCCATGAATCCCTCGGCATATGCTGTTCCACCTTGGATTGGGGAATTTTCAAAAGAGTTATCTTCTCTTAGCCCGACTACCATTAGTCAGCACCCTTGGTCGAGACATGACCAACACAAGAGTCTGTTTCCAGCCGCCCTCGCGTGGAGAGTATAGTCGCACTTCCAACAGTGTGTGCAGATACGGCGCGTACTACTAACGTAGTTACACGTGATTCCCCCTACACACCTGTCGGCTGACGGCCATAGTGACAGTTAAAAACATTTGATTCAAAAATTTGGATGCCACGCCTATCTCTGCCGCCCACCTTTTAAATTTGGGAGTTAAGTTATCTTCCACAGTTTTTGAGGTAAAGTCACTAAATTTGGTAACATGATAGCTGGCCCACTCCCTTCGCCCCTGCATTCCCCCTTATCAACCGCTCTTTTACTGGTATCAAAGTATTCCGCAGTCGGTTGCGTCCGACTCCAACGTTTTTACTTGTTTTTAACTTTAGTTTGAGACAACTTAGAAAATAAAAAGAGTGAATTAAATATCCGTTTCAAATTATCAATTTTGATTTTAATGCTTTTAAACAAACGTTCGTGCAATCTCGTTTTTTTTTTTTTGTCGGCAGCAGCTCCAACGATCAAAAAATTATCATTGGTTTCCTCAGAACCGTCTATGTCAACTTCATCTTCATTTAAGCTGGAGTTTTGAGTGCAACTAATGTTATGAAGAGTGCAGCATACATATATAATTTTAACGACAAACTCTGGCTTATATTGAAGATTCTCTTGCAAACAACATTTCGAGCTTCCGTATGCTTTTTATGATATTTATGCTCCTTTGAAGCATTTTGAGGATTTCCAAAGGATAGCCTGAGTCCGCCAATATCCAACTATTTTCTTGGCATGAGGATCTGTAAAGTTCGCTTGCATGACTTGGATTCCAAATGAAAGAATCGGGGCTCGCACCGGGATGACTTGCATCTACTGCCAAGATTTTCATTTCGAAATCTGTTGAAAAATTTAATCAAAGGGAGAAACTAAGTAAATGTATGTGGAACTCACCACCATTGCGATTATACTATAATATAATTTTCTGTTAAAATACAATGATTCGTCGTCTTCGGGTTTTACCAATTTTAAATGGGTTACATCCACACAACCAACGACACCAGGAAATCCAAATTTCTCATAAAAAAAAACCTGTTTCGATTCAACTATGTTGGCGGCAGACATCTGCATGTTAATATGTTCTTCACATAGACAGGATTCAAGAGCGTCCATGACGTCATGTAGCACTTTAAAAAGGTGTTCCTGCCTATGGTGATGTTAAGATCTTTTGCCGCTTCTAACTGATATGTGCCAGTTGCTTAAAAACGTAGCGTTGCTGCCGATTATTGTTCACTATCTTGGCATTTATTGATTCCAGTAGCATTTTAAATGTTTCTTTATTTACCCAAAACGACTCTTGAAATCTATAAATTTTAAATAAAAAGTGTTTACCATGATAATAACGACCAACTTACTTAGAGTCCAACATTTCCATAACGTAGGTGCTTTCTTGGGCTCGTAGCAGCCGATTAATGCGTCTAGCTTTTAATTTCGCTAAATTATTAAATTATGCTTACTAGTATTTTGGATATACCGAAGGGCATTTTACATTTCTTAATTCAAAATGTCGTCAGGGAATAGCCCAGGGGCTAAGACTTCCGCCTCGTTAACGAGAGGTCCCAGGTTCAACTCCTGTCCCCGACTATAGTTTCATATACGATCAGTTTGAGTTTAATAACTCTAAACAGAAAGGTCACTGATGAGAATGTTTGGCAACATTCGAAATAGCGCTATCTGGCCAGCCTAATACCTTTCATTCACAATTTTCAAATTGTTTCGAATCACCCCCTTTGATTCATGACGTCGAGCCAGTATTAATAATTGCAAACAATTAGAAACGTCGCTAAAAACACAAATAAAAAAAAAAATAAAAAAAACAAATATTTTATATTAAGTGCCATGATCAATGTGTTTATTCAGAAGGACAGACGTATCCAGAATGTATGTTTTATGGGGTCAGAGTTGCTTACTTTCGCCTGTTACATTATTTTGTACATAACCATTACACACTTTTTTCGCATAAAAAAACAGACTCAGCTCGCGAAATTGCGGCATACCTCGAAGAATAAGCAAAGAAGCAAAAATCAAAACGAGACCAAATAAGTTTCGTGAAAGGGGAAGTGGTTTTTGCGTTTTTGTTTACAGGGCCTTAACATGAACAATTCTGGTTACCAATCTTGATGTTAATTTGTCTATGGGCAATGACAACATCTGAAGGGCAACAGCTGCCAGCTCATTAAATCTGCGGTTGCCACCAGAATCTGTGTAAAAATAGACTAAGCTCCAAAACTTATTGGTGTCGTCGATGTTTTTCCACTTAATAAGGTGAATATTCTTATATTGCTGTACAATTTCTGAGATGTTTTCCACTTTAAGGTATTCCAAAATTTCGCCAATATCGTGCACAGAAGATTTTGTCCACAGAGAAAACGTCGATATTTTTTAAAATTTGAAAGTTATCTGGTAGCCTGTAATTTAAAATCAATATATTTCATTGTTTACAAGAGAATATCGCTATTTCTTCCTTACCTCTGTTTTAATTGCTTTATCAGCTCAATCAGGAAATTTGTCACTAAGTTGTATTTCCACATTTGGAGTAATATTGATTTTTTTTTTTTTTTCATTGTCGTATCCCTTATATCTGAATCTGCGTGCTTTTCAAAATCGTCTGTTTCGAAAATGTTTATTTCCTTTTCGGAAGGGATAACTCCTTGTTTTAAAGAATTTATTGCAAATTTAAGATCAGCAAGCAATTTTGTATCGTTGGTGTTGGTGCGTTGAAAGCACTTGTTTACTTTTTGCAAATCAGTCAAGATTTTTTATAAAAAGATCAAATATAAACGAGTTGTTTCATCATTGTACATATCCCTTAAAATTTGTGACTTAAAACATTTCTCTTTTGTAGCAGCAACATCAAAATGTAACTTTAGTTCTTCCCACTGGTCCAATATACGGGACACTGCCAATTCTATTGAGAGCCATCTTGTGTCGCTCACTTTTCGAATTTTCAATGGGGCTTTGGGAATTACATAAAAAAACAAAACGTTGCAGTGGGACGCAAGCGACTGCGGAATACTTTGATACCAGTAAAAGAACGGATGGTAAGGAGTCTGCTTGCAAAGGAGTGGGCCGGGTGGTAAACATCGCCAAATTTGGTGACTTAATCTCAAAAACTGTGGAAGATAACTGAACTTCCAAATGTAAAAGGTGGGCGATAAAGGTGGGTGTGGCATCTATATTTTTGAATCAAATCTTTTTAAATGTCACCATCTATTTTAACACCAAGTTTGGTGGCTCTAGCTCAAAAACTGTTAAAGATATAGCCGACTCCGATTTTATAAGGCGGGTGACTTGGGTGGGCGTGGCATCCAAAACTTTTATGCAGATCTTTGGTAGATGTTGCCTTCTATCATTCTACCGAATTTGGGGGCTCTAGCTTAAAAGCTGTAAGAGATATCGAAATTTCCGATTTTAAATGGTGGGCGGCAGATGTGGGCATGGCATCCTAATTTTTGATGCAGATCTTTTGAAGATGTCACCATATATCTTCCGACAAAATTTGGTGACTCTAGATCAAAAAATGTGGAAGATACACGCATAAACGTTTTAACAACGGCGGGGGGTTGGGGGCGGAAGGTGTGGACGTGGCATCCAAAATTTTGATGCAGATCTTTGGTAGATGTTGCCTTCCATCTTTCTACCGAATTTGTGAGCTCTAGCTTAAAAACTGTAAGAAATATCGAAATTTTCGATTTTAAATGGTGGGCGGCAGAAGAAGGCGTGGCATCCAAATTTTTGATGCAGATCTCTTGTAGATGTCAACATATATCTTCCTACCAAATTTGGTGAGTCTAGCTCAAAAAATGTTGAAGACACACGCATAACCGATGGTTGGTGGCTTGTCCGAATCCCCAATCACAGCGGGACCAACATCCGCGCATATGGGGGTGGGCGCCGGCAGCACATCAGCTGCAGTGCCTCGTGTGGCCATAACCGTGAAGGTTGAGGCCTGGGGTGTTGCTGTCTGAGTCGCAACGCACTCATTCTGTTTAAAAATTAAATTGTTACTCATTCTGATCCCACAAGTAGACGGGAAAGGAGGTCGCCCGCAGCATAGCCCGTGTACCGCGGGAAGTCCACAATTAAAACTGGAGGAGGACAGGTATCCAGAGTCCGCATATTAGCAACCGAGCACCCCCTCGGCCATGAATCCCTCGGCATATGCTGTTCCACCTTGGATTGGGGAATTTTCAAAAGAGTTATCTTCTCTTAGCCCGACTACCATTAGTCAGCACCCTTGGTCGAGACATGACCAACACAAGAGTCTGTTTCCAGCCGCCCTCGCGTGGAGAGTATAGTCGCACTTCCAACAGTGTGTGCAGATACGGCGCGTACTACTAACGTAAGGTGCGTTTCATAATCATAAGACACCCCATGTTTTGTTAATATTTCAGAAAATACATTTTGTATCAAATTTGTTTTTATATATAATATTCTAAGCAACAAAACAAACAAGTTTCAGTAGACATTATGTTGATTAGTTTATTTGAACAAAATTAATTGGAGAAAATAAAAATTTGGGCGTTTCAGAAACATAAGACACTTTTCAATAGGGATTTAATAAGTTGCTTAATTATTTATTATTTAGGATTATGTCCACATATTTGACTTGTTAATAGTCAATTGGGTTACCCCCACCTGTAGCAATACAAAACAATCTTCTTTTCATCGAATCGCATAATTTTTTAAGAGATTGGTATCCAACTTCTCCCATTCGGTAATAATTGCCGTCTTTAGTTCGGCAATAGTGTTGAATTGTCGATTTTCGGCGTAAACCCGTCTAACTAAGATACCCCACACATTTTCAATCGGATTTAAATCCGGAGAACAGGCCGGCCAGTCCATAGTTTGGATAGAGCAATCAATTAAAAAGCGTTTTGTTTCCTTGCTAACATGAATGCGAGCGTTGTCCTGTTGAAATACAAGTGGTACTTCTCTATTAGCTTCAAGATACGGAAGGAGACCGCATTCTAATACTCCAATGTACTCCGCGCTGTTCATTCGAGATGATGTGAACTGAAGTTCCAAAGTGGCTTTCGATGTAAACGCACCCCACACCATAACCGAACCACCACCAAAATTTCGTTTGGAAAAGTAAATGGGATCCTTTCGCAAATCTCTCCAATAGCATCGGGAGCCATCAGGACCATCAAGATTCCACTTCTTTTCGTCCGAAAAATAATCTGTCAAAGGAAAATTGTAAATCAGAGGAATTTTAGAACCTGATTATTTACTTACTGTGTTCCAGTCAGTAGAAAGATGATCTTCCGCAAATTTAAGCCGCGCCTCCTTGTGCCGTGGCAGGAGATGTGGTGCTTTCAACATTTTCGAGTACTGTATACACTTGCTCCTCTGCAGGGTGCGCCAAATCGTGGTTTTTGACACTTTATTGTCCACAGACGCGGCCAAACTGGAGCATGAAACGAATGAGTTTGAACTCTTACTAATAATCCGTCGCTGATCTCGGTCAGAAAGCGCAAGTTTTCTACCCGTAGGCTTCAAAACATCGTAATTAGTGGAATTACGCAAAAATTTCGAACTACGCATCGACTTCTATTCATTTTTCTCGCAATTAGAGATAGTGAGAGGCCGGATTCATTGTAGGCCAAAATTTTTCCACGCTCTTCATGTGACAATATCGTACCTCGCGGCATATTAGTTAAAAATGATTAAATATTCAATAAATCATCAAACAAAATCGAACTTATTACATTCAAGTTCACAAAAGTTAAATTTTCGACAACTGTCTTATCATTGTGAAACGGCGCAAATTGAAGAAAACAGAGCGTCGCATGCAAAAAGACAACGGTTCTTTGGAATGCAAGAGAATTGGCGCCACTAACGGTTCTTCGTAGTAGACTATAGCTAGGAGATCATATATTTCTAAGAAATCGCTTGCTTAAATGTGTTGATTAGTTTTTGTTGAGTTTTAAAATTAAAATTTTAAAGTGTCTTATGATTATGAAACGCACCTTAGTTACACGTGATTCCCCCTACACACCTGTCGGCTGACGGCCATAGTGACAGTTAAAAACATTTGATTCAAAAATTTGGATGCCACGCCTATCTCTGCCGCCCACCTTTTAAATTTGGGAGTTAAGTTATCTTCCACAGTTTTTGAGGTAAAGTCACTAAATTTGGTAACATGATAGCTGGCCCACTCCCTTCGCCCCTGCATTCCCCCTTATCAACCGCTCTTTTACTGGTATCAAAGTATTCCGCAGTCGGTTGCGTCCGACTCCAACGTTTTTACTTGTTTTTAACTTTAGTTTGAGACAACTTAGAAAATAAAAAGAGTGAATTAAATATCCGTTTCAAATTATCAATTTTGATTTTAATGCTTTTAAACAAACGTTCGTGCAATCTCGTTTTTTTTTTTTGTCGGCAGCAGCTCCAACGATCAAAAAATTATCATTGGTTTCCTCAGAACCGTCTATGTCAACTTCATCTTCATTTAAGCTGGAGTTTTGAGTGCAACTAATGTTATGAAGAGTGCAGCATACATATATAATTTTAACGACAAACTCTGGCTTATATTGAAGATTCTCTTGCAAACAACATTTCGAGCTTCCGTATGCTTTTTATGATATTTATGCTCCTTTGAAGCATTTTGAGGATTTCCAAAGGATAGCCTGAGTCCGCCAATATCCAACTATTTTCTTGGCATGAGGATCTGTAAAGTTCGCTTGCATGACTTGGATTCCAAATGAAAGAATCGGGGCTCGCACCGGGATGACTTGCATCTACTGCCAAGATTTTCATTTCGAAATCTGTTGAAAAATTTAATCAAAGGGAGAAACTAAGTAAATGTATGTGGAACTCACCACCATTGCGATTATACTATAATATAATTTTCTGTTAAAATACAATGATTCGTCGTCTTCGGGTTTTACCAATTTTAAATGGGTTACATCCACACAACCAACGACACCAGGAAATCCAAATTTCTCATAAAAAAAAACCTGTTTCGATTCAACTATGTTGGCGGCAGACATCTGCATGTTAATATGTTCTTCACATAGACAGGATTCAAGAGCGTCCATGACGTCATGTAGCACTTTTAAAAAGGTGTTCCTGCCTATGGTGATGTTAAGATCTTTTGCCGCTTCTAACTGATATGTGCCAGTTGCTTAAAAACGTAGCGTTGCTGCCGATTATTGTTCACTATCTTGGCATTTATTGATTCCAGTAGCATTTTAAATGTTTCTTTATTTACCCAAAACGACTCTTGAAATCTATAAATTTTAAATAAAAAGTGTTTACCATGATAATAACGACCAACTTACTTAGAGTCCAACATTTCCATAACGTAGGTGCTTTCTTGGGCTCGTAGCAGCCGATTAATGCGTCTAGCTTTTAATTTCGCTAAACGCCTCCTTTCCCATGCCGCTAAAAAAAATTGCTGCCTGCATTGTTAATAGCTTGTTTGATTAAAAAACTGTTTTTATTTTTTTATTTTTTTATTTACTCAATCAGCTGTTTGTATCGATACAAAATTGGTATCGAAATTGAGTATAACAATAATATAAGACGATTGAAATCTAGGAATGCAAGCATCGAAATGCGAATCCATTTCGATTCCGTTTCGAGTCGGAATTCAGACCAGGGTTGAGAGTTTTCAAATGCGGTTGACAAGTTATCTCGAGAACCGCTCGACCGATCTTGATAAAATTTTGCACACGTCTCCGAGATTTTTTTACAGGACTTGGACGAACATTTTTTTTTTGTCAACTTCAACTATTCCTTTCTTTTTTTAGGTGGAAAATTTTGAACAAATTTTGAATTTTTTTTGCAAAAAAATCTCTGCCAAGAATCTAAATTTTAATATATATATTTTTCCTTCGTCTAAATTCTAGTTTTAGGTTTTGCTAAAAAACGTATATTTTCTTGTTTAATTCAGATGATATAGCTAGGAGAAAAACATAGCTCACCGAAAATGACGCCGCAATAGCAGAGTTTTCAATATTTTTTCTGAAAATTTCAGCAATTTGTTGATAAAATGTGTAACTTTAGAACAAAAAAAAGTTTGAGAGAAGTATTTCATTTTTTATTAAAAAAAATTTTTTTTTTTGAAAAAGTCAGTTTTTTTTCTGGCGAACCCATGTAACCCCTTAATAGAAGAGCTACTCTAGCCGGTATCACAATAATATTTTTAAAAAATACATATATCTATATGTACATAGAGACTTTCATGTCTACATTCCATGATAATCCTACCACTAAGCACTTATAACATATAGGCACTAAACCGACTGAAATAGCATTGCCGTCAAAATGTTTAACATCAGCTCCAGGAAGAAGAAGAAGAGCGCTTTTCAGCACTGATGTCAAATCATCTTTTTTTTTTCCGTCAAATCTGTTTTTTTTTTTGCAAACCGAATTGCTTGAAATATTTAAAAATTGCGGGAAGCGGGAAATCCGGCTTTTTTTTGTTGGACGATCAGCTTTTTTAGGATTTTTTTAATTAAATACCAAATTTATACGCATATTGTTCACTGCATCGTTATTCATCGTTTTCAATATGGTGCGATGTTTAAAGAAATCAAAAATCATAACGAACGGGTGGTTGGCATTTCTTATTAATAATCATTATATCGAACCCGTACATTTTTATAGCTATCTCTTATTCTTTTGAAAGTGCCAACTTTTAAAGTCCCAAAAAGCTTAATACAAAATTGGCACAATGTGTTTTTACATCCAATTAAATGAAGAATCCGTTGAACTCAATAAAAGTTTGATATATTTAAAAAGAAAAAAATGAATAAATTATTAAAAAAAAATCCATCAGCTTTTTTTTTACGCTTTTCCCAATTATTTGCGCTTTTTTGGTCTAATTTAAAGCCAAAAACAGCATATCATCGTCATCAAAAGGTGACATCACTGCTATGAATTCTTACGTAAATGAAGAATCCATTGATTTTAATGGAATTGGTGATATTTTTGACGAAGATAATGAATAATTGATTAAAAAAACCTCATATTTTTTTACGCTTTTTATTTTTTTAATTATTTGCGCTTCTTTTGGTCTCATTTAATGCCAAAAACATCTTTTCTTTGTCATCAAAAGTTGACATCAGTGCTTTGCAGAGCCAACGAGTAGGTAAGTTATAGAGAAACATTCTCAGCGGTCGAACTCGTGAACAGTGCTGCCAAAAATGTTTCAAAAAAATAACTCTTTCTAACTTGAAGACAAGGAAAAAAATCGAAAAACTTTCAAATACATTTTTTATTCCAGTAATGCTTAATACGCCGGACAGAAATTTAAAGCATTTTCATTAATTCATCCAGCTCTGTGGCGTCAGCTTCCGATTCTCATTCGTACGACTTGGTCGTACCAATCATGCGTAGATATTTTTTATTTTATTTTTTATTATTTTCCAAGTCTTCGCAAGCGATATCTGTACATTTTAGTAAAAATTACTAATATTCTGTAATATCACTGGCAATAAAAGTTCACCTCATGCATAGAATGCTATTGGTCGTGCTGAGGTTCATTGAGCTCCTTAAGACTGAAAACCCGCTCGATTTCCGCGTTTGACCATGGCAATGACCATAGACCAACTAAATAACAAGACTGGAAATAAGCACTGCTCTGTTATGTTAACTAACATTCTGCGTGGTCGGAGTGCCAACACTGAAAAATTGAAATTCTTCGTTCAGTTGTTTCGTCGATTTTCGGCGACAACCAGCGGCCATTATTGTTTAGGCTTTTGTTTTGATTGCAAAGTGTGCGATGCGCGAAACAAAGATTACTTGTTGCCCTTTTTCATTTCTCTTGTTGTTGTTACAGAACTTGAGTTTTGCAATTTTAGAGTTTTGCTTCGACTTGCTTGCTGCTGCCTTAGACGGAAGGGTAGCTTACATTTCATATTAACTTTGCGTTTTTGATTAGATAAATGCAAGAACCTTAGAAATGATTTCCAAAAATTATGCTTACTAGTATTTTGGATATACCGAAGGGCATTTTACATTTCTTAATTCAAAATGTCGTCAGGGAATAGCCCAGGGGCTAAGACTTCCGCCTCGTTAACGAGAGGTCCCAGGTTCAACTCCTGTCCCCGACTATAGTTTCATATACGATCAGTTTGAGTTTAATAACCCTAAACAGAAAGGTCACTGATGAGAATGTTTGGCAACATTCGAAATAGCGCTATCTGGCCAGCCTAATACCTTTCATTCACAATTTTCAAATTGTTTCGAATCACCCCTTTGATTCATGACGTCGAGCCAGTATTAATAATTGCAAACAATTAGAAACGTCGCTAAAAACACAAATAAAAAAAAAAAAAAAAACAAATATTTTATATTAAGTGCCATGATCAATGTGTTTATTCAGAAGGACAGACGTATCCAGAATGTATGTTTTATGGGGTCAGAGTTGCTTACTTTCGCCTGTTACATTATTTTGTACATAACCATTACACCCTTTTTTCGCATAAAAAAACAGACTCAGCTCGCGAAATTGCGGCATACCTCGAAGAATAAGCAAAGAAGCAAAAATCAAAACGAGACCAAATAAGTTTCGTGAAAGGGGAAGTGGTTTTTGCGTTTTGGTTTACAGGGCCTTAACATGAACAATTCTGGTTACCAATCTTGATGTTAATTTGTCTATGGGCAATGACAACATCTGAAGGGCAACAGCTGCCAGCTCATTAAATCTGCGGTTGCCACCAGAATCTGTGTAAAAATAGACTAAGCTCCAAAACTTATTGGTGTCGTCGATGTTTTTCCACTTAATAAGGTGAATATTCTTATATTGCTGTACAATTTCTGAGATGTTTTCCACTTTAAGGTATTCCAAAATTTCGCCAATATCGTGCACAGAAGATTTTGTCCACAGAGAAAACGTCGATATTTTTTAAAATTTGAAAGTTATCTGGTAGCCTGTAATTTAAAATCAATATATTTCATTGTTTACAAGAGAATATCGCTATTTCTTCCTTACCTCTGTTTTAATTGCTTTATCAGCTCAATCAGGAAATTTGTGCAGTGGTCACTAAGTTGTATTTCCACATTTGGAGTAATATTGATTTTTTTTTTTTTTTCATTGTCGTATCCCTTATATCTGAATCTGCGTGCTTTTCAAAATCGTCTGTTTCGAAAATGTTTATTTCCTTTTCGGAAGGGATAACTCCTTGTTTTAAAGAATTTATTGCTGTTGAGTATATCACGGTGTTTTGAATAGTACTGGTTTTTATTCTTCTGAGTCAGGGTTTTTATACCCTGGCTCATATGCAAATCAACCCTTAACTCTAGCTTATCTATCGCTGAGTTTGAAAGTCTCAGCGTTGGTCTTAACATATTCTTATCCTATCGCTGAGTAAGGTTCAGCGTTCATCTGCCTATTTTTAGAGTACAAACATGTACCTAATTTATCAGTGAGCCTAGCTGCTATCTGCTAGTGCGCACAACAGATGTTTGCACTCCTATTACATACATGTATATTTTTAAGATATGTATTGTGTTCATATGTTGTATGTTGTAATTGTGTTCATTCTTGAACATTCTGCCGGGGGCCAGAGAATGTGACAGCCAGCAATTGCTGCCTTTGGTTTCTCCTTTTCATTACATAAATAAAAATTAAAACAAATACTAATATTGTTAATGCTAGTGAAATGTGTCCACTCATGGTGTGAAATACCAGATCCTCAATGTGTACTTTTTGACGGTATAGATTATTTATGTTTTGCTGCAGCCGTTGTAGTTCCACTGAGTTGTTTACTACAATGTGGTGAAGTGGTGTCGGGACCCATGTGTCGTTGTGGCTTAGCACTTTAAGGAAGAGTGGCGAGTACCTTCCTGTATCAGTTGACGTTACTTCCTGCGGTGTTATTATAGTGATTTTACCTATCCTGGCTGAACATCCAGCATACAGTTCGATTATGCCTTGGCTCGGCAATAGGGTCATCTCCTGGTAGTTTCCGCATATTATGTGAGCTGACGTCTTCTCAAATACTTTAAACAGCCACCGGTTTTTTCCATTTAGCTTTTTCAGGAAGGTGTCCTCCTCGTACTCGACCATGTTGCACGGTTGCTTGTTGCTCGGTTTGATGGGTGATACTTCACAGCTCTGGTCGTCTGCATCTCTCCAGGCCCAACTTTCCTCACATAGCCAAGTGTCTTCGTCTTCATGGCGGCAACGACTTACTTCAGTCTCTGTCATTGAGTGGTATGCATTTATCTCGTTGTTGAAGATAAGGAACTCCGTTTTGACTTTCGGAATCACCCTTCTCCCATTGAGTTCAAGCGGTATCGGGATTGTATTGAAGAGGCTGGCGTGTTGATTAATATATATGGGCAGCCTTGCATCGATGATAAGCATGTTGTCCTTAAATATGGTTTGCGCCTTCATCAGTTTGTAAACCAGTTGTAACCTTTTTGGCGACTTTCCGCCGGGAAGCAGTTGGTTCCTTTGTAGCTTTTTTTCGATTTCATTCAGCTCGGCCAACATTTTGTTCGGTTCAACCAGCGAAGGATGAACTCTTCCTTGGTTGATGTCGGTTATCAGGGCAATGACTGCTGATTGGATGTCTTCAGTTTCATCAATCCAGTTCCTTACTTGTGTGATTAGCATAAAAAACTTTATTGACTCCTTGTAGATGAAGAAGTTTTCTTTCAATTTGTTGGCCATTTTGTTTATCTCCTTTGTGACCTCTTCAAAGTTTTTATTTACTTCTTCTGTTGTCGAGCGCATCAAGTTTGAAGTTGCGTTGATTATTGAAGTCTGATTGCTGACATATTCATTTAGGCGTTTTTCATTTTTAATAATTGTTTCCATATTTTCTTTAATTCGATTGGCTGTGCCAATGTCGAAAAACATTATAAACCTTTTTTGCCTTTCCGATGTTTGAGATATGATTTTATTTTTCTCCTTTATGTTGTTTATTTTTAACTTTACTGTACGACTTACTGTTGTACAGTATTCATTAAATTCACCCAACTTTTCGCAAATTGTGTCAGTTTTTGTCATGACCTCATCGGCTTGTTTTAGAACTTCGAAATAGGCTCTCATGTTGTAGTAAAATAACAATTGCCAGCTTGACGATACGACTTCCACCTTTCCAAGATTGTCCATGAGCATCGCTGTTTGCTGATCCATGTTCTGGATTCTCAGCCTGCTTGTATTTGCGGCAGGTATCGTAGAAGTACTTGCTATCTGTAGAATCATTAGCAGGCTGAAAATCGTTGCTTTTACCGGCGTTATTTTGGCTGCTCTTGTCTTGATCCGCTCTCTGGAGTTGTCGGCTTGCTCCTCTTTGTCCTGAGTTGGTAGTAGACAGATCTTATTTATTGATCTTTTTACTTCACCCGTGTTTGTTTTTACTGTCACTACTCGAACTTTGTCATCTTGTCCTTTAGTAGTTTTAGTTATTTTTCCCATGGGCCATCTACCCGGGTGCGTGTTTTCTTGTTTTAAGAAAACAAGTTGGCCTTCCTTGGGGTTTGACTTTCCTTGTCGCCATTTTGTTCGCTGTTGCAGTGACGCCAAGTATTCTTCCTTCCATTTCCTCCAGAATTCTCCTCTGATGCGCTGCATGTGTCTCCATCTGTCTAAAGACCCAATTTTCCGACTGTCATCAAAGTGCTCTGGAGCTCCAATGAGTGGTCTTCCGACAATAAAATGACCTGGAGTCAAAATGTCATCTCCATCTGTGTCACTATTCAAGGTGACTAAGGGGCGTGAGTTTAACACTGCTTCAATTTGGCAGAGCAGTGTTGTAAACTCCTCAAACGTGAAGCTGTTATCGCCGATGACCCGCTTGAGATGGTGTTTTACCGACTTTACTCCAGCTTCCCATATTCCTCCCATGTGGGGGCTTGCCGGCGGGATAAAGTGCCACTTGATGCCTTCTTTTTCAAGCACCGGTGCAAGACTGCTATTGCCTTTTATAGCGGCGACCAGATCCTTGTCAAGTATTCTAGCAGCACCCACGAAGTTTGTGCCGTTGTCTGAATACAGATGTTCACTTTTGCCGCGTCTGGCAAAAAATCGGCGCAGGGCCTCTAAAAACTTTTCTGATGATAAGTCGCTGACGGCTTCCAGATGTATTGCTTTTGTGGCCATGCATACAAATAGGCATATGTACCCTTTATATGATTTTTGACCTCTTCCTTTTGAACAGCGAATTTGGAAAGGTCCCGCGTAGTCGATGCCAGTGTTTTGAAACGGGTAATCACCTGTTACTCGATATACAGGTAAATTTCCCATCAGTTGACTGGCCATTTCTTGTTTATACCTAATGCAGGTGACACATTGGCGTACATATTTTTTAAAGAGTTCCGAAGACCAAAGATCCAGAATTCTCGTTGAACTATGTTTCTCATCAGCTTCAGTCCGCCATGTAAAGTTTCCTTATGAGCGTTGTGTATGATTAGATAAGCCAAGTTTGATTTGCCAACTATAATTGGGTGCTTCACGTCATATGGCACCATTGCATTTTGAAGACGGCCTCCCACGCGTAACACTCCATCTCCATCCAGAAAAGGGTTGAGCGGCTGCAATTTACTCTTTGCTTCTAGAGTTTTTCCAGCTTTCAGCAAATTAATTTCTTGCCCAAAATCAAGCTGTTGTTGTAATTTTACAACGGCTGTTTTGGCTTCCTTTAATTCGTCGACGGTGAGGTAGGTCGACTGCTGCTGCTTCCCTCGTAGTTTTGCTATAAAGCGTAATACATAGGCCATTACGCTCTTTAGCTTGTTCAGTGATGAAAATTTTGATAATAGTGGGATGAGGCAGTTTTCTTTTTTTTTGTTAGAGTTGCCACTATAAACGACTCAGGTTCTTCAAATTGTGGCCACTGATTTGACGGTCTTGTCAGCCACTTGGGTCCTTTCCACCATATGTCGCATGCTTGTAATTGCTTTGGTGAAATTCCTCTTGAGGCGACATCTGCTGGGTTGTCTGCTGATTTTACATATCTCCATTCAACATGAGGCAATTTTTTGTTTATTTCGTCTACTCTCGTTTTGACGAATTTATCTTTGCTGCGCTTGTTCTGTATCCAAGCAAGCGTAATCTGTGAATCACTCCATGCTTGCGTTTTTGTGTAATTTCCTACTATTGCTTGGACTTTAGCTAATAGTTTGGCTAATAAGTGAGCTGCGCATAGCTCTAGTTTAGGGATTGTTTTCTTGTTTTTTATTGGATTCACCTTGCTTTTTGCTGTCAGCAAAGTGATTTTATTTCCAACTTTGGTATACACCACTGCTGCATACGCTTTTTCTGATGCATCGCAAAATCCATGGAGCTCCGTAGCATCAGTGCTCGATTTTCCAGACCAGCGTGGTATTATAATTTTTGCTAAATCTGGCAATGCGCTCGCATATTCTTGCCAATAACTGGCAAGATTGGGATCCAGCTCTGCGTCCCACGTAAGCGGCAATTTCCATAGCTCCTGAATGAAGCATTTTCCCTGCAGTGTAACTGGTGTAAGCCATCCCAGTGGATCGAAGATTCTTGCCAATTGAGATAAAATTAGACGCTTTGTAATGCGCACTAATTTTGGACAGTCGACAAAAAATGTAAATACATCCCTTTTGGGATCCCATTGCAGACCTAGGGTTTTTACCGACTCGTCATTGTTTATTATTATTTTCTCTGTTGAATCACCTCCTTGAATTCCAGCGATGATTCTGTCATCATTTGATACACATTTTCTCAAATGCATGCCAGCCTTTTCCATGACGCTTCTAATATCCGTTTGTGTTTTGATGCAGTCGTCAATTGAGTCGCCACCAGTGATAAGATCATCCATGTAAAAATCTTCCTTTATTGCCGTCATCAATTTGTTGTTGCCTTGGCAGTGCTGACTTGCTAGTTCCTGTAGACAGCGGACTGCTAAAAATGGCGCAGCTGAAGTCCCGTACGTAACCGTAGTCAGCTTGAATTCCTTTATTGGCAACTTCGGGTCGTCTCTCCAGAGGATGTATTGATATTCCTGATCGTCTTTAGCGACTTTAATTTGACGGTACATCTTTTCAATGTCGGCTGTCATTACGAACTTCCATAGTCGCCACTTGATTAGTATATCAAAAATGTCCTTTTGAATTTTGGGGCCAATTAACATCACGTCGTTTAGACTTAATCCGTTGGACGTTTTTGCCGATGCATCAAACACTACTCTTAGTTTAGTAGTAAGACTGTTTGGTCTGATCACTGCTTGGTGTGGCATATAATATTTGCCCTCGCCGATCGTGTTCACCGGTTCCATGTGACCTAGCTTCAAGTATTCGCTCATAAAGTTGCTGTATTCCTTGAATATTTGCGGGTGCTTCTTGAACTTGACTTCCATTTGCAGTAGTCTTGCCATTGCCTGCTTCCGAGAGTTTCCTAACTCAAAGTTTTTTCGGAATGGTATTGAGACTACCAGCCGTCCGTTTTCATCCTGCGTAGTTTTTTCTTGGAACACCTTTTCACAAACAGTGTTATCTTCCGAGTCGCTGGAGTCACTTTCAAGTTCCCAGAAGCGCTCCAGGTCGTCCAGGCAGATCGTTGTTGTTGCGCTGATCACTTTATTGCTGGGCGATCTAGCTATGTTGCCGGAAACAATCCATCCAAGTTCGGTTTCTTGACCCAGAGTTTTGTTGATTTTCTTTACTTGTCCCAACATAATTAAAGGGAGTAAGTCAACGCCGATTATGACATCAATTCGGCTGGGCTCATTGAAGTGTGGGTCTGCTAGCTCGCATCCCATCCAATCTTTACTGACATCCATGTCAATCTTCTTGCTCGGTAGAGCTCTTTGTAGTTTTGGCATCACAAGTGCCTGTGTTGTTGTAGTGAATTTGCTTTTAAACCTGGGTTTGATCATTAAGCAAACGCTGTTTTTTAATATTTCCACGTTTTGTGAAACTCCTTGATTTTCAACATATCTTTTTGTTCGTCGAAGTTTCAGATGTTGTGCAGTTTCTTCCGAGATAAGCGTTTTTTGCGAGCCTCCATCGATCATGGCTCTTAGCTGCTCATAATTTCCAGACTTGTTTTGGATCCTAATAAGCGCAGTTGCCAGCAAGGTGTCTTGCCCTTTATTCTCTTTGAGGCAATTGCTGCTGATGGTCTCTTTTTTATTTGCATCCTCATGAAGCAAATTGTTGTGAGCTCTTGAACATCGATTGCATGTCCAATCCTTTTTGCAATCTTTGATGCTATGTGTGCCCAAGCATTTGAAGCATAGCGAGCTTTTGGTCACAAATTCCTTGCGCTTTTTGATGGGCTCGGTTCTAAACTTCTGGCATCTCGTTATTTCATGGCCATCCAGTTGGCAATAACGGCATCTTTTATTGCTCGTTTTTTTGGCATCTGACTGAATGGCATGTTTTTGTACTGAGTCTATTGAGTTGTATAGTTGCTCAATAAACTCCAGCACATCGGACAACGACTGAATTTCTCTGGCCTTCTTTACATGTTGCTCGTAAAGTTGTAGGACTTCTGTAGAAAATCGTCGCAGCAGAATTTGAGCGAATAAAACATCAGCATCATTAGAAATTGGACCTTTTTCTTTAATGATGTAGATGCACTCAGTCGCTGTGTCCAAGAACTTGCGGATACTGCCTTCATCATTGTTCTTCAGCAGTTCCAAGTCCAGCAGCTGGTTTACGCAGTTAGCAAATATTTTGCGCGTATTCTCGTAGCGCTTGCATATTAGCTCCCGCGCTGCGTTGTAGCTAGCTGCTGATCCTATTAGTAAATGGCCGACGACCATTTTAGCTTCTCCTTTGAGGCAAGATTTCAGGTAGTTCAGCTTTCTTGTGTCGCTGATATCCTTCCTGTTGTGAATAACCTCGGAGAACAGCTCGAAGAATGTTGGCCACTCTTTGGGACTTCCATTGAAGTGAGGAAGATCCACTTTTGGTAGCTCTGGAACTTCGTCTTTAATTCGGTGCGTGTCACTTATTTTTCTGTTCAATTTCTTTGAAAGAACGTCTACACTGCACTCTAGATCATCGATCTCGTCGACGTCAAATGCAAACTTTTCGTAACGTTCCTCTAATTCGGTAAGCGTTGATTGTACCTTGTTCCAAAGGAAGTTAAGTTTGTGTTTAAGATCATTTATATCTTCCTGGTTGCTGGATTCTAGGCAGGCATTCACTTTATTAATGTGCTGCCTTACCTTCTGTGCTCTTTTGTCCACAAGATCTACCAATATGTCCATTGGGCTTGGGCTCCGTTGAGAAAACATTTCAACTTTTTCGTGAACATGTTTTGCTTTGGACGTCCCAGGTAGCATTTCCACATCAGTTTCTATTATTGACGTTTGTTGGCCACTCGTCTTGGCTTGGTCGGCAACTTCGACCTTCATCAGGGACTCTTTATAGGTCCTGATGTTTGCCATAGTAACATCATATATTTTTCCAGTAAAATATTGATGATCGACGACTCCAATTTTTATCAGCATTCCATGATTGGCAGTGAATTCTGCTGCCAAATTATCAATAGCTGATTCTGCTTCTTTTTTTCAATTGTTCGCTGGACTGCCTCATATATCTCCGATTGCTTCTTCAACAGTTGCAGAGTTTGTGCTGACAGCATCTTGTATGTTTCTTTTTTTTTTTTTTATTTGGCTTAACCCGTTGGAGGTGTTTTTGTCTTGATCGCCTGGTTGATCGTACTGTGCCTCTACTCACAGCTTGAGTTGGTTAGCCAAAGAAAAATTTGTATAAAGCACTGTATTTTAACACTTTCTGTTGTAAATGCCACAGAAACGCACAAAAGACGCACAGGTTCTCGAAGGACCAAAATGTTGAGTATATCACGGTGTTTTGAATTGTACTGGTTTTTATTCTTCTGAGTCAGGGTTTTTATACCCTGGCTCATGCGCAAAATCAACCCTTAACTCTAGCTTATCTATCGCTGAGTTTGTAAGTCTCAGCGTTGGTCTTAACATATTCTTATCCTATCGCTGAGTAAGGTTCAGCGTTCATCTGCCTATTTTTAGAGTACAAACATGTACCTAATTTATCAGTGAGCCTAGCTGCTATCTGCTAGTGCGCACAACAGATGTTTGCACTCCTATTACATACATGTATATTTTTAAGATATGTATTGTGTTATCATATGTTGTATGTTGTAATTGTGTTCATTTTTTTGGTGGCTCTAGCTCAAAAACTGTTAAAGATATAGCCGACTCCGATTTTATAAGGCGGGTGACTTGGGTGGGCGTGGCATCCAAAACTTTTATGCAGATCTTTGGTAGATGTTGCCTTCTATCATTCTACCGAATTTGGGGGCTCTAGCTTAAAAGCTGTAAGAGATATCGAAATTTCCGATTTTAAATGGTGGGCGGCAGATGTGGGCGTGGCATCCTAATTTTTGATGCAGATCTTTTGAAGATGTCACCATATATCTTCCGACAAAATTTGGTGACTCTAGATCAAAAAATGTGGAAGATACACGCATAAACGTTTTAACAACGGCGGGGGTTGGGGGCGGAAGGTGTGGACGTGGCATCCAAAATTTTGATGCAGATCTTTGGTAGATGTTGCCTTCCATCTTTCTATCGAATTTGTGAGCTCTAGCTTAAAAACTGTAAGAAATATCGAAATTTCCGATTTTAAATGGTGGGCGGCAGAAGAAGGCGTGGCATCCAAATTTTTGATGCAGATCTCTTGTAGATGTCAACATATATCTTCCTACCAAATTTGGTGAGTCTAGCTCAAAAAATGTTGAAGACACACGCATAACCGTTTTATCAACGGCGGGTGGTGGGGGGCGGAAGGTGTGGGCGTGGCATCCAAATTTTTATGGCAGTTTTTTGGAAAGCTTCTACCTATCTTGACATAAAGTTTGGTGGCTCTAGCTCAAAAAATGTGAAAACTATAGGCCTTTCCAGTTCCAAGGATAAGGCGGGGATGGGGGCGGAATCAGGGGGCGTGGCATCCAAAATTGTGATGCGGTTTTTTGGGGAACGTCATAACCTATCTTGACACCAAATTTGGTGGCTCTAGCCCAAAAAATGTGAAAACTATAGGCGTTTCCAATTTCAAGGAGCAGGGAGAATGGGGGCGGAAGGAGTGGGCGTGGCATCCAAAATTTTGATGCAGTTTTTTCAGGGACATGACTAGCTATCTGCGTGCAAAGTTTGGTAACTCTAGCTGTTAAAATGTGAGAAATATTTGGTTTTATCAGTTTTCATATATCGAATTTATCGATTTCCCAGCCCCTAGTAGGCGCGGCACCCCAATCTTGACACTTTATCTGTCGCGCCTATGGACAAACATAATTGCAAAGTTTCAAGTCTCTAGCTTTACGGGTGTTGAAAAAAGTTGCGTTCATACAAACGGACAGACGGACGGACACCATGAAGGACATTGCCAAAACCAATATACATACTATGATACTTTCAGTATCAAAGTATAAAAATACTTAAATTAACAAGTAAAACGTTGCAGTCGGACCTAACCGACTGCGGAATACTTTGATACCATTAAATGAACGGTTGATAAGGGGGAATGCAGGGGCGAAGGGAATGTGCCGGGTGGTAAACATCGCCAGCTATCATGTTACCAAATTTGGTGACTTTTGCTCAAAAGCTGTGGAAGATAACTTAACTTCAAAATGTAAAAGGTAGGCGTGGCATTAAAATTTTTGAATCAAATGTTTTTAACTGTCACCATTTATCTTCCTACCAAGTTTGGTGGCTCTAGCTCAAAAACTGTTAAAGATAGAGCCGATTCCAATTTTATAAGGCGGGTGGCTTGGGTGGGCGTGGCATCCAAAATTTTGATGCAGATCTTTGGTATATGTTGCCTTCTATCTTTCTACCCAATTTACGGGCGCTAGCTTAAAAACTGTAAGAGATATCGAAATTTCCGATTTTAAATGGTGGGCGGCAGAGGTGGGCGTGGCATCCAAAATTTTGATGAATTTTTTTGTGGAACGTCAATATCTATCTTGACACAAAATTTGGTGTCTCTAGCCCAAAAAATGTAAAAACTATAGGCGTTTCCAGTTTCAAGGAGCAGGGATGATGGGGACGGAAGGAGTGGGCGTGGCATCCAAAATTTTGATGCAGTTTTTTCAGGGACATGACTAGCTATCTGCGTGCAAAATTTGGTAACTCTAGCTGTAAGAATGTGAGAAATATTTGGTTTTATCGGTTTTAAGTAATCGAATTTATCGATTTCCCAGCCTCCTAGTGGGCGTGGCAACCCAATCTTAACACTTTATCTTTCTCGCCTATAGACAAACATAATTGCAAAGTTTCAAGTCTCTAGCTTTACGGGTGTCGAAAAAAGTTGCATTCATACGGACAGATGGACAGACGGACACCATGACGGACATTGCATAATACCAATATACTATGAGACCTTCGGTATCAAAGTATTAAAACATAGCAAAAACAATAGATAAATATTTTATGATAATATATATATATTTTGTTGCACAGGCATTTAAGGCATATTCATTTTTCGTGGGGAAGGGGGGTGTCTTCGCAATACTTGACTGTATCACTACGACGAGGGGGGGAGGTTGTTGTTTTTGCCTTCGCTAGCTTCGCCGAGATTTTCGTAATTTTGTTCTTCCTCTATGCTCTTGTATATGTTAGTGTCTATGTATTGACATACAAAAAGCAATATGCCGATTAACGAAATGAATAACGCTGTGCGTTTGCGTGTGGTAATTGCTGCGCGCCAGCCAGTGCATCTTTGCCTATGCGATTGTAGGACAGGGGGCGCGCCAGCGGAAAGCAAGTAGTGGTAAAAAATTCATAAGTATTTTTATACGTGTGACTTGTTTCATTTTGGCCTGGACTAGCTTCGCCGAGATTTTCGTAATTTTGTGTCCACAATGGACTTGACTAGCTCGCTAGGAGATACCCTATACCCAAAATGCTATAAAAAACGACATACCCAAATCGAGTTGCTTTATGATGCTGATCAATAATATATATATATATAATTTGCTCGGAAATAGTTCCTTTTACATGTTACATACATTCCCCAAAACCAATACACCCGTTTCGTGTGTACAATGCTGTGTGTATACACATCGGGAATGGGCAAATGCAAAAGAATGGGCAAATGCAAAAGAACGAAACAACAACATTTGCTGGTTGCTGTGACGTTAAAACGGCACACAGAAAAATACCCATAGTATCAAGATTTAAGTATAGTCAATGAAATCTCCTAATATATATTTTTCATATAGATATTGCTTATTTGAAGTATTTAAATTTAAAATAAGCTTACTTTATTTCGTATATATATTCAACATATTTATCCAAATAATGCAATACCTAATTGCCAAAATGTTAGTAAACTTGTATTATAAACATCTTGTTTAGGTATACGGCATTTATCTAGTTATTTAAGCCAAGTTCAAATGAAGTCAAACTACCCTTCCTTGCTAGGGTAGCAGCAAGCGATTGAATCAAAAGACTAAAATTTGCTAAACTCAACTTCTACGACAACAACACGAGAAATGCATTTAGGCAACAATCAATCTTTGTGTCGCACATCGCACACTTTCAAGGCCAAGTTTACTGTTTTGTCACATTTGTATGCTCCGCCCCTTTATTTTGAATTCCTATTTTTACTACTTCTCTATACACCGCGCTTTGTTTACAAATTCAAAACACCCGCCAACGTAAGCTACAAATTCAAAACTGCCGCCAACGTAAGCTACAAACCACGAAGCTGACATGAGCCGCATCAAATTCAGCGAGTCAAAGAGAGGGAGAGCGATGCCAGGTCTACCTAAGTGTATAGTTTTTGACTTCATTTACTGTTTTCTTCAGGGTTATCAAACAACTTAAAATTCACTCGTTTTGTTTAGAATTTGTAAGGCCTACATTTTTTTTAAGAAAAACGTCATACTGTGGCAACTCTTCAAATGAAACCAGTGACGGGAACACGCTCGGATGTCGCAATCTGGTCTCTATCATTCTTGAGTATACACATGAGCAATTATTTGCGGTTATGCCCCGTTTTATAAACACGATACGTAGAAAAGAAAACAACGTTTTCTATGTTGAATGTTTTTTAAATTTGTTCACGGTATAGGGATTTCTCACCGTGTTCACGCTACAGAGTAGTCAGTGTAAAAAAATTATGTTCATGTTAGCCGGTGTTCACGCAAGGCGGTGTTTTTGTTACCGAAAGTCTACTGTACAATCAAATTGTTCATATAATCGAACCACTGATTTAAATACAAGCTCCGATATCTTTCTGAACTATTATTAATCGCAATTTGTGCAATCAATTTCAAAAAGGTATAAAAAATGGCAAAAATGCTAACGAAAAATAAAAATTGCGTGTTTTGTAATAAAGTTGCTAAAATTGCTAAAGGAAAGTAAAAAATTTTTAGATTTGTGGCTAATAGCATTTCAAAAAAAAAAGTTGCAAATTTTTTTTTAAAGTTGCCAGATATAGAAACTAAATTGCTAAACTGGCAGCACTGCTGAAAACCCCGAGCAGCAAACCTGTTGTCGAGCCGACTATGCTTTCAGTTGCAGAGGTGCAGCCGACTGCGCTGTAAATTAATTTGTATACAATGGATTGCAAGTCTTTACGTAAATTTTTTATCCATGATTTTTTTTACAGGTGCAGAGCGCTTATAAGTACAAGAGTGTCTTTTTAAATTAATTATTTAATTTCCATTTAGCGATCTCGGCAAAAACACACTTGTGAATACTCTTTCAATGTTATTTTCAATGTGAAACGGTGAACTTGGTAATGTAGCAAGTAAACTGCTCGTAAGATGCGGGACTGAAATTACAAATTTTGTTTTGTTGCTGCTTATGCACCTCTTAAGAATTTAAATGTATTTAAAAAAAAAATGTTCTTAAATATTTATCGATAGCTCGATAAAAATAGATGTTTCGATAAATTGTATTTCGTATTTTCGTTTTTTTTTCGGAAATCTTTTAAGCTCCATCAAAAAATTAAATTATGTGAAATTTATTAAATTTTTTATTAACTATATCTCGATACCCAAGCGAGTTATCGACAATTTAATATTTATTTAATATTTTCGTCTTATTTTGTCGAGTTCTACAAGAATCAATAATCTGACCTTGGCGCCGGAATAACCGTATAATCCTCCATTAACTATAGACATAATGAGGGTGTTCACCAGTTATCGTAAAATTGTAAAGCGTAAATTTACAACACGCAAGCTAGTGAGCGACCCCTTGTGATTCACTTTAGTAATTGCTGTGTGAAAACAGCTGTTTTGACAAGTGACATTTGAGTGCCAAAATTTTATTCGTGACAAAATATACACAAATCGAAAACATAATCGGGGGTGTGCCAGAAATCTCCGGAGAGCTGGTTTTCAAATCTCAAAAAAAAAAACCGTTGGTGTGCCAGAAGTTAGAGAGACTTCATTTTTCGGTAAAATGTTTCGGAGCAAATACGTAAAACGAAAATGGCCAAAAAGAGTTGCTACCTTTCAAAAATGAAAATTGCCTAAAATGTATTTGCTATTTTGTCTTTGTTTTCAAGGTTGGCCTCATGGCATTAGTGTTATATTTAATAAATGGTTAAATAAAAATATGTTAGGTTTTATCTCTTGAAGTTCTTATACAAAACAAATATTTAATATTTTGCCCGCCAAGTAACTCATGTTGCTTGACAGCCCTGCCGTAATAGATTCCTTGAACAGCTGTTCTACGTACTTCGTAAATGGCGAGTCTAGTTTTGTTTACATTTTAAAAGTGCAAAAGGTGAACGGTGTTTTCCCCTATGGACCAATAGTAAAATAAATGTAAAACAAATGGCTAAATGCAATTTTAATTTAACCTACATTTTGGCTGCTCAATGGCTTTCCATAAATTAAATTCTTCTTCTTACTGTATACATTTACACACCTAACAAACACCGCAACCTCACCACCGTTGCCACCTCATAAAAAAAAGGTTTGCTGCAATAACTAACTTAAATTTACAACAAACTGTACACTGCTCAACCATGCAATTTTGTTACATTAAAGTACGATTTTTTTATGTTTATTTGTCACAAAAAAGTGTCTTTAAAATTGATCTATTAAAGACTCCGAATAATAGTTATTGTTAACCAAACAATGTGGCAGCTCCTTTGTTAGGGACGGTTTTGCACGCTTACACAGAACGGAAAATAGTCTTAGAGTTTTGTTAAAGATTTATTAATATCGAAAATCATGAATTAAAAAATGTTTTAAATTCAAATGTATTTGCAATGTGCAACTAAGCTTAAAATTACCTTTTGAAAAAGTAACAGTTGTTATGCATTAGACATTTAATATTGCTTAAATTAACCAAATCTCGGGCCAAATTTTTTGAGGTTTCAAAATCATCTCGAACTTGTCTCTGGCACACCTAAAACCAGCTCGAGGTTGGTTTTAGGTTGAAATCGGGTTGGTTTTGATGGCTGGCACACCCCTGAATAAAAATGACAAGACAAAGTGAGCGACAAGCTTTGAAAAAGCGAAAAATATACTTGGCCCTTTATGAAATGGACTGCATTGATGGTAGGTGTACAAATCAATCGAAGATGATGAAATAATAATGCATACAATTTTAGGTACGGACAATGATGCAGCCGATCAAGTGATGGACGAGCTCATGGAGGAACCAAGTTCTCTGTGCCAATATCAATAACTTGGCGAAGCAATGGCTGCCGTTTTTTAATAAGGATTGCTTTCTCCAGATGCTTCGAGTGACTAAGATTGATGTCAGAGTGCCCGCGATAAGCTATGCGATGTGAGAAGCGATAATATTCGGTGCGATATGCACAGGGATGACATGTCAGAGTGAAAGCTTTCAGCAAAGAGAGAAACATTGCGAGTGTTCTGATTTTAGTTTCAGTCGCGGTTATAGTCGTAATGGATTCGGATGAAGAATTTTTTTTGCTTCAGCAGCAGTATTAAATGTTGTGATGAAAAAAAACAAACGGGATCGATCCACTCAATCAAAACCATTTGAAAGGCGAATTTCATACTATATATCCGAATTTAAGGCAGTTCCCAGACAATTTATTTAATTACACCCGAATGTCAATAAGTACTTTTGAATATATTTTAAAGAAAATTAATACGAAGTTGGAAAAATGTTTTTTAAACATTTGTTTATATTTATTATTTAAATGTATTATAGTTAGTATTTATATTAATTTATTTTTGGGCTGCATCATCTGTACTTCCCTCGTCAAAATGGGAAAAAACAACTTTCTGAATTTCCATTCTGCAAAGAAGTTTTTTTTTCGCATATTCATAGATTCAAAGATAGGTCATCGTCGGATTTTGGTAGATTTACCTTTATTTGCAATAATTTAAGTTATTCCTTTTCAATTTCTACCAGTTGAGACGGCATGCTAAATTCAATTTTTTTTTGTTTTTGGAGTAAAATTCTCCTAATCATCGGAGTTACATAAGTCAGCCAAGTTATTCGCCAACACGGTGTCTAACGAATCTTCAACCTCCGGAATATTTAAATTACTATTGGAGCAGCCGGCCTCCAAATTGCCAAATGTTTGCCTAGACTTTATTTGATTACATTAGTGCCTCATAATGTGGCCATGAGGTATGATGATCAGCATCAGGTCCACAATCTCCTGACTTTTCTGTCGGCCTCTGTTTGTATTCGTTCCGAAACTGGTCCCGAATATTTTTTTTTAAAGAGTCCTCTGAAAGTTAATACAAAACATGTCATATTGAAATTAAACAAGTAAGAAGGCTCTAGTCGAGATTTCCCGACTAGGAGATACTCCGAGCCCCATACTAAACGCGTACAGTCATTGTCTGTATGCATCTGTTTCCAAAATTTCAATCTTTGATTTCTCAACCGATTTCGATGCAATTTTCAGAAAAGTTCTATCGTTACCCATTATTTCAACTCCCATTTTTACATGTTTCAAATTCGAGATTTTTTGAAATCGATTACTTGTGTATATCGGAAACCAGAATAGTAATCGATAATTTGAAACAAACATGTTCTGCTTATGGTATAGGAGAACTTATATTCAAAGTCTGAGGTCTCTAGCTCTTGATGTCTCTGAGATCGACGCGTTCATACAGACGGACAGACGGGCGAACAGATGGATGGACGGACAGACGGACATGGCTATATTGACTCGGCTGTTGATGCTGATCAAGAATATATATACTAAAAAAATCGTAAGAAAATCGCCTTTTCTAACTAACTTTTACAAAACGAAAAACGCGACTCCGGTTTAGCGGTCTAGCTGTGGCCAAGCAAAAATGCACTGCGATGTCCAATCCAGATTTTAATGCTCTGGCGCAACCAGCGATTTCAAACAATAAAGAGCGACTGCTGTTACAGCGATTATAGAAGTAGTGAGATGCCTAAGAATCTAAGAATGAGTGACTTAACTATGTTTGTTATATGTTAAGCTTATCAGTAGAAGAGTAACTATGTTAATAACTTGAGTGAAAACATGACTACTCTCATGTTTAAGTACAACTAACAAAATTCAATAGCCTGTTACTTCATTTAACAATTCCATTATATTTTACAAACATTATAAAAGAAAACTACTGTGCTAACATTCCGGCCCCGTTGAAGGCCTCCGGCGCTTTAGCTCCTTCATTCGGGCAGTTTATTGGCACCAAAGCCAACTTGTGTATTGCGCGCTTGATGATGCCTCCTGTTGTCTGAACTTCAGCCACACGCACTTTACCATCGTCGCCTGGTATTGTTGAGACCACGCGACCTGCTAGCCATCGCTGGGATCGTTGCCTGGCGATGCGATTGGGCGAGAATTGAGTAGAGCCTCGACTTCCACCAGGTGAGTGTTCAACTCGTCTGCGCTGAGCTTGGCGTTGCCGACCCCTCGCAGCAACCGATGTTTGGCGGCTTTGACGGCTGCCTCCCATAACCCGCCGAAGTGCGGTGACCGCGGTGGGATGAAAGACCACTCGACTCCTTTCTGAGCTGCGTACGTTCTCAGGGGATCCTTGCTGCGGTGGAACGCTTCGTTCAACTCCTCGAGGACTCTGCTGGCTCCTACGAAGTTGGTGGCGTTGTTGCTGTATATCTTCTCCGGCAGACCTCTCCTTTCGATGAACCTTTTGAAAACAGATAAAAAGCTGTCAGTAAAAAGATCAACAACAAGCTCAATGTGAACGGCCTTTGACGTAAAATACACGAAGACTGCCACATACGTTTTTATAGGTGGCTTCCCACGTAGCTTTAAAGAGACATAAAATGCACCGCAAAAATCTACTCCACAAATCAAAAAAGGGCGAGCTGCTTAACGCGATCGGCGGGCAAATTGCCCATTATTTGCCCAAGTAGTACAGGCTTATACCGAAAGCAGTGGACGCAATTCCTAACAATCTTAGTGCACGCCTCTCGAGCATTAACTACCCAAATCTGCTGCCTTAGCAGCGACACCATCACCTTGGCCCCTGCGAGATAATGTGTTTGATGCAAGTTGCGAAGAAACAACTTAACGAATTGGGAATTTCGAGACAACAACAATGGAAATTTGGCGTCATATAGAATTTGAGCATTTAATAGCCTGCCTCCAACGCGAATTAAATGAAATGTCACACCATCCAGCTCGATGGTGTGTATGAAAGGATTCAATCGTTGAAGATTTGGAACCAAAACTTCAGATTTTTCTAATTTGACGTATTCTGAACCAAACTCAAACCTTTGAAGCACTTGAATAAATCTAAAAAATGACAATTTAAGCTCTCTTGCTGATATAACTGCCTCGCGGTCACGTTTTTTTCTTGAATAAAACGATTCACGTATGCCATGATACGAAGTAGCTTGTTATACGACAAAAATCTTTCAACGAGGTCGACAATTACATTTGCTTGGCTCTTTGCTAATGAACATTCTGCAGCGCTTTTCTTGCTTTCGGACAGCTGTAAGTCACGAGAGATTTCAAATTGGTGGAGACAGCGAACACCTTAGACCATCTACATCTGTACCACGCGACACTAAATCAGCTGGATTCTGTTCTGTAGGCATATGACGCCATACAACATTTTCTGAAAGCTCTTGAATTTCGGAAACTCTATTTGCAACGAACATCGCTAGTGTGGATGTTTCTCTTTTCAACCAGTATAGTGTGACTTGAGAATCCGACCAAAAATTTATGCTTTTTCAAGTTCTAGATTTTCAAGCATCGGGGCTACTTGAACCCACAACGTAGCTTGAAGATGAGCTGCACACAACTCGAGCCTTGGGATTGATTTCGTTTTAAGAGGAGACACACGTGACTTGGCGGTTAAAACTCTTGCCAAACTGTTTTTTCCACCAATGGTACGAACATATATGCAACAGCCATAAGCTTCACTTGAAGCATCTGCAAAGCCGTGGATTTGGACTGTTGTGTACGTAGACAGACAGACGTATCGAGGAATCGATATCTTATGTAGCTCTAGAAAATTCAGCTTGAACCTATTCCAACTAGTAGACTCATTGGAACTGACCCATCCCAATCCAACTTTTGTCGCCACAGCTCCTGAAGCAAGATTTTGGCTCTGGTGACCAACGGGTACAATAAGCCCAAAGGGTCAAACAAGCGGGACGTCACCGACAGGATATTGCGTTTTGTTGGTGGTAAGGTAGTGAACGAGTCTTCTAGGCTATAATGAAACTCGTCATTCTGAGGATTCCACTTCATGCCAAGTGTTTTTACTGAGGTGGACGAATCAAATATAAGAGATTTATCTGGCCCTCTATTGGTCAGAAGTCGAGGATGATTAGAGGCCCATTTGGCTAGATCGAAGCCCCCAAGTTTCAACACCTCTGTCACTTCTTTGCAAATAACTTCCAGCTCATTCAACGTATTGGCTCCAGTTAGCATATCGTCGACGTAGAAGTCGCTTGAAATCACCCTTGATGCTATATGATGCGTCTCAGCATAAATCTTTGACAGCTCAAAGAGGCAGCGGATGGCCAAAAACGGAGCTGAGGCTGTACCATTGGTGACAGTGTTCAAACGATAAGTTTGGAGAGTGTCAGTTGATTTTTCCCTTCACAAGATCAGTTGGAAATTCCGATCCTCGTTGGCAATATTAATTTGCCTATAGATCTTCGAGATGTCAGCTGTTAAGGAATATTTGTTCAATCTAAATCTTGGAAGGGTAGAATACAGCTCCCTCTGAATAGTTGCACCCACCATTAAAGTGTCGTTCAATGAAATCGAGGTTGACGTTTTACTGGATGCATCAAAAACAACTAGTAATTTGGTGGTGATACTATCAGGTCTCAGGACACATTGATGTGGAATGTAGTAATGGTGTCCTGCAGGAGGGGTAAGAAGCAATGACATGTGACCTAGGCTGAGATACTCTCTCATAAATACTTGATACATGTTGTTTAGCTCGGTATTGCTTGCAACTTTGCGCTCTAACGCAAGAAACCGTTGCTTGGCCGTTTCGAAGGATAACCCTAATACCGTTGGATTTATCTTAAAAGGCAACTTGACCTCAAACCGACCTGACGAAAGCCTTTTTACGTTTTGCTTAAATTTCTCTTCGCAGGCAACTTGTTGTATAAACAGCCTTCGATCTCTCTGGAGCTTGTTCCAATTCCCAAAACCGTTCCACCAGAGAGTCGAGGGAGCAGTTGTTCTCAGTGAAGGCTACGCTGCAAACCTGAGCTCTATTGGAAAGACATCTAGTTTTTTTTCCCGACACAATCCATCCGAACAAAGTTTTTTGGATTGGTGGATGCTGGAAACTAACTTTTATTTGGCCTACACTCAATAAGTCAAAAAAGATTTCTGCGCCAAGCCGTAAGTCAATCTTTGCGGGCTTGTAGAACCGAGGATTTGCCAGCTCAATGTTCGCTGGGATACTCAATTGGGCAAAATTGACCTCATGATCTTTTTGATATGTAGATATTGACTTTAAAACCCAGAAATCTGTGGCAAAACTATGAGAATTGACCCGAGAATGAATTGACGTGTGAACTTTATGACGGACTACAGAGTCATTTTTTCCAATAGTGGTAATATTGATGCAAGATTCGTTTCTATGCAACCGTAAACGCTGTGCTAAGTCCTCTGTAATGAAATTTATTTGCGACCCGGAATCCAAAAGTGCACGTGCTAGTTGAAACTGTCCAAATCTATCACGCACCTTTACTAACGCAGTAGCAAGAATTACTTAATCGCTACTAGCAACATGACTTGAGTAAGCTACCGGAGGGTCAGAAACTCAAGAGCGTGATTGTGACTGCACTTGAGGTAGTGAGCCGGAAACAGTTGACTGGTGCTCTCCCCCGTATCTGTGAAGAAGTGTGTTATGGGATTTTGAGCATACCCGACATCTTGTGGCCTTGCAATTCTTAACTGTGTGTCCTTGGTTCAGACAATTTATGCACAAACGGTTTTGTTTTGTAAACTCAAAACGTTGAATTACAGGCAGAGCGAAGAAAGCTTGACAATTACCTAAAGTATGATTATTCGCTGAACAATAACGACAGTTTGACTCAGGTCGACGATCTGTTTTTGCACACGAAAACGATGATTTTGTATAACCTTTATTCGATGAGTGGGTAGGCTTGCTTTTGGTTTTAGTTGCTTCTTCAGCAGCTAAATGTTGGTATCGTTGGTTTAACTTAGCCGCACACTCTGACCACGTCGGCAAAGTATTATAGTCGAGTTGTTCTTCAATCCGAGATTTTGTTGAACTATCTACTTTGGACATTGCTATGTGAATTAAAATTGCATTATTTTTTCTTTTTCACTTTCCAATGACTGTAACGATGCATAAAGAGCCGATATTTCATCAATCAAACCCCTTAAGCCTGGAGCAGAGGGTTTTGATAGATGGGGAATGTCAAGTAATTGCGCGATTGTGTCAAAGAAAATTAAGTATTTGTTATCATAAACACTTTTTAAGCTGGCTAACGCCTTTTCATAATTACAATCCGATATTTGAAACGCCTTGACAGTTCCCAACGCATCATCCCTCAAACAAGAAAGTAAATGATTAAATTTTTCAACGTTTGTTAGAGATGAGTCACTATGCACCAAACTCTCAAAAATACTTATAAAGTTCTTAAACTCGGCATGCTTTCCTCTAAACTTCGGAAGACTCATTTTTGGCAACTGTGAAGAATGACGAAGACCTCTACTATCCCCGTAAATGACCTTCTGAGACTCATTTGCTTTTATTGCGGATTGATATAAAGCCTTTGATATAATGCACATATCGACAGACGCTCTTAAATCATTATTTGGGTTAAGTGCATCAATGTCTGCCTGGATATCCATTAATTTCTCACAATAATTTTCAAGCAGCTGCATTCTATATCCCTGTTGAAACTTATCGAACGATATAGTTCTTTCCTCAAATGCCGTCCTCATACGTAATATATCACCCATAACCTTTTCGTGTTTTTGCATTGAAATTAATAATTTTGTATTCATTTTTGAACTTCCGTCTTTTGCGACTGGTTCCTTATCTTCCTTACTCATTTTGCAAATTTATTTTATTTAATTTTATTTTTTTTATTTTTATTGCCGATTTAAATCAATGAGTATAAATTAAATTGTAGCACTTTGATTGTTAAAGATTTTTATTTCAAGCTCGTTAGAGATATGCGAGAACCAAATTCAAACTGAAACTTAAAGTAGCTTAAATGGAATTATAAAGCTATCGCTGCTGGCCGGCGAGGCGACTGAATGCTGAGTCGGCGGTTCTTGCGGACGATCAGGCTGCTTGCGCGTGCGAGTATCGGATTTCGTCTGCAACTCTGTTGCAACGGCATCCGGCGCAACAGTGTTGTCAGCTCTTTTTGTTCTGCGCGTGTTAACTCCTCCCTTGTTAGACTGAAACCCCTCGGGTTTTTTCTTGTTTGTTCTGTGCTGGAATAGTTTCCAGGCGCCAACGAAGAGTAGGAGAAGAGCGATGAGGACCAAGCAGCCAAATGACCGTGATGACATTTCTGATCTAAGATCCCCGATATGACGGAGATTCTTTAGGCTTAGGTCGTGCAAGAAAGGGAGGCTCAGGTGTTCCCTGAAGAGGGTGATGTTGACCACGGCCGACGTGGACACGGCAGGTTTCTTCTTCAAGATACCTCGGTGGTTCACATACCGGGTGCCGTTCAGGGAGACGTATTCGTCGTAGGTAGCGAGGAAGGTTCCCGCGACTACCTGACTGTTTCCGGTGCTGTCCACCACATTCATTGTTGCGCTGTTTATAATTTAGATGCCCTCGCCGATCACCGTTATTGACTCCAGATGTCCGGGGCGCGAGGCACATTGTGTGACGGTTCCAGACACCAATTGTTGGGCACACGATGCATTTTGTAGTCTCCTGCAGAAAGTAGTGCTCACAGTGGCAGCGCAGTCGCGCACAGCGTAGGTATTTGTTCCGCAATCGGCCACCGTATTACCTTCTTCTAGATCTAATATTACATTATTGTGTTGAACGGGAAAAATATCTATTTTTTTACAATTTAACTTAGGCTTAGGGTATTTGATCAAAAAGTATATTAGTTCGGAATTTTGAAAAGCTTTGATATGTGAGACTTCTAAAAGATCAGTTATGCTAGTGTTTGTGAGTTGCTCATTTAACAATTCGTTTATATCGATGCTGTCTAGTATAAGAGGGCTGATTAAGTTTATTTTTGCAAGTGTTACGGAAAGGATTAAGTCCTCAAGGTTTGTAATTATCATTCTATTTTTTGCCAAAATTGTTGCGTAAAAGTGTTCAACTTCTGCATCTGGTTTTAATATTTCGTTAAGTGCCCTTGAAACTTCGTTAAGTCGTGTTTGGAATTTATCATTGATTTCGGTCTGTTTACTTTCTGAATCTACTAACTGACCCTGTTTGAACTTTATCTGTTCCCAGTCGTCAAAATCTGGGGTTCCTGCAATTACCTTAAGGGCGGTGCCTATCATGTTAACGCTACGTGTCTGCCTATGGTGAACCGTCAGGGAAGCTATTAAGTTAGCTATGTGTTGAATGTCCGTTTTCAGTACGTGTTTCATGTGGTCTTTGGGTAGTTTGTCTATTAATTTCCATGTCTCGTCGATGTAAGTCTCAAACGATGTCAAGTTCGTCGTGTGTCCCATGTAGCTGTACTTGTCCCAGATCGTTACGTCTCCGTCAACTATAGGTATGTAGTCCGCGTGCGAGTAGTCGTTGAGTCTCAATGTCGCATTGGTCAATGTCATGGTTGCCGTTGTTAAAATGAAAAAGTATCCTAGCCTAAAATGAACATAAATTTTGTTCGTTAAAATTACTTGATTATTAATGAGTTGTCATGAATTCTAAGGGCTAAAACTTACTTAAGGTTGTCCTTATGGACCACCCTCCCTTTAATAAGAACCGTCGTACCTAGGTCTGCTTCTACTGTTGCCTCTGTAAATAGGGGTGATAGCTTGTTTCCTGACCTCCTATTATTTTTGATCCAGACCTTTTCTCCTGCTTTATACGACTTGTAGACCCTATTTTTATTCATAAGGTCAAGTGTCTTTCTTTGCGCAGATGCAATCTTTTCCCTAATCTGCACTGCGTTGTTTTTGGAGGCTGCGTGAATTACGTCTATGGGCCTCTCATTTGTCACTGAGTGGATTGACCTGTTGTACTTGACGGTTGCAAGGAGAATATTCTCAACAGTGTCTTCCACCTGCGTTTCCAATTTATATGAACGTGCTATGTCTCCGAGGGTACCGTGAAACCGCTCGACTTGTCCATTAGAGGAGCTATGCAAGGGTGGGGCGTTTGAAATCCCGATACCAAAGCTGTTGCTGAGCATTGATTTAATTGTTTCTGAGTTCAGGGATTTTTCGTTGTCACAGTAAATTGTTTCGGTTTTTGGAAACAAATTTAGAAGTTGCAAAAGTGGTGCTTTTATATCCACAATTGCGCGAGACCGTATGGGCTGTACTACTGCGAATTTTGAAAACTTGTCGATGCAAGTTAGAAAGTATTTACCGTCGGTGGAGTAAACATCTATATGCAACATTTCTCCGGCATATGTTGGTATCGGGGTTTTCCCTATTTCTTGTTTTTTCGGGTGCCGATCATGTTTACTCATGGTACAAACTTTGCAATTCGCCGCTATTTCTGACGTTAAGCGACCTATTTTCGGAAAAAAAAAATAGTCCCTAAGTATTTGTTTCGCGTTCTGTGGGCGCGGTTATGCTCAACTGTAGCAATTTCCCTTTGTTCTGTTGGGTCTGTTATGTCTGTGACAAGGGTTTTTGCATATCTAAAGGTAGTTGAAGGGAATGCTTCAACTAATCCGTGCTGGATAAAGGCCAGTACGGGTAGCTCGCAATAAATTGCGTTGACTACATTGGTATTTACTGCATCTTTAAGGATTTGCAGTAGTGTGCTACGATCGGAAAAATTTATGATGTGACGGGTTTTTGTCTTAAACAAAATAAACGTCTTTTGCTGGGGAATGGTCCCTTCTTCCAGAATAATCTGGTTTCGAAAGCAATTTACCGGTTTATCGGTAGCTTCAATGGTGTACGTAAGGGATTCTTCGCTATGGATAGTAGCAGCATCAGTATTAGCTGAATCGTCTAGTGCATTGACATTTTGGCGAGACAGAGCGTCTGCTACCACGTTTTCTTTTCCAGGTTTATAAATGATATTTGCGTTGTGTTCATCAATGAAGGCTTTCCAACGCTTTATTTTGGCATTCGGGTTCTTGTCCGATACCGAAAAAGTTAATGGCTGGTGGTCTGTATGGATGTTAAGATTCTTAACCCCGTACAGGTAATTTCTGAGGTTTTTGAGTGCCCATACAATGGCGAGAAGTTCACGCTCATTTGTGGCAAAATTTACCTCCTTACCTTGCAATGTTCGCGAGATCATAGTTATGGGGCGACCGTCTTGAGACAGTACTGCTCCCAGCCCGTAGCCAGACGCATCTGTTGTGAGGTCAAAAGGCTTTTAATAATTTGGATAGGACAAAATCACATCCTCGGAGGCCAGTATGTCTTTAAGCCTGTTGAATGCATCTACTTGTTCCGGAGACAATTCGAGTTTAATCTTTTTCGAATGATTGGCACCTATCTTGCCATTTTCGCCCTTCAAGATATCCGTTACAGGCCTTGCGATGTGGGCGAAGCCTGTTATGAAACAACTATAGTAGCGGGCTAGCCCCAAAAATGACCTAAGGGCAAAAAGAGTTTCGGGGGGGGGAAATTCTTTTATGGCTCTCACCTTGTCAGGCGAGGACCGGATACCGCCCCTGCACACGGTGAATCCCAAATATTCCACGCCTTTTTTGAAAAACTTGGATTTTTCCTGGGAGACTCGCATGCCTGCGTCTCTAAGGTTTTTCAAGACCCATTCAATATCTCTGATATGGTCTTCCTTAGATTTGGAGAAGATTATTACGTCATCAACATAAACGTAACATATCTTCCCAATTTGTTCGCGGAGCACATCGTCAATGGCTCGTTGAAAAATACTTGGGGCATTTTTCAGCCCGAAAGGAAGTCTGCAAAACTCATACTTCCCATTGTTGACAGAGAACGCTGTCTTTTTCCTGTCTCTTTCAGCCAATTCAATTTGGTGAAACCCTGACTTGAGGTCCAGCGTAGTGAAATACTGAGCCTCGCCCAAATTTGACAGTATAGTCGAGATAGATGGGATAGGGTATTTGTCGTCCGTTGTCTTTTGATTTAGTTTCCTAAAATCAATAACGGGACGCTTTTGCTTGTGTCCCTCTTCGTCAACACTTTTTTTGTCGACGACTAGGGTTATTGTAAGGGGACTTTGACGGTCTTATTATGCCGTTCGCTAGAAGTTGTTTAACCTCTGCGTTGACAAATTCAGACACGCCTTTTGGGTACGGATACAGTTTAGAGTAAACTGGTTCGTCATCCGTTGGTATTGTAGCAACCGTATTTATGTTGTACGGTAGGGACTCGTTAACGTCCGCGAATGCATTTACCATTTTATTGATCATATGATCGAAGGTGGATCTGACAGCAGGGGGGACATCCGTGTCATTAATCCGAATGTGGTTCACATGTTGGCACTTAGTGAACTCGATTTTTTCTTTTCCGTTATCATGTTGTATGACATTGTTAGTTAGATCTATCTAAACGTTGATCCGTTTTAACAGATCAAGGCCAATTATGCCGTCGACGTCATTAAGTGACTCCAGCATGAAAAAGTACGACTTAACGTCGAAAAGGTGGATGAAGCATTTCTGCTCAATCTTGGTGTGCCCGTGGATTGATTTTACTTGGAAAGGGCTGTCGACTGGCATCCAATGTGCTAGTCCGGGAAGGGGTTTTATATAATTCTTTGAGGCCCCTGTGTCTATCAAAAGTTTGATAGTTTGCCCTGCGACCATTCGCCTTATGAACGGAAGCAGGGAGTTTCCGCTAAAAAATTACAGCTTTCGGCCCCGGACAAATCTTCTTCGATTTGAGCTGCCTCATGCTGTGACAGTGACTCGTAGTCACTGTTACTTTCTTCCTGCGGTAAGTGGTTTATGTTTTGTTGAGTCCTCATGGACTGATCACCGTACCCTTGGTTGTTCTTGTAGCCCTGTGTGGGCTGCCTAAAGCGCGAGGAGGTATCCACCTCCATTGGCTCGGGTCCCCGCCCTTGCTGCTTTTGGTTATTAAAGCGCTGCTTTGAGCTACCTGGTTTTTGTTGACCTTGGTTTTGGTCTTTTTGGTTCTTTTGGAAATGGGGGTTCCTTTTTTGGGAATTGCCCTCGTTTTCTGGTTGGGCGTTCTGACGCCAGCTCTGAGACTTTTGAGCGTTAGGCTTTTGTGGCTTTTCCTCAAGATGCTTTGCAAAACTAGCAGCGAAAATGCCTCTCTCGTTGCTTGACTCAGCCTCCTGAGCTAGAGCCAAAGCTGAGGGGAGGTCTATGGGCTGTGCTGGGAAAACAGCCCACCTGAGGGATTTTCTGAAATCAAATCAGGCATCACTTCTGAATTTTTCATTCAATACTGCCGCTGCGGCGGGATCATGAGCCACTAACGTTTTGTTTGTTAACATGGTCAATTTCTTTTCAACCTCATCATAATATTTTAACAGTGATAGATCACCCTGCCGAAGCGTGCCTAATTGTTGCTGTATTACGTGTACTGGTGTTTTATCAGCATACGTGAAATCAAGTCTGGCAATGATTGCCTTAAAGTTCAATACTGTGTTGAATGAGGCCAGCACAGCATCGGCTGATCCCCTAACTTTATTTCGGAAAATACCTACTGCCTGATAATGCCTTGAACTGCCATTAAACGGCTCGAAAACTTTGTAGGCTGCAGAGGCGGCCTGCCTCCACGAGACGTAGTTCTCTTGTTTCCCATCAAACTCAGGGATGGACTTTATAATATCTAAGGGCTCATCGCAACGAGTCCCTGGCACAATTTGAATTTCCTGAAAAACTTCTATCTGGGGGGTCAAACCCTTAAATTTATTAAACTGCTCTGTAAGAGATGCTAATTTTTCTTCAAACATACGCGCCTGTAGATTTAGCGCTGCCTGTACCTTCGCCTCCATCTGTGCGACTTGTTCGGCATTCATTTTCTGTGTTTTTTCTAAAGATCGTTTCTCTAAGTAAGAGGAGATAAGTTCGTCGCCGCTGCTGTCGTCTGTTTTGTTTTGACTTGGGCGCAACATAAAAAATATTTAAACCGCCCAAAAGAATTCCAACACAACTTATAAAGGTTTCAAGTTTCAACTTATTAAGTTGCGATATGCAGAATTGTCTGTTTTTTTTAAGTGTTATTTCTTTTTATTTAATGAAAAACCTATACTAGACGGCTCTGTTATTTTGTTTTAGATTTATCTTTTATTTATCTTGAATTGTGAATAAAATGAGCATCTCACTTACATTTTTGCAAAATTATTCAAAAATTCCATCGTGGCCGATGCACTGCGCTGCGTCTCGTATGAATTTCCGCTGAACTTCGCCGACCGCTTGTTGTTGTTGTTTTTTTTTTTTTGTTCTTTGTTAACTCACTCAGCTGGGGTTTTATTTTTTTGTTTAAGTTTGCGTTTTATTTAAATTCTTTGCTAATATGTTAGCTATAATGTTGTTTTGATTACACTTGGTCTTTTTATTGTTTTGATGTGTGAGTGTTTTTTTCTTAAATATCTGCAGCTTGTATTTTATTTATGTCTTGATTGTTTCTAACACTCAGTTTTGTAGTGTATTGGTGTGTGTTTTGTTTTGTTTTTTTAAAATTTTGTTGCATATGAACACTCAGTTTTTAGAGTTTTGGTGTGTGTTTTTTTTTTTTTTTTTTTTTAAATTTTGTTGCACATGAACACTCAGTTTTTAAAGTTTTGGTGTGTGTTTTGTTGTTTTTTTTTTTTTTTTTTTTTTAAATGTCATTGCTTATTTTTTTGTTTTTAGCACTGTCTTTTTCTTTGGTGTGTGTTGTTTGTTTTTGTTTTTTCACTAACACTTGTTCACTTTCTACTCTTGGCGTTGGCTCGAAGAGTTTTTGTGTTAAACGATAAGCGATTAGCTAGTCGTTGGCAGATTATGGGTAACTTGCCGTTTGGGCGCCAATTAAATCGTAGCACTTTGATTGTTAAAGATTTTTATTTCAAGCTCGTTAGAGCTATGCGAGAACCGAATTCAAACTGAAACTTAAAGTAGCTTAAATGGAATTATAAAGCTATCGCTGCTGGCCGGCGAGGCGACTGAATGCTGAGTCGGCGGTTCTTGCGGACGATCAGGCTGCTTGCGCGTGCGAGTATCGGATTTCGTCTGCAACTCTGTTGCAACGGCATCCGGCGCAACAGTGTTGTCAGCTCTTTTTGTTCTGCGCGTGTTAACTTATACAAACATTAAGGCGCTCAAAATTATGTGTGTGCTAATAATGCCAACACACGCACGAATTTCCAATGTTCAGCCGAACAAGCAATTGATAATTACAAATTAATTGCTATTGAAAGGAATAGCCAGATTTCAATGCAACTCAACACTGCTGATGGCTTTCAGCTGCACGCACTGTTTAAAAGACACTGTATGTTACCTTTGTATGGTTTTATGACAACTTTTTATTTATTTATTTATTATTACTAGCTTAAAGTTAAAACTTATAGGCTAGTAGGGGGTTAGAATGGCTGCTAGGGCCTTAGGCTAATATTATATTATAGATTAAAGTATAGTATGGTATGATGGGACTATTTAAATGTGATTCGTGGTAAGCTAAAGTTAATATTAACTATTTACATTATTGGAATATACGTGTTTTGTTGCTTTTATATTTTATAGGTTGGTTTTTTTTAGGAAATTAATTATGAGTTTGATGTTTTCTATTGATGGGTTTTGTAGGGTGTCTATTGGGTTTTTGTTTTGGAGAATTTGGGTTCGGGCTATTGTTAGGGATGGGCATTGGTTTAGAATGTGGTTGAGGTTTATTGTAGTATGGTTTGTGCAGAGTGGGCAGTGGTTGGTAATGGTTTTGTCTATGTAGTGTTGGTTTGTGATTTTTGTGTGACCAAGTCTCAGTCTTATTAGTTTTATTTGGTCGAGCCTGGAAATTTCGTCCTGTTTTATGTTTTTGAGGGTTTGTAGGAAGCTTATGTTGTTTGGGTTTATGTTTTTGTACCAGTTTGATGTTGAGTAATTCAGGATAGAGGTTGTTTCTTGATATTTAAGGTATTTGTTTGTCTGTAGTGTTAATATTGATTGTCGTAATTAGTGGGAATTCTGTTGCTGCTTTGGCGTGTGTATCGGCTAATTCGTTACCTTTAATGTTGATGTGGCTTGGGATCCACATTAGTATTATTTTATTTGGGTGGGTTGTGAGTAGTGTTCTTATGGTTTTAGGGTAGTGGGAAAGGTTTTCTGTGTTTTTAATTGCTTTTAGTGATGATAGGGAGTCTGAGCATATTACCCATTTTCCCCTATTGGGTAATATTGTTTTTAAGGCTTCATGTATGGCAATTATTTCTGCCGTGAAGATTGAGGTGTAATTTGGGAGGATCCCTCGTTTTATGAGTGTGTCTTCTGAAGTAATTGCGAATGAGGTGTTGTGGGAGGATTTGGACCCGTCAGTGTAAATGAAACGGTATTGGGTGTGTTTTTTTTGGAAGTCTTGAAAATGTTTCTGGAATACAAGGTGTTCTTGGTATATTGGTGTAGGGATGTGTTTATGGTTTTTGGGTTAAAGTGCCATGGGGGGTTTATTTGCTTTAATTATTTTGGTGGGTTTAAAGGGGATGTTGTGAGTGAGGCAGGTGTGTATAGTTCTTGAAATGGCTGAGTTAATTTTTTGTGTATATTTGTATATGTTGGGTTTGTTTAATATAGTGTGTATTGGTGAGTTTTTGGAGAATATTAGGTTCTTGGCTGTTTTGCTTGTTAGGAAGTTGAATCTGTGGGTAAGTTGTGGGATGTTGGCTTCTGTTAGTAGATTGTTGACCGGTGTCGTTCTATATGCACCAAGTGCTGTTCTTGTTCCGTTGTTTATTATTGATTGTATTTTTTTTAATCGGGAGTTTGGTGCGTTGCCATAAAATATGAGGTTGTAGTCTATTTTTGGGATGATAAGTGATTTGAAAATGGAAATTGGCGTGGATGTGTTACAGTTAAATTTTGGGGATGAGAGGCATTTTATTATATTTAGTCTGTTGTGAAGTGTTGGAATGATTTTTTCTATGTGGGTGTCCCATTTATATCTTTGGTTTAGGGTAAGTCCTAGGATTCGTAAGTTAGTGACTTTTGGTATTGTGTAGTTGTGTGTTGTTATTTGTGCCATGCAGTTGTGTTTTGGGCAAATGTGTATGTGCTTGCATTTGTTTGGAGACAGGGTAGCCCCGGATTGATTGCACCAGTTTTCTATGTTGTTGAACAGTGTGTTTAGGTTCCTATTGTCAGTTTTGCTTTTGTTATGGTTAATAATAATGTGGAAGTCGTCTGCGAAGGCGCAAAATTTGATATTTTTTTTGGAGAGCTATTGTGCAAGACAGCTTATTGTAGGCTATGAGGAATAGGATTACTGAGATCGGTGATCCCTGTGGTATCCCGTTTTGTAGTGTGTGGGTGTTTGAGGTGCAGTTACCAACTCTTGTTTTAATTTTCCTGTTTGTCATGTAATTTTTGACAAAGTTGTATATGTTTGGGCCAATTTTTCACTCATTAAGTTGGTTTAGGATGGAGTGTATACCCACTCTATCGAAAGCTTTAGAGAAGTCTAAAGATATGATAGAGCTGTGGCTTCTTTTTGTAATGGAGCTCGTTATCAGATGGTCTACGTAAAGTTTGCGACTATCAATGATTTTCGCAAACTCTGCTTGCGGCGTACCACTCTGCTGTTTGGAGATTTTAGTACTTAATATTCGTCATCGTCGGACATTGGTTCTAGATCTGGGTTAGAATAGAGATGTGTGTTTTGGGTTTTGGTTCCGTTTTCGGTTGTGATTGCTTTTGTTAAAGTTTCTTGTTTTTTGAGTGCGTTTCTTGTTCGTGCCGATGTTTTGAGTGGTAATATTTTGGCTGGGTTGGTTTTTGTTGTGGTTGGAGTTGTTTTTATTGAGGGCTTCGGCTGTTGTTTTTCGTCTGTGAGTAAATCGTCGTAGCTTGCAAGCGGCCGAGCGTGGTTGGAGCAAGTCGGTGTTTCGTTGGCTGACGTCTTGGCGGGAGGGGTGAGGTTTGATGCGCTCTTGTTTGTTGGTGCGCTCTTAATTATGGTAGCGTAAGTTGATGTTCCGTGTTGGTGTCTCTCTTTGTAGACTTCGTTTGCGCGTTTGCGGTCGACTTTTTGTGTAGTTATTATCGCTTGCACTTCTTTCTCTCTGAGGAATATTGGGCAGGCTATGTCGAATGCTGACTGTTCGGCGTTGTTGTTGTTGCATGATTTGCAGTTAATGCACATTTTTGTTGCGCTGCATTGTTCGTTGGTTTCTTTATCAATTGGGCAAAATTGACCTCATGATCTTTTTGATATGTAGATATTGACTTTAAAACCCAGAAATCTGTGGCAAAACTATGAGAATTGACCCGAGAATGAATTGACGTGTGAACTTTATGACGGACTACAGAGTCATTTTTTCCAATAGTGGTAATATTGATGCAAGATTCGTTTCTATGCAACCGTAAACGCTGTGCTAAGTCCTCTGTAATGAAATTTATTTGCGACCCGGAATCCAAAAGTGCACGTGCTAGTTGAAACTGTCCAAATCTATCACGCACCTTTACTAACGCAGTAGCAAGAATTACTTAATCGCTACTAGCAACATGACTTGAGTAAGCTACCGGAGGGTCAGAAACTCAAGAGCGTGATTGTGACTGCACTTGAGGTAGTGAGCCGGAAACAGTTGACTGGTGCTCTCCCCCGTATCTGTGAAGAAGTGTGTTATGGGATTTTGAGCATACCCGACATCTTGTGGCCTTGCAATTCTTAACTGTGTGTCCTTGGTTCAGACAATTTATGCACAAACGGTTTTGTTTTGTAAA